>RXPK01000150.1:415884-907252 GCA_004143645.1 Protaetia brevitarsis | reverse complement strand
CTAAAAGAATTTTCTAAAAAAAAAACGTATATTCTGAAAAAGAATTAGAGCTCTATAAGCCCGAAATGATCAGCTTGGCAATTATTAACGAGTTGAGAGGTAGGAGGCAGCTCGACTGTTTCAAATGTTTGCGTTGCTGTCAATACGAAGAGTTGATTATCCGTTCGATGTTGCAAGTATCTTTAAAACAAATATTTCCAATCAGAACGCTCAATATATGGGTCAACAATTGTCAAACTTCTACGGTTAAGAACTTGCATCTGATTTCCTCCTAATCAATGGTTTATTAAAGCCATTTCGAGTGTGAGGTAAGACTGATCATTTTAAGTTTATAGAATAAGTGGTCCAGTGGTCCTGATGTGGCCTGATAAGTCGCAGTTTGTTGAGATCACTTATCGCTCCAGTTCCATTAGGACTTATAGATTGGCAAAGCTTCCAGTGGTGTTGTGTTCAAGGGATCATTTTGAGACCTGTGTTGTTTATATTGTTTATTAATGATATTGTCGGGTTTATAGGGGATTTCCAAATTCTCATATATGTTGATGATGCTTTATCCGCAATCAAGCCATTGCGGATAATGATCTTACGGTATCGGAAGTTGCTTGCAATAATTTTTTGGATGATGCCGCAATTTGGCTTTCCAATAATGGTTTATATTTGAACAGTTCCAAAATAATTATATTCATAATAAGAACGATCATGGTATTAAATTTTCCATATTGGATGAGAATATAGTGGAAGTGATTCAACTAAAAAACTTTTAGGTTTAAAAGTAGATAAATATCTATCATGGGAGAGCTCATTAGAGCTCCAAATTCTGTATTATTCTGTGCTAAATCTAATGTAGCAATTCCAATTCTTCCTCATAATTTTCCTGATCTTTTTCACCATAAATACTTGCCTATTCGTCATATTCATTTTCCTCAGGAGTTGTAGTTTTCCTATTTAACTAACTGTGCTTCTATATTAATAATACCCATTGTAAAATAATATAATTTCAGCATCAGAATCATACGCAAAATTGTCATCTAAATCATCAGCACCAGATATTTTTTTGTTACTTTATTTTTTTCTCATAAATCATGCATTCTTTCAAATATTCTCTTCTCTAAGTTCCTAATTTTACCTCTTTTTAACAATTTAAATCTTCACTTGTTAATTCGTTTGCATGAGGTCCTGCTGTTTATATTATTTTAAAATAATATTAAACCAATTCTTTAATATAATACATTTTTATTATTTATGATGTGTCAAATTAAAAAAAAAATAACAACTGGATTTCCACTGCTACACAACCATTGCTCTATTTTTAAACCTTATAATACCTGTGACTTGAAAACTTGATTTTATCCCTTTTATTATATTTTTCACTTGCTCTTCCCTCTCTCCTTGTCTATTCTCCATATGCATTGTAAAACAAATCTTCATACCTTCCTTCTGTTCTATTTTCATCAATTAATTTTTAAAAATCATCTATATTTCTGTTGATATGTGAAACTATCTAATAACTTTGGTTTGCCCCACGTTGGGCGCCAAAATTATTATGTTATAATTTTTAACTAATTAAAAATTAGCCAAATTATAGATCATTGACACAACTTTTATATGACATCTTACATTCTAACAAAAACAATTTCTCCGTTGGGTGAATTACTAGATACAAACAAATATCTAATTGTCAACAGTAATTCTGACCATTATTGTTTGAACTCCTCCTGTTTTGAAGGAATTTTTCCCGTTCTTGCACTTTTAAGCACTTGTAAAAATAAAGGCAAATGCACACTATTTACAATATATTTACAAACTTAAAATTAGTACAAAAGGGAGGCAATAAACTAAAGCAATACAATTTAACTCGCTCACGACAAGTTGAAAGCCGGAGTTACACCCTTTTCTGTACAATGGTAACTGACTGTCAATGGAAATGGGCTTGCTTATAAATGATGTAGATGTCTACTTAACTATTTACTAATAAAATAATCTGAAATAATTCAGTTTGGGGTTGGAAAGTCCATCGGTAAGTATCCCCTAATTAACGGCCGTGACGTCGAGATGTCGGGTAAACGTGGAATTCCCCTTTTCGTGTGAATCCAAAGAACAGCAATAACTGCAAGGATTTAAACAATGGATAAGAGATCCTAATCTCTATAATTACAATAAAATATAAGGTAAAGCTAGTACACAGCGGACACTTTCTAATTCGTACGAACAACAGAGGTAAAATAGAGCCCATATCTTTAACGTGGATAGTAGACGGATTATGCAGTAACTGGGCGCTTCGAATATGTAAACACAGATGTGCGGTCTCTCTGTCGGTTATTTTAAAAAAAGCTTAGACTGGATTTATTAATGTGCGAAGTTGAATGCATCTCTTATGTATTTGTTATCTTTACATAGGATAAATTTTTTTGTTGTTTGAAGTATATTTCGAATAGCTGTAGTGTTATTAAATGGTTTTAAAAGGTTTTTTCATTTTACAGTTGAACTATGACTAGGAACTAAACCAAAGGCATGTTAATTATACAATAAATAGCATATCAATGGGTTTATTACTTTTATTCTTTTCAACGTATGGCAAATAATAATGAACTATCAAATTGGATCGCATGAAGACATTAAAGTATTTAGCTATACTGAAATCAGTAAAGCACACCTCCTTATGAATGAAACACTTTTTTCATGTGTTCAGTAATATTTCGAAAAGCGTGTTTCATTTCATCTAGTTATTGCATTAACTAGATTGCGACAGCCCCTATGCAGATTATTAAACATATAGGTAATAAGGATTATTACTACTTCCACTTTTTGTGAAGTGGGTGTTGCGGCAATAATTTATTAAATGCAGAGAAATTTGTAGTATTCGTTAATGACAGAAAGCATGTTTTGTTTTCCCTGCAGCGTTCCCAAATATGCTATATTTTTTAATCTAATTAATGTCATGATGATTCATATCATTTTTTTTAACTCGCTCGGGTTCCTTCTTTACATTACATAATAAAGGAGATATGGCGAGGATGCATTCAAAACCATGATTTTTTATATCAGATTATCAGATATTAGAAGGAAAAGCTCTACACTCGTCGAAATATTTTTTATTAGTTTATAATGGTATGTTTCCATTAATATTATAATAGCAAGATAAATCATATTTCGATTATAAATTCCTAGTTTCAAGATTTTACCTCAAGTCTCACATATTTTTTCAAAAGACATACAAAATTTGAATTTAGTGCTAATTGAACAGTAGTGATAGCTATAAATACAAAATGCAGGTTTAAATTAGTAATTAATGATTAGTTTATATATATATTAATTATTCTTAGGTTAATATCAAAAAAAGGAGCCGGCGAATTTAAAAATTAGTTATGAAACACATCATTGTGAATCATTGGATTAAAAACACACACACTATTTGTAAAGCTTTAGGGATTTGTAAAGAAAACAAAACATCTGTTGTATACAATATATATTTAAGGTACGTAAATGAAAAAATTCGAATTGTGCTAACCGATGGTAGTCGGCAGCATAAGTATGCGCCTTTGATGTATTTAATTCTCTCTATTTTATAAGATCAATGTTTTTTCTATGTTTATTTACTGCTTCTTCCTTACATTTAAAGTAGATTTACTACAAAAAAACACCGAGACCGCACATCTGTGTTTACATATTTCGAAGACGGCAGTGAATGCATAAGTCGTCTACTACCCATCTACACATTTGCTCTGTTTTTATGCTGTTAGGTCGTACAATTTAGAAAGTGTCGCTAGTGTACATAACAACAGGCAATAAAACAGATGAAGGAAAATAGTTTCAAACAATAATGTTAAATTAACGTGTATAAATAAGTAGTAAATGACCACAATACTACAATTCCTAACAATTATGTTCATGTCAAAAAGGACACATTTATTCCATTTCCAAAAGGCTGTCGAAAAAAAGCTATGGAATTCTACCTTACAAAGATTGTCAACGCCATTGTGCCTAAATAAATCTGACCACCAAAAATCTGAATCTTCTTGAAGAATTGTGTAGACTATCCCATTGTAGGGACATCTTACATCAAAATTTATATCTTTCCCCAAAAGCGATTCATATACTCTTAGAATCTAAAAATAGAATAATAACAATGCACTTATTAATTATAAAATGCTTATTTTAATTTAATTTGATTTAAACTTCCTAAGATACAAAATTCCAAACATCTCTCTTCCTTCTACGTTTTCATTTTAATCCTTAATTCGAAGACTTACATCAGCAACTCTAAAATTGAGGCGAAAATAAATGATTCCTCCATAGATAATATTTTATAGCTTCTCGCCTTTATTTTTCTTCAAATTCAAATCAAACGTTTTACTTCGAAGTGAATTTTAGGAACGGTAACTTCCTTTCTCCCAGTGTTAACAGATAACGCCCTGAAGCCGTTTAGCGTCCATATTCAATTCAACAATGACACGATTTCGCACTTAGACCGAGCCCACAGCTTAAGTTTCAATTAGATCCGAACGCGGAATTTATTCATTTTAGAAATTAGAGCGCCGAGCATTCCGATATTATATTCACTAGAATGAAATATCTCTGAATTTTAAAACAGGTTCCATTCGTACAATTAAGAATTTTAGGAAAAAATACGAACATGCCCCACCGTTTAAATAATTTTTAATCTCTTTCCGTTTGAAGGCGCATTTCCTACTATTTGAAACACTGAGATGCAACTTAGTTGGAAATTATCTACTAATTTCAATATTATCGACCCTGTCATAGGTTCTGGAATCGATGCTTTAGCAATATTTATTACATTCATTGTTAAACATGAATTAATATCTGAAAAGAATGGTTTTTGCCCTGCTAATTCTGTGAAAACTAATTTAATAGTAAAAATTTTAATTAACAAGTTGCATTCTGCTGGCAGGCATGGGGACTTACTTTCATACGTACATAAGAGGCTGTAATTTGTGAGAATTGGGCGTCTTACTTCGAGCACGGTTAAAGTTACTTTGAGAATGCCACAGGGATCGCATCTTGACCCACTCCTCTTCCTTATATTAATGATATTGCGTTTTACATAAGTAATTAAGAGCTACGAATCTGGATCGTCTAAGTATTCTTTAAGTAAGTGGTAACCTTTGGAGAACAGTGAACGTCTAATATTACAGAATATTACAGAAAAATATTTTGTGGGATATGTTGTATATCATGGTCTTTAACATAATACTAATGAGTAGAGACCGGATTATATGCAAAGTGCGTATATTTTATTTTTTGTATATCCTTAATTATAGTCTATATCTAGACGTATTACACTAATTGAAGTTAATTAGCGCTAATTAGTGATTACATATTTAGGCATTTCTACGCATATATTTACAAAAGATGCATATATTGCATATTTAAGCATTTTCTTATCTTTTCTATTAGTAAAAATTCCTAGTAACTCCTAATGTAGATCGACAACTGACAATTCTCAGAACGATAAATCTTTTACATTGGTTTCTCTAATACTTTTTTCCAAGAGCTGCACGTGTTTAATTTCGCCTAGTACAAGGGACGTGGTAAATACGTTTTATTATTATTAATTCCTAAATAAACTATTCATTCATTGAATATCTTTGAACGAAGCAGCATGTAATTCTGTTACGTTTTTAAATATGTGTGCTACTACAATGAGTATAGCGAACAACATTTCTTTATGGATTAAGCCATATCCTGAACTAGTAAAGGATGGCGACAAAATATTTTGTCGAGCCTGCAGTAAACTGGTAAGTTTAATTTTACTAAAAGCTTTATAATTGTTTTTTTTTCTTTAACTTTTGATATAAAATGACAATTGTTGTTGTAGGTATCTTCTGAGAGAAAATACCTGATAGATTAGCACGCTAAAACTCCATCACATATTGGAAAATGTGAAAAACTAAAGCGATCCGCATGTGTGCATAGAATCTATACGTCAATGTGTTGCATCCACTTCACGAAACTCAGAACAAGAAGAATGTAATACGCATCTGTGTAACGCATTAATTTTCGTCTAACATAACTATTAGCAGATTAAACAATATTAATTTGAAATTCATTTCTGCAAAAATATGCAAACATAATATACCTGACGAAAATACATTACGAAAAATTATGTCACATCTTGTTACCAGCAAACAATAGCAGAAATTCAACAATGGTAGGAATAATTTATTTATATCATGGTGGATGAAATACGGATAAGTGTGGCCGTTATATTGCCCATTTGTTAATAGGAATTCTTCATGAAGATATTGTAGGTAAATCATATTTAATTTATTGTAAAGAACTTCAAAAATCAAATAATGTGACAATTGCCCAATTCGTTCAAGAAGGTTTATCAAATTTCTTTTTACCTGGAAGTATCTTTGTGAAAAATTTTACTAATGTTGTCCGAAGCGCACCATACACGATAAAAACCGCGCAAAATTTAAAAAAAAATTATAGTAACATTATTCATACCACTTGTTTAGCTCATGGGTTCAATCGCGTAGCCGAAGACATTAGGAATCAATTCCCTTTGATTAATGATTTAATTAGCAATGTCAAAAAAGTATTTTTAAAAGCACCTTTACGAATCCAATTTTATAAAAAGTGACTTCCCGGTGTTAAGTTGTCTCCTGAACCGATTATTACGAGATGGGGTACATGATTAGAGGCTGCAATTTTTTTCGCCGATAATTTTGAAGGAATAAAAAATGTAATTCTTGAAATTGCACTGCTGACTGCATTGCTCTAGAAAACTGTAAAAAGATAGTAGCATCAACAGAATTGCTACAAAACCTTTTGTATATTACGTCAAATTATAGCTTTGTTTCAAGTTCCATTCGTAAACTAGAAACGCAATGAATGTCGCTCTCGGAATCAGTCGAAATAGTAGACGAATTTGATAAGCTATGTAAGAAGGTTAAGGGTACAATAGGTAATTCTATATACGATAAATTTAAAAAAGTGATAAATAAAAATGCGGGGTATTTGAAATTGAAGAAAGTTAAGAAAATTTTGGAAGGTGAAACAGTAAACGATTTCGACTTTAATTTTAGTTTAGAATGTATTGCAAAGTTAAAAAATGCACCAATGACATCTGTGGATGTTGAAAGAAGCTTTTTATTTCGAAACATATGTATTCTGATAGAAGACAAAACTTTCTTTTACACAATTTGAAAAACATTTAATTATAAATTGTTTAGAAATATGTTGTGAAAAAATTTTGTGCAATAAAGTTAATGTTTAAATTTCTGCTTTTATTTATTTTATGTAGAAATTTTGCATAGTGTCGCAATTTTTTTGCATATACGCCCCAGGTTATGCATATTTTCTCAAAAATCGATTCATAGGTATATATGCGCATATATTTCAGTTTTTCTTTGCATATAATCCGGTCTCTACTAATTGAGCAATTGCTATAAAAACACACTACTCAAAGTCATTATCTCACATCAGAAACAACCTACGACAGCTTGAACAGTTTTTACATGCTCACTATGATACGTAATGCCTTCATTTGCTTGATTTAAGACATACAGGATATTCAAGTTAATAATTTTATTCCTAAATTTCATAAAGTTTTCATATAATCAACGTGAAAATTGATATTACGGATTCTAGTAACTTACTATAGTTACTATATGTAGCAACTTTTAAAAAGGCATATAGGAAATATCAATGTTGCATTTATAATTTTGGTTTGCCCTGCTAATAAGTTACAAATGAGTTATGTTGTTTATAAATTTAACCGACAGCGTCATCTATTGATCTTCGCTTTTTGAAGCCACATTTTAATAAATGCTTGTCCATTCTCTACAAACAGAGTTGGACAAAGGCGAAGTCCAAACATGTGTATTATTGCAGATTTTACGTAAAATAGAGCGTTCAAGACAGGTAAATCCAAATTAGAACCATAAAAACACACAAAAGAAAGCGATGACAGTAATCATTCACAGGTAGCTGCATACCTTCGAGTTCAAAACGATGCAATCTACACACCTACGACTTTTTATCCCTGAAAATTGATTAACAACGGCCTGTTTGTGTGTCCCCTTTTTACACCGTTGAAAAGGGCCGCCGCGTCTGTCGCGAATCAGTTTATTTATAGCCAATCAATATTGATCGAATCCCCTGTACACATTCGATGCACAACGTACAACATACAATGTAAACTTCAAAGGGGAAAGATTTCGACATTTTGTTGTTCTATTATTAAGTACACAAAACGACGTTCCCGGCTGTCTCTCTGTCAAAAGGGATGGATGAAATGAGACGGGATTGTAGAGAGAGACAAACTAGGATGACAAGGAGACTAAATGTGAATGAATAAAAGTAATTCGAATAGAAGTTGGAACGCTCCCGTGATTGTCCGCACCGAGGGCAATTTTAATACTTACTTTGTCGACGGGGATGATTCTTTCTGGCCTCGTTATGGCGGCCTTGTTTTGTTTCGTGCGAAAGGTTTTAATAGAACAATGTTGCTAATTACAAAAGGTAGCAGTATAAAGCTAGATTTTATGGTGGTGTTTTTAAAAACCTAATATATGTGATGTACAAAGGATCATTTCTATATTTATTTGTTTTATTCATCTATTCAAGCGACACAGGAAATACTAAATCAAAAATGGAAACAATGAAAGAAAGTCTTTGGCATTCGTGCAAGAGTTCAATTCGTGCAAGACCTTCATCAGTATCGCGTCTCAAGTATATTATTCTCGATTCCCTCTTAAGAGATCAAAGTTTAGATGTACCCCTTCTACGGGCCATACGCCAAACCCTCACTCAGTCAGTGACCACGGCGTAAGTCGGTAATTTAATACACATTTCATTAAGGTAGGTTATCTGTTCGTTCTTGTAATAAATTGCTAACAATTGAACTAACGAAGAAGGTATTATTTAATACTTTATTGTATGCAGCTACCTGTGAATAATAACTGCCACGGCTTTCTTTTGTGCGTTTTTATGGTTCTGATTTGGATTTTCTTGTGATCTGCATTATTTATATTCGATTCCATGACTTGAACGATCAATTTTACGCAAAATCTGCAATAATACATAGGTTTGGACTCCGTCTTTGTCCAACTCGGTTTGTTAGAGAATGGACAAGCATTTATTAAGATGGAGTTTTTATATTTCAGCATATCGTTAAAGCAAACTTGAGCCTTTATTTCTTTCATTATGTAGCTTCGCACTATAATATACGATCATAGCTATACAGACGAATGAAACCACGTTCATACCAACACTATTAACTAGTCTACGAAGAAAATTATAGAAGGAAGCATATTTATGGTTAAAGGGATAGTTAGATTGTTGATTAATTAACATACCATAGTGAGTGGGTTTCCTGTATATCTCAAAATTTAATTCACTGTCAATGTAGGAGTGAATAATAGTTAAATCCAGAAAATTATTACAATTATTTAGTTGTACTTCTAATGTAAATTTAATAGTGTCATGTAAGGCGCTGATATAGAGAAGGAAATCATTTCAATTATACCTAATCTCCAGACCAAATAATAGGAATATCATCTACATATTTAGCGTAAAATGTAATACAATTGCTAAAGAAATTATTAGGCATAAGACATACAGGGTGTATCAAATAAAAAAGTAAATTTTGCTTGGGTGTTAACTACACGTCATATAAAGCACAAACCCGCCGAAACCGGATTTCATCATTAAAAAATAAAAGTAAAATTTAGAGCCAAAAATTCTTTAGTCCGGGCCTGATGCAAGGAAACATCATGTTAAGCACCCGCTAAACGTGGTATTATGTATAAATACATTGCACTCATTTAGTATTATTCTTAATGATATGCCGTAAGTTCATTTAACGTCATTCTAAATAAATAAAGGCCAATCGTTGCCCTTGTCGAAATAGCAAAACTGAGGCATTTCAAATTTCTTCTTTTTATAAAATAAACGTTCCTTATTTGTTAAGAGCATTCTACCTAAGTCTACAAAGTATTATTTTTAATATACTGATAAGACGATCGAGTTTCACCGGATATGCGACTTCAATAGTTACAAAAAAAGTAAATATTTTTCTTTGGCTTTGTCGAATCGAGAGTTAGTCGTTACACATGATTCTGAGTTATTTCTTTTGGATTTACTTAATCAAATAACGCAAAATGAATTGAATCGAATTACACAGAACTAAATGTAGGTACAGAAAATTTGCAAACACGCCTTTTTACTATGATATCGCGCGAAATGAATCTATACATTCCGCGCTTTTGCCGATGCATCAAACTTCGATTTTCTTTATATGAAATCATGATGGTCCTGAAAAGAATCGTTTTTTCGAGACGGGAAGCATTTAAATAAAATGTTCGAAGTATGTGGGGGTATACTCGGGACAGCATTTAAGTTGGGCACAGGTGCGGCTCTAGCCCACGGCATTTACAAAATATTTTTTTTCTCGTCAATGCTTACAGATAGATCCCTTGTGCATTAAGACTTTGTGATTGTATATGATTACAGCTGCTACATATTATTATATTTACCTCTATATCTGATACACCCTGTATATGAAGTTTAAATATAAACGTATGAACAAAAGGATAGCTTATTGGCTATCGATAAAACTGTAGTACTGTACTTGTACTGTACAAACAGATTTCTGGAGTGGCAGTTAATTTTAAATTAAACTGGATGCCGTTACCAAGGGATAGAGACTTAACTATGCATGTCATCTGTAGCTGCCGCTTAGAAATAATAGTCAGTTTCGTATGGAGAAAAATTTAGAACTATTTTAAATTCATGTGCACCAGTATTTTTAAGAATCTGCTAAATCTAAATCTTATCTCGTTTGATTATGGTGTATTTGTCAACTTTAATTTCCTAAAGAGACAGTTGCAGTGTTTTGAATCCGACAGGGAGTTTTTAGAAGACAACTAAGAGTTAAAACACCTGATAAATCTTATGGCAGTCGCATAAAAAGAAAATTTGATTTTAACCTTACATTCGAAGATGTGCGTAATAAAACTTGGTGCTCTTCTATATTTCTGAACTTATTATTCAGATTTACAGATTTTGATAATAACAAATATATAATAAATCGATTAGTTATCGGTTGTTATTTTGTCTGTACCCATGAAACGATTGTAGTTATTTCCCAGCATCCGCCAAGAGGTAAGGAACAACCATGGAAAAACAATATTCTGGAAGCAGGACTTGGGAAGTAATCCCAGACCTTCTTATTGATAGCCAGCAAATTATTATTATTATTCTTTTGGGTTTGGAAGAGACCCCCTGTGCAGTAAGACTTTTTGATCGTAAATGATTACAGCTGCTACATATTATTATATTTACCTCTATATCGGATACACCCTGTGTAGTTTCAAAAAATTCATAAATATATCTGCTAACAGAGGTGAAATTGGAGAACCCATCACCAGACCAATAGGTAAACGTTGTAATAAAATTTGAAAAAGTCTTGTTCCAAACAGATTTCAAGCAACCCTACCAGCTCATCCCTCTCTTCAGATGGTACATTAAGTGAGCAAAGTTTGTCGATAACTAGTCTACGGTCTAGGAAATCATCATCTTAAAATAGTTCAGCTTCTGAGTTGAATGTAAACTATTATTAACTGTATATTTGAAGCTGTTATTAAAAATGTCTGTTAGATAATTATTCAATCATCTCGAGGGAGCTTAAATTGGAGAATCAGTATATGAAACCAGAGGCCTGATAGGTATATCTGAAAAATTGTCAGATTTGTGAAGGTTGAGAAGACCATATAGTCTTGGTATTAAAGTATAGCCAGGCAATAGCTCTCTTTTCACCCTATCATGGAACAAATGTTGACATGAATTAATTTTGTTTTTAACTTCCTTAATGAACGTATAAATATTGAGTTTAATTTTCTGGGCCATTATTGTCTTTAATAAAATCTTCTACTTTAGCAATGTAATCATTCCTCTCAAGGATTACAGTACTTCCACCTTTATCCGACTTGGTAATGACAAGGTTATTAATTACTTTTATTTTGAATGGAATGAAGAATACTCTTATTGAAGCATCCTTGATTGGGGCTCTGAAGTTGATCAGAATTAATTTTCTTCGTTTCTTTAAGAAATGAACGTGAAACAACGCCTCTTAAAGAAGTTGAGGAAGGAATAACCCCCGACTGAATGATCGATTCCGTGCTGATAGTCAGAACCTCCAGATCTTTTTTTTTTATATATCGAGTACCTTTAAATATAATGTTATTATATCTAAAAGTATTTATTAGTTAGGATAGGTATACACCATTCAATACATTTTCTCCTCTAGGCGACAATAATAAAATAACCTAATTTATTTCGTAGTATTAACCACGAGATGGATGTATTCAATTCCAGGAGCGTGGGACGCGCGAACGAGAATAGACTAATGTGTCAAAAATTCATTTTCACCGTTGAATACCGATCGTAAATACATTCCCTCCTAATACACCTCCAGATTTATTCATGGCACATCTTCGAGAGGATATTACTTCCATTTGCACCGATAAGTCTTTGGATTGGCTTGGGTTCGCTAAATTATACATTTCTCTTGAATAATTCATCGCCCCTTTCGTATTTTTATTATGTAAAAATGGGATGCTTTATAACGCCTATTTTTTCGCGAAAAAAAAAAAATGCGTAATAAATAAGAATATTCAGGGGATTTTGCTGGTTAGAAGTTATAGTAGGTGGTTAGTGAATTAGAAACCGCTATTAACATACTTTTTGGGATATTTCACCTAGTAATTAATATACTCGGTGACATTAGAAGGAATAATTTGTTCAACTTTATTTTTTGGCATCAGAATGACTATATTTAAAGCAAGCTTATTTGGTAAGAATGTGAACTTTGTCTTTGATAATTTTATGCAAAAAAAAAGATTTTTTCTATTTTGCGTTCATAAAAACGCAATTGTAACACGCTTTTGCGTATCGAAAAGTGCTTCATTGTGATACGCCTTTTTTCATTTCTATAGGTTGGCTGTATTGAATACATTATGACAGAAAGCAAAATTGACGTTTAATGCATGTAAATTGTAAATACTTTAATCAAAAATTCTATACAAATTTAGTTTACATTGTTATTGTTATGAAACGTGGAATTACTGTATACATTTACACTGACGGAACAAGTACATATCTTGAGCATGTATTGTTATGCCAGGCAAATTCTTCGTAACAAAGTTTTGCTGAGTTATGTTATTGGCTTTAATGGTAGACTCTTGTGATTGAGAATCATTCGATGATATAACTCTAGAATGACCAGATGTACTTGGCCCTGATAAGTTGTGCGCTACAGCCACTTTACTTTTCATAGATGTTTCGATGTAACCCTCAGCTACCGCAGATGACTTCCTTCCACCATGACGTTTTATAGTCAGCAAATCACTGCCTGCGTCTGCTAAGTGTGTAGCACTAGAACGTCTGAAGCAATGTCCAGTATAAAGCTCTGAATTGGGCAATTTTAGAAAATCAGCTATTAATTTAGGCATTTTGCCAATCGTATTAATTCCAATCGGGCACGATATGCAATAACCATTGCGATATGTAAGGAAGAATCTTGAATGATTAATATTTTTTGGTTAATATATTTTTTAATTAAAGTAATCCATCTTTCATCCGTAATTGCAAAAACTCTTACGATATTATTTTTTGTTTTAGGTACTGTCACCAAAATAATATCACTCTTAAATTCTAAATCATGTATGGACATATTGTTAATTCATCTCGTCTACAGGCACCTGTGTAACCATTATTAAAACGATCTAAAATTAAATCCATTACATAAAAATTACATTTTGCAAATAATATCGTACCTTTATTGCTAAATACAATGCGTCAGAACCTTCTTCTATAAATTTATTAATATCTTCAATGCATAAAATTTTAGATTTCTTAGCCTCGTATCCCTCAGAGAATCGTTTTAAAT
Source organism: Protaetia brevitarsis (assembly GCA_004143645.1). Taxonomy (NCBI): domain Eukaryota; kingdom Metazoa; phylum Arthropoda; class Insecta; order Coleoptera; family Scarabaeidae; genus Protaetia; species Protaetia brevitarsis. Next base: position 893,334 of record RXPK01000150.1, on the reverse strand, counting down.
GGCTTGTAATTAATATTTTGATATGTCTGTATTTTTATAAATGGAAAAGCAAGAACGAAGCATGGAATACATAGACATAAGGTAGAAGATTTCTTATTTTTACTTTGTATTCAAATATGCCAATAAAATGTTTTCAGATATTGTGTTGACATTATTCTGTACAGCCCATAGTTCAAATTGGATGGTAGCATTTTTCATATACTGCTTTTGATTTTTTCGGTAATAAATTTATGACGGCGTTATCCGCAATTTCACGCAGTTGTGGTGGCGTACAAGATAAATTTGTCTCAGTATCACTCATTTTTTACAGTTTACAGAGACTATATATGAAATATATTGTTTAAACAATTTAAATAGCCGAATTTGAATTTTGAATTTCGTCAAATGTCAATCGTATGTCAATGTGACCAACTTCATATAAAAATAAATCTAACATTTTAATGAGATTTTTATTAAGTATTTATTATCAATTTATAATGCCAAATAGAAAAAATAGTATAAGGACTCGTTTCATAAGCCTTTTTGTCGCACTCGTTCATTAGAAAACTCGCCTGCGGCTCGTTTTCTAAACTTGAACTCGTGCGACAAAATCATGCCTTATGAAACTCGTACTTTAATATACTATTACCTCTTAGCTTTTTTTTTTTTGAAGAAACCTGTTTATGATAGCTGGCTAGTACAGAAAATGCTTATAGTTTGAAGACGTCAAATTTCACTGTGTTAGTGATTTTGACAGGGGTAGAATTGTTGCTATCGAGTTGTTGTATTGCAATGTTGCAATGACGGTAAAGCATGTGTGTCGTGTGGACAGAAGAAGGTAGAGGAACACGAAAAAGACCAACTGGTCCATCGAGGCGTACCATAGAGCGTCAAGATAGGCGCTCCAGACAACTAGCTCTACGAGACCGTTTCGCTACTATGCGTCAAATTGCTGACCAATGGTTTGGAGCAGAAGGTAGACCTGTTATTGTACGTACACTAAATCACCACAATCGAGCCTTTGGACTTTTTTTTTCATATCGTCCACGATTAACGTCCACTGTCGTCAACGGTTGAACTGGTGCAGAGAATGACAGCATTGGTGAGGCAGAATGGCATAATGTCGTCTTCAGCGATGAGTCGCGATTCTGTCTAGGTATGCAGGATTCCGTAGAAGGGAAACGTGAGGGAACGTGAAGGCTGATTCTTCAGTACTCAGGACGATAATAATAATTTGCCGGCTACCAGTAACAAAGTCTGGTACTTTATCCAAGGTCTTGCTCCCACACTGAGAAAACTGTTTCAAATAAACTGAGTTGCTGGCAATAATTCTCTTGTCGCAAATATATCTTTATTTATTGTTACTAAACCTATTGAATCTTCCCAAATAAAAGCAGTTATCTAATTACTATTCTAAACACTTCAACATATTACTCTAATTAAACAGTTTATTTGTCTATCTAATACTTCAATCTTATTGCATATTGTATACATTTAATTCAGTTAATCTCAATAAACGGATGTTAATTTATATAAACTAGAAACAAAATATTTGTCTGTTTTGATATCAAATATATATAATACTGAATGAGTGTGAGATGTTACGAACTCATTATTTTTTAAAGATATTTTGCTAATTTTCCAATATAATATNTAATTATCAACAAAACTTGCATTACTTGTTTTCAAAAAAGCATGAGTAACATGATTTAAAAATGATTTTTGTGTGGATAAGGTATTAGCCATTTCTATAAAATACTCTCTTTCTAAGCAACCTACATCCTTGTCAAATTAAAATTCAGTTTGAAAAAATATGTACCGTTGAAACTAATCAAACAATCAAAACCATTCGTTCACCTCCTACCCCTGTGTGCGAAGTAATATGTGACCATTAGGATGTCATTCTAAATCAACAAAACTCTCAATTCTAAAAAAAGGAAGCTTAAGGACAAGTGAGAATGTATAGGTATATCATTTCTAGCAAAATATACAATAAATACGAACCTTCCTTAGTTCTTTCAAATATTCATTTACTACTCAACCATATTGAAATGGTAATTTAAGAATGAAAAAAAAATTCCACAGCTCAATCAAGTAAAATAATTGTGAAACAAGTGGATCACTTTTACAACAGAATATATGCTAAATAACTCTCTTAAGAATCAACTCAAGCACTTATTTTACAGCCAAGAGCTATCGAACTCTTTATTCAAAGAGGAAATATCGTATTCCAAGTAATATGGCTGCCGTAGATAAGATGTTGCCATTACGTGTTAAAGTATGTACATCTTCTCTCTAAACTACTTTTCTTTAAATTACAAAAAAGAAATGTTTTCTTTATAAACACAATTATTATTGCGTTGTACAGAAACTTACCCATATATTCAGCGCAAAACCTTACATATTTGATTTAAGTTAAATTGTTTTCTGTGTAGCGGGTGCCGGCTCGGAGATCATGCCCCAAAAAACATGAATTTTGATGGAAAATTTGAGCAAAAATCGCTGAAAAAGGGCCTAAACGTCGTGATAACCCCAACAATATTAAGTCAAAGAAGCCCTTCTCGAGCTGAATCGAACGCACCGCGCCGTCCGTCTAGCCTCTCACCGCTTCTCGAGATATGGGCGATTAAAAGTTTGAAAATTAAAACCGACCCTACGGAGATATTTGAGGTCAAAGTTTTAAAAATCAGTGGTTCGTCGCTAAGAACTCCCAAAGTACCTATTAGAAGCGCATCTTGACGGCGAACGAAGACGAAAAGCGCAAATCCGCTACTCTAAACCGTTTCCCGAGATATTAAGTAAAGTTCGAAGATGAAAAGTCGAGGCTAAGAGCCTTCAGTATAGGCCTATCAGATGCGCATTTTATCGGGAATCGAACGCCCGAAAACCGGAAGTCGAATCTCTAACCGGTCCGAGATATTCCAAAAAGGTGAAAACATTCGTTAATTTACCTTATTTTTCCACCCTCAAATCGTTAATTTCTGGCCAAACTACGCCTGGCGGATTTTGTTCCCCACTGCACTTAGGAATGTCTTCCCACTGAATCTTTGGACTTAAGCGGAACCCTCTAGCTGCTTGTTCCGGAGCTTATGTTTTAAAAAACGGAAAAAAAGTGACATATCTTAACGGCATTTTTATTCTTGGGACACGAAATGGCGCCGAGCCGCGACAAGGCGAAAACTAATGTATTAAAATAGATAACTTAAGTATATCACAGCGTAATTATTATTTTTTATGATATGTGTGCTTGCCGCTAGAAAAAATATTTGCGCCCTTGTTAAATTTACCTACCTACCTACTACATATTATTTATGCACAAAAGGTTAAAACTTTAGCGTTACAGAATATTTACATAAAGTATGTAATAAATTTAAATATAGACGTTTACAATTTTAGAAGTTAAAATCTTTGGTGAATCATGCTTTAGTTGTTGTGTGGACTGCCGGACGGCTAAATTCAGTATGTATTCAATCTGCTAATACAGTATAATGGAGGTAAGCAAAATAATGAGTTAGTAATTGCACTTGAATCCATACGTTTTTCCTCATACATTGATGCCCAAAAAAATCTGCCTTCGTCAGTCAGTTTTGCTTACCTAAGTTAAAAATATATTATGTAAATATGTTCACCGAGATTTTTGAATCCTTGTACTTATGTTACGCCTGTTAAAATTCTTGGGAAGATTATTTGGTTGGACACATTATGAAACTTAAAGCTGTAGGTGTAAGCAGCTCTTGTTCTCCCTGATTTTGATGAGCGGAATTAGCGAATATATTTAACAAAAACTTTGGTATACCCATAATCTATCAGAGATATTTTTCTAATATAAGAAACAACAATTATGAATATCTACTATGATGCAGCGATTAGGAGTAGAGAAGTGTACTTGAGAAGTGTTTTTTGAATCTCGGTCCATCACTTGAAAATCATCTTTGAGAATGTGCAGTACGTTTAAGTAAGTTTACTTTTGTCTTACTTTGAAACAACCTGTATAGTTGAAAATATAGTGTAGGTTATGCAACAGCATGAACATGCACAACTTTGCTAGAAAAGTTTTTTATTAAAGCAAAAATAAAGCTATAATCAAAGAACTCAATCTCGTGAACAACCCTGTGTAGTGGAAAATATGTTTAAACTATGCAGACATTGAATTCTGTACAACTTTGTAGAAAAGCGTTTTCCTAACATCAAAAATAGAAGCTGTAAATCAAAGAGTCAGCCGTCCTGAACACCCCGTATATTTAAAAAATATTTGGGTTATGCAGCATTCAATTCTATAAACACTTTGTAGAAAAGACTTTTTTCGGAATAGGGGCGATCATATTGTCAAGTCGTAGTTTTCTTTAAAGAAAATATTTATTTGCCAGTTTGTGTTCCGATATTTTATACAGCTCGGTGGCCCTCACCATTGCCTACAAATATCTTTTTTAAGATTACAAGTACCTAAATACTAATTCTCTATATGAAATATGACCGTATAAGCGATATGCAATAGGAATGTAATTCTAGTTGTATAAGCCTTATATTTCCCTATGTCATTTTTTTGTGAGTCGATCATTATTTATGTTGTACGTATTATATACACACAATTCTGTATTCTTGAAGAACACCCGAATATGAGATTATCTTTACTTAGGCTAATTATATAAATATTCTGCGGTTAAATAAAATGATCCACTCTCATAATAATAACTACAATTCCAATTTCACGATTTTATATTATTAGTTCATTTATCCTCGCGAGATTATATTTAGAACCAACGTAAACTCCATAATATTGACACAACTCATTAATTTACCGTTGCTCGACAAAAAGTTATGTTAGACGTTGGTTAGATAAAGCACAAAAAAGCAGGAAAACACAGCTGATACATTTGTTGTTTAATAAAGTATATATATATAAATTCCAGTGCTTATTCCTCTATCTATATGTCTTCTATTATATAGATTTTTTTTGTCATTGGATGACTCGAGTAGGCAGGTATTTCACATACGGTAAACATCAATTTAAAAGTAAGAATAGAAATAGTATTTTTCCCTATTCCCTTTTTCTCATTCGTTTTCCCTTTCCCTATCTCTATTCTTATTCCCTTTACCTATTCCCTTCCTGTATTTATTCTCTCTTCCCTGTCCTTATTTCCCATTTCTTTTCCCTTCCCTACTCCCTTCCCTATCCCTTCCCTAATCCCTTCCCATTCCTTTCCTAATCCTTTCCCCATTCCCTTTCACCATTCCCTTTTCCATTCCCTTTTCCTATTCCCTTTCCTTCCGTTCCTATTCCTTTTACCCATTCCCTTCCCTATATTTTATCTCTATTCCCTTCCCATTCCCTTTCCAATTCCCTTTCCCATTCCTTTCCCCTCCCTTCCTTTTCCATTCCCGTTCTTCCCTTCCCTTCCCGTTCCATTTCCTTCCCATTCCTTCTTCCCATTCCTTTCCCATTCCCTTTCCTCATTCCCTTTCCCATTCCTTTCCCATTCCCTCATCTCCATTCCCATTCTCCCATTCCATTCCTTTCCCATTCCCATTCCCTTTCCCATTCCCTTTCCCATCCTTTCCCATTCCCCTTCCCATTCCTTTCCCATTCCCTTTCCCATTCCCTTTCCCATTCCCTTTCCCATTCCCTTCCATTCCTTTCCCATTCCCTTTCCCATTCCTTTCCCATTCCCTTTCCCATTCCTTCCCATTCCTTTCCATTCCTTTCCCATTCCCTTTCCCATCCTTTCCCATTCCCTTTCCCATTCCTTTCCCATTCCCTTCCCATTTATAACATCCCATAAGTTACAGCTTTAAAAAAATAATTGGCGATTTTCCTATATTTCAATTTCTTCCCACTTATTCGCCATTTTATTTTCCAAAAAATATTATCAGCATCAAATGCAACGATCCAAACACCCACAAATGTCTGTTGCAAAATGTCATTTTTAATAATATTCCTCCATTTTAGTCGCGCAATCATGTATTTGATTCTATATTCGCAATATAGTGGCCTAAAAAAATGCATAAGTCTCAAGCTTCAAAAAAAAAATTGCGGTTTCTTTATATTTCAAAAGTCTCTGCCCCATATTGCGTCCCGCCATTTTATTTTGCCAAAAACTAATATCAGAATCAAATTAAGCGACCTCAAAAACGCTTGCATACGAACGTCTGTTGCAAAATGTCTCCTATATTTCAAAATTTTCTCTTCAATATGAATCCTCCATTTTTATTTTTCTAAAATCTTGTAAGAATCGAATTCAGCACTACAAAAGGCTTTGAACACAAATATCAGTTGCAAAATGCCATTTTTTTTAATACTCTTCTTCCGTTTTTAATCGCGCCATCTTGTTTTTGATTCTATATTCGCAAATAGTGACCAAAAAATCGCGTAAAAAATCCCGATATTATGTCTGCTATTTTATTTTCTACGTAAAATTTAAAAATGGAAATAATAAATAAAAGTCTTTTCCTAAAATCAAAAATAGAACTGTAATCAAAAGACCAAGTCTTCGGTTGGACAGTCTATATAGTCAAAAATATTTTTAAGTTATGCCTTGAATTCCAATAATCCAAGTTTAAAAAATTGAATTTCCCGCTGTTATTGTGACAATATTTTAGAACGTTTTCGACTTACCGCATTCTTATGCACTAATTATGTTTTTATTTAATATAACACTATTAATAAAAGCGATAGATACATACATTCTCCATTCTCCGTAGTGTAAAAATGAAGACGTTGTAGATTCATGCATTAAAAATAAGATATAATAGTGCTATGAAAAAGTTATAGGCATTTGACGATATAAATAAAAGCAAATATTCCGTGTGTAGCTTCGCTTTAACATAAAAATATGTTTTAATTTATTATAAGACGAATATTAATCCATTGAGCCAATATGTGTGTTTGGTTTTTATTTTATTTACTGAACTGTTACTTGCTTTGACTCCTTTAATATTCATTTCAATAATTTTTGCGAATTGACAATTCATTTATGAAATGCTCTACCTCTTCGCTGCGCGGCAGTTAACCACCTTCATTCGTTATCGCACCGACTCTTCGCTTATCTTATATTTTTACGCGTTTGTGCAACGGAAATTCCACTTACGTTTAATCACGTCAGATCACGTTAATATTTGTTTGGTCCTAAAATATTTTATACATCAACATTAAAAAAATCTTACAAAAACAAACCTATATTTTTAATCAAAGTAATGGCTCTAGTAAATTTATTTCTTCAAATAATTAATACACGAATACATTTTTGAGTATTTGTAAATTATGTCATTTAAGCACGCGGGAATAATCGATGCCAAAATAAACAACAAAAGAAAAGTATACATATATGCCGACAATACTTTCGAGAGCTAATCCCTTGATATTATATGCGACAAACACGCCCCAATCCTTTCGGCTAGAGATTTATATATTCGCAGAATTTTACTTCACAGTTCCGCGAAATAATGTATTAAAATTCTTAGAATCTGCACACGTGCAATCGCTATAGATTATAAAGGAGATGTATCTCTCCTTACGTTTCCTAATGCTTATTTTCTCTGTCAAATTTTTTTTAAGTTGATCGTACAATGGAATCAGATACAAAGCAAAATACTTTTTTTAAAAGGTTAAAATGTCTTCGAAGTATGATTTTTTAGCAAAATAGCAAACATATATATTTCAAATAAGATATTTATATCCCAAGTAATAATGTAGTATTAAATTCTTAGAATCTGCACACGCGCAATCGCTGTAGATTAAAAGAGATATGCGTCTTTCTTGCGTTCCTAATGGCTTATTTTCCGTATGTCATCTTTTTTGTGAGTCGATCGTTACTATGTGTAGTATTATATACACACAATTCTGTGATTCTTGAAGACACCAATATTGAGATTATCTTTACTTAGGGGTAATATATACAAATATTCTGCGTGTTAAATAAAATGACCACTCTCATAATATAACTAACAATTCCATTTGACGATTTTTATATTATTAGTTTTTATTTTCCTTCGCGAGATCATATTATACCCAACGAAATTCCATAATATTGACAACTCATATATTCACTAACATTAATTACGTTCTCAACAAAAAGTTATATTAGACGTTCTTAATGTCAGATTTGGTCAGTGGCCAAATATGTACAATTACCTCAAATAAATTATAACCCAGGTTCTTAAAACGAATTCAGACTCGTAATTCTACAAATCAATGCAATTCCATCGTAATCCGCAACGAGCGATTTATATCCCCACAATGAAAACCTTTGTAGATTCTGCCAAAGGTATTTAAATGATAATTCGATTTTTCATTCCCTCGTTCACGTGGCAATTTTATTTGTTTAAAAAATAATAATTTTAATATCATTAATATTTTAAAACTTGAGAAATTTTTCGGATTGTGTCTGCACACACTTGAGAAGTTTTAGCGGGAGCTTCGTGGAACGAACCTTTGTCGGAAAGAATTAGCGGCGGCATCGTGTTCGACGTCTTAGTCGGCAACCGCCAAAAGAGGATATTGCGCACTCTGACTTTTATTTCTAGTTCTAAAAATAGATGTTTTGTATTCATATTAGCCAATCATTTTTAACATTCAGTCATTCTAGAGAAGTAAGGTGTGTTTTAAATAAGACATAAAAAATGGTTTTCCTTTCCTTTTTTCCTTTTGGAGTAAGTCTGCAAGTTGTGTAGCGATTATTTTTCACATTATTTCAATCAAGTGTTCGTATTTTTTTTCTTGTATTTTGTTATCTCAGTAATAAGTTTTTGTAAACAATAATTTATTTTGTAGTGGATTTAATTTAAATTGATTTTATTTCAGTTTAATAGTGGTATATAACTTGTTACGTAATAAATAATAATCCACTGATATATCTTTTTACCTTTACAAAATCATACACCGCAAAGTAAGATATTGAAAACAAACGGTTTACTGATTATTTCTTTCAATGAAGGACAAACTTTCTATGAAAATCCAGAAGAACAAAATAATTAACCAAATACTTTTTGTAATAATAGTTTTGCCAAAACAATTTCACATTATACTTAATAGATGTTTCTTGTCGTATTTTCAAATTATTATTAAGGAAGTTTTGAAGTCAAAAATCTGATCTATAATTTACACAAAAATTCTAAAACTGTAATTCGATTTGTCGCTCATAAAAAGCAATGAAAATAAAACATTAAGAAAGAATAACTATTAAAGGTAGGTAACAATTTTGAAAGTGTATGTTTTTAACAGTTTGCTAATATAATTGCCAGTGGGCATTTAGTTTGATAAATTATTTTATAGATCACATTAAAATTATTTTATTATAAACTAAACCTTAATACTCTTTGCAATCAAAGTAATGGCTTCAGTAAATTATTTCAAATAAATATACGAATACACTTAAGTTTTTTTAAAACTAACAAAGGAAAGTATATTTGTATCTGACAGTCGTAGCGACAACTAATCCCTTGTTTTATGCGCCAAACTACGCGTAAGCCTTTCGGTCAGAGATTAACATTCGCAGAATTTTACTTGTTTCCGCCAAATAATGTAGTATTAAAATCTTACAGATATCTGCACACGCGCAATCGCTGTAGATAAAGAGATATGTGTCTTTCCTTGCGTTTCCCAAGGCTTATTTCCCTATGTCGATAGGAATGTATAGTGATAGTAGACAACGATATGAGATATCTTTACTTAGGCTAATTATATAAATATTCTGCGTTTAAATAAAATGATCCACTCTCATAATAATAACTACAATTCCAATTTGACGATTTTTATATTTAATTATTATTTACTGACGCTCGCAAATAATGAATTTTTGGATATCATTAATACTGTCGTTGTTATGTATTAAAGATTCGAAAGTATCGCGAAACTCTAACCAATTCTCATAATTTCCATTAAAATTAGGCAAAATAATTTGTGGCAATTTTATGTTATTTAATACACTAACTTCTGATACATGAATAGATTCAGCATTGTTAGCACCTGCGTCAACGTTTCTTCATACGAATTTACTTTAATTTAGCGTTGGTCAGTAATTTATAAAAATTATTCTCAAATTGTTCGCGTTCTGTAACTTGTAATTCGCTATCGCTGTGCAATACTTCGAATTCGCGCTGTAATTTCTTCAAATTGTTGTAATAATTTTCAAATCGAGAAGACGTATTTTCAGTTCTGTTACTACGGGAATTTTGTCTGTTTGCGTAATTTTATTAGAAAAATCCGTTAAATACTTTTCAAACAATGTTATTTGCGCTTTCATAGCACCACGCTTTTTTATTAATGTTTCTATCGACATTGTACGTTTTTAAATGTGTATATATCAATTCTGAATGTTGTTTTTGCACTGTAATAATCGAAATAGAGAAAGAACTTACATGTAACGTTAATGGAAGTCACCACGTGTTTTTTGTCGATGATGAAGATGGCGACCCGTGTGGCGTGTGGATGTTTTTCGATGTTTTTAATGCTTTCGATCTTCGTACTGATGGTTCTGATGTACTAACGTGCGAATCCGACTCGTTTGGACCAAAATGTTGTGTGTTTTATTGAAAGAAAATGAAACTGATGTTTTAATAGCACTCAAAATAAAACGATGTATTCGTAATGACGTGTATTAGTGGACTGTGTCTGACGACTGAGAAACAAATACAACGTGCGTTTGGGCATGCGCATATACAAACAGTAAAAAATAACAAAACATTCTAACAGTTTATATTTAAAATGTTTCCGAATATATTAATATTAAAATACAAATTTTCACAACTACCAATTAATGTAATTCAAATGCAGCTTGGCTTTGAAAAAGCCCGTTTTAAGTTGAAATTTATTTTATCTATCTTGTCGCCATCTAGTAGCGCTCGTGTTTATTTCTACAATCGTAACGAAGTGTTTTCGTGTTTCACGATTCAATTTTCTAGAAAATTGAATCATGAAAACACCTTAACGCTTTTAAAATATGTTCCGTAACCCCGTCCGGATTTTTTAAACTTACCTTTCGCATTAACAAAACGACCCTACGGTCGAAATCGATTTTAATATAATAATAATAATGACATATGTGGCGCCATCTATGCTCCTATGTGACGATTATTTGTACCGTCGTTATAATCTTGTAGTGAAAAACACACCACTATAAATCGACTAATTTTGAGAAAAATATCGCGTTTCGACCTTATTTTAGGGTTCGAATTGTAAGAGGAAACATGTAAGATATCTTTCCGACATAAACCCCACTCCCAGAGCGGCACCTCGGTTTGCAACGATCGCACAAAATACCCCAATTGTGACAACCGAAATCGGCAAATCTGACGTTTCTGGAAGCGCGGTCGGCGCAGTGACGTTCGCTTCTCACAGCCTACTACGATCTAATTTTCGGCGAATTTTCTCCCCATGACCTATTTTTAACTATTAATCTCGATACGCCTATGCAGTAGACACCCCCGCTACCCTTTCGCCCATCTATTATTTCCCTTTTAATCCATTTCCCCCTCGGCGCCTATTCCCGCGCCGACTTTTTCACGCAAATTTACACGCTATAAGAATAGGGGACGCCTATGGGTGTGCGACAGAGTAGAAAAGACACACCTGTCGCCTTTTTTATTATTATTAAATAACTGTCAAATTCCTAATTTAGTTTCTGTTGAAAATGCGCTGCATTGCTGTAATAAAGTACAACATGCCATATTGAAAGAAAACAGTTTAAATGCTACAATATGAATGCCTAACTTTAAGCAGTGGCGGTTCTGTATAGGAGCACATGAGCACGTGAACCCCCTAAACAAATCGTCGATTACAAACTAATAAAATCTATTACTCGATCTTAAATATTCGTGAAATAACGCAGCGAAACGAATAAACGACGCGACGTTCCTTTCTATACATATGTTTATGTACATCGCGAGCAAGCGACCGACGACGGAGCACGTGCGCCCGAGTAGGCGGGACTACGTTGATTTTATCCAATGCCTAGCCGCATAAAGGAGTAGCGGTGGTGGGGAGGATACGGCAGATTCCATATAACGGTGCACAAATTGAGTGTGCTCCTGTGCTCGCTTTCGTTGCGTTCTCGGGTCACGTTAAAATCGATCGACCTCACGTTCAGATATGTGTTTACGGATACTATTTGTATATGTTTATTTATGATGATCACAGTTCAACGGTGTACTACCATAAAAAACTAATACTGTTGTTGGTGACAGTTTTATAATGAAACCAAGGGTGCGTAATTATTTTAATTTATTAAATAACATACCGCTGTAGTTTTGTATTTAAAAAAAAAACAATTATCTGAATAAGTTTCTTAATTTAGTGTTATTTGAAAGTTGTTTTGATATTTTAGGATAACGGTGTATTTCTTTATATCTACTTTAAGTTTTAACAGAATTTTCGTGACAATATATAACATTATATTATTTATTTCACTATTGCTATATTTTTCCGTATTTGACGGATGTGTTTGTTAATTTATAAACATCTTAAATTTAACTTTGTAAAAAAAAGGAAATTAGACAATATATTTGTTAAAAAAAAACTATCTATTTTATTTAAAACACTGATTTAAATTTTCGTTGAGGTACTTCATCTACAGCAATACGTGTATTAAACCCGCTCACATAACATCACAAACCTAAAGACGTAATCTTTAACTGTTCCCAAAAAACGTACATTTCCCTCAAAGATACAAATAATAATTGTTTTTTTTTAGTAAAACAAAAATAAATTGGTAACAGCGCAGCCGCAGTTAAAAACTACGCCGCATCGTTAAATCCCTCTGCAAAAAGCCAACAAAGCAAAGCCGCCACTAATGCGCTTTGGTGCAGTCGACAAACAAAAAAGAATATATATAGTACGTAAAAAAAGTAATGAAATGAAATATACAGTACGTAAAAAAGATAATGAAATGGACACAAAACAAACAAAGTAGTATTGTAAGTAAACACTAAACAGTTTTACTGTGCAATATTTGAAAGACAATTTTAATTCGTTTAGTTATGAACAAAAAATTCAAGTCAAAAATATGGGCCGACCAAAACCAGAACTTAATTTGACGCAAAATACAAGGGGCAAATTTAGAGACTTTACAAGAAAATTTAAGGACATGTACGAAAAAAATGATTGGATTTTAGTTAAAAATTTCCAAGCTCTTGATTTTGTGAACACCCTACGTTTCCGTCCACGAACCGCCACTGACTTTAAGACTTTTCTGCGTGTTTTGTATAGTTTAATAACGTGGTGCAACCTCAAAAATTCACACTTGTTATGCACGGAGAAATGAGGTTATGTTTGCTTATTTATTATCATTGATTTTTACTGTCTACAATTAAATGTCAATTACTTACGTGTATACCTAGATCAATTTTCTTGTAGTTCACCCTTTTTATAGCCAGTAGGTAATGTACTTACAATAACTGCGTACCTACATACGAACTTGATTATAACAAAATGTCCAGTGCTTAATCAGATCGAGAAGTTTTGCCCAAATCGAAACTTATTTGTTATGTCTGCAACAATAAACTATTCTTTACTCCATCCACTGTCTGCGTACATCAATTTGTTAGGCGATAGAGTCGATAGCATTGTTATTTATTATTTATTTGCCAGACACATGAACCGACAAGATAAAATAGAATTACTACAACTAGACTAGGGACCGTTTGCTTTCATAAATGTGGGTACTTAATTATTAGGTGGTAATATATTGTATACGTATGTTTTTAACGGTACTTGACATAAGAAAGTTATGTAGAAATTACAGATAAATGAAAGGTTACTCCTTAGGTCACATATATGGAAAAGAAACTGAGGTGGTTTAACAGTTAAGTAATGTACGGATGTGAGATATACCGTTAGCATAACATGACGATATTATATACGATTTGGATATCTGTAAAAGCACAAGAAATTTCGTAAAAGATAGATTCAATACTCGAATGCAGCAAGGATTGGACAACTGTTTTAGACTGCTATAGAAATATACGTAGTTACGAGCATGCTATAATGGAGTATGTTTAAATGATTTTTTTTTGTAAAGGGGTATGTAAATTCACATATCTACATTGAAAGAATAACACAGGTATTCTCATAATAAAATATTGTTTATGATTTATGACATACCACCAACCCACAATATGAAACAGCGAATAAGAAATATAAGAATGATGTTTCGATCTATAACACGAAATGTTTTGAGTAATGTTAAGACTTATTTCAAGAAAGAGTACGCCTCTACATTGAAAACGATGGCCATCATTTTGAACATTTTTTAAAATATTATCAGTTTTTGACATATCAGTTTATCCGTTTTAATAAAGTGCATGTCTGAAGTTTACTTACAAGGAAACCTCGCGAACTGTAAAATCGCAGATTTTGATGAAACTTTGTCAGTTTGTAGACTCCATGGAGTGTTACTCAAGGATGCTTTCCGTTGCTGTGGAACTTCAACTTTAGGGGGTTCAATTCACCCTTGTAATTTGACCCAAATTTGGTTTTTTCTGAATAACTTTTAAACGGTAAGAGATAGAAAAAAAGTTTCAATGGCGGACTTGTACCGTTTAGTTAACTCGTTTCGATTGGTATAGATATTTATATACATGGTGTTCCAATAAACGTGGAATGACGTATGTTGTGCTTATTTTATTGAATTTCAGAAATCAATTATAATGGCCTTTTTTGTGATCATATTTTTATAATTTTATTTGCACGAACAGTACGAATATGAAAATTGAAGTCGTAATCTGTCTTTATTTTGTATATACAGTGTAATGTTAAAAGTATCAGGAACAATCTGTCGAAGTAGGTACATTTTCTTTTGTCTGCTGTCTGGGATAATATAATCTTACATATATCCAAACGCGTATAACTCGAAAACTATCACATATAACCATTTAGCGCGTGATATAAGTTTACAGTGATTTTCGGTATACAATGCAGCCACATAACAGTATACAGAGTATTTCCTTAGAATAAGGAAATATGCTAAAATTTATATTTTTGTGGACACCCTGTATAACTTTTTAAATTACCTTTCTATAGACTATTTGATCACTAAAAAGGCCATTATAACTGATTTCTGAAATTCGATTAAATAAGCAGCACATACGTCATTCCACGTTTATTGGAACAACCTGTATATAAATATCTATACCAATCGAAAGGGCTGACTAAACGGTACAAGTCGGCGATTGAAACTTTTTTCTATCTCTTACCGTTTAAAAGTTATTCAGAAAAAAACAAATTTGGGTCAAATTACAAGGGTGAGTTGCACCCCCTAAAGTTGAAGTGCCGCAGCAACGGAAAGCGTCCTTGAGTAACACTCCATGGAGTCTACAAATTGACAAAGTTTCATCAAAATCTGCGATTTACCGTTCGCGAGGTTCCTTTGTTAGTTATGACTTTTAACTAGTATGTAGGAAAGCCAGTTGAAAAGTTAGGCTGATTATTATCGTCTATCTATGTTGAATAACAACAGCAGTTTTGTCCAAGCCTACTCAAAAAAAAGAAATAATAATAATGGCTAGAGTTAACCCTAATAGCCAAATTTAAATTGCCCGCAATTATTCTTAGTAACTTCAACGTTGATAACATAAAATTCCCCACCATTTTATATTACATTAATAGTGATTTTAATGCCTTTACGTTGAAGTCACTAAAAATTGTGGCGGGAAATTTAAATTTCGCTATTAGGGAATATTTGAAATAGAAAATTCTAAATTACTAAGAAACTATAACAGATAGGTATAGGAAGCATTAATACATTCTTAAAGACCGTTAAAATTAGAATCTAAATAAGGTAATAAATACAGGGTGTTCCGTTTAAAATAAGAAAGTTACTTGCCTTTAAAGATAGCGAAAATTAAAAATATGTTCTTGTTCACCCTGTATATTTTTTTTTGCATTACTTTTATTTTATTATCAAGTCTAATGCTTTAGTTAAAAAATAAATATATTTTAAAATATCTGTCTTAAATATGCATGACAGGCGTGCCTCTTCAATTTTGGTCTGCATTTTGAAGAATAGTTAATTATTTATCTCGTAAACGAGTTGAGTTAGATATAAAAAACCTAACACCAACTTGCCCCTATTTAGTCTGTATTATCAAAATATGTCATAATATACAGGCTGTTCCATTTAATTTTTCACAACTTTGGTGTGTAATTTTTCTTTGAGTCACCCTGTATACTTCGAAATAATTTTGAAATGTGGTACTTCTGAATCTGTATTAATATTAACCAAAAAAAAAAAAAAATGAAAATACGTCTTCTTTTTTTATATAAACCGACGCGAATATAGTGGCCCAGCCTGTATAATATTATTTTGTTATTTTTATTTTATTAACTTAACATTGCGCTTAACTGAATATAATGATTATGATGCACATAAAAAATAAAGTATTTAAGAATCTATCAATTTATTGAAAACGCTAAATGCTTGGTATGAACCTGTAAACGAAAACTGACAACAACGCGCAAGACACGAATGCATTGGCGCATTTCGTATGATGGCAGAAGAGAGATAATGGCTGCGTTCAGAGTACGAATATGATATATATCAGTAGCACTTTTCGCTACACAAAATGGCGACCGCTACATTGTATGTTATTGATGTAGCGCGAATGTAGCGTTGTGTTTTGACGAAATGTCAACAGTTTACAAACCGCTTGGGAGCAGCTACGTACTCTGAACACGGCCGATTTTTCGCGGCTTTAGTTTCGGCTTCATTTGCTGCTTATTATACACCATATACTATAGTTGTATTACTATATGTTTCCGGCTGAACTCGCAACTGAACCAGAGATGACATTTATCAACTGTGTTAGAATTGTGTATTTCTGCTTCGTATCTGATTTTGAAATTTCATTTTTTATTCTAGTTTACAGTTGCAGTAGGGAATTATTTATTCAGAAACGCCGTACGCACTTTACGCGCGCTACCTATATTTTAACGGTAACAAACTTGAAATTCGCCAGCAGTAGATATGTCGTATTTAAAATTTCCGCTATGCCTCAGAAGATGGCACCACAAGTTTACCTAAAAATAAACATTTAAAATTTAAATATCAGATTTCATTTTTGTCAAATGTAAATTATACTTCATGAACATAAATATAAACATGATTAAGGTAGCAGATGCGTGTTCTAACGATTCTGAGGAAAACCATCTCACAACAAATGAAACAAAATATTATCTGTATTTTGTATTCCTCTTATTTATCTATTGTAACCTGCTTTTTGCTCTGTATATATATATATATGGCTCCACGCCCCGTACGGAGCTTCGCCGCTCGCTAGAGCTCCCCAGATTCTTATTGGCCGAATCAGATCCTTGACCTTATACCATCCAGGCGATTTCTCTGGCTTTGATTCCTATTCCCTTCCATGTGCTGCGATTTTGTGCCAACATCTTCCATCTAGATTTGACTCCCATTTGCCTCAGATCCTCTTCCACCTCATCCATCCATCTCACTCTTGGTCTGCCTCTCGCCCTTCTCCCGTCCATATTCCATTCGGTCAGTGCCCTCGCATTTTCCTCCGGCCTTTTCCTAAATATATGTCCTAACCATTTTATCCTCAACATTTTTATATACCCTAATACATTTTTACCGCCCAGTTCTTTCATTATTTCATTGTTAGTTCGTCTTCTGTACACTCCACTTTCCAACAATACTCCACCCAACATTCTTCTTATCATTTTCCGCTCCTGAATTAACAGCATTTTCTCTCCTTCTTTAGTCATGGTCATGGCTTCAGCGGCATATGTTAATATAGGTCTTATCAAAGTTTGGTACATTTTTACCTTAGTTCTTTTTGAAATCTGTCTATTCATGAACGTCTTTTTGTTTGCGTAAAACGCTGCGTTCGCTTGTTGTATCTTTTCCTTTATTTCTTCTATCCTATCCCCTGTTCTACATACGGTTACTCCTAGGTATTTAAATTTGCTGACAGTTTCAAAAGTGTCTCCTCCTATTTTAGTTGATGTTTTCCTTTCATCTCCTCCTATTTGCTCTGTATGATAACTATAACAGTTTTTTCTTAAATGTGATTTGTAAGATATAATTTATAAATTTTATTATGTATGTAATTTTTTTATATTAGAAATGATATCCAGTTTAATATATAAAGTTTATTTTGTTATCAATAAGGCTAACATCACATTCAAAGAAGTTTTCTGTAATGAGATATTCGGCTATGGAAATATAGATGTCGCTGCAGGAATATTGAATAATTTTTAATTTCATATGAATAAAAATTAATATTTTTCCGTGATAATGGTATTAAAATTTCGTGTTAGCGCCACACTCAAATGATTATGGGGTTAATTGCTTATTGTTTCTTTTACATTGAAGTTGAATATTACTTTTATTTTAATAGTGTATGTGGTTCAAAGCTTCGGCAATGTATTTATTTATTTTGCTATACCTATTTAATTGCTTTTTCAGGTATATTTAAAATATGTTTTTGCTGTATAAATATGTGAAACATATATATATTGCTCTATTTTTTAGAACAAAATGCGCGGGTTTTCAAAATTTTAATTTTGTTTAGTTCAGTATAACTAATTATTATTATTATGAAATTTATGTTTTTAATTTATTTATTATTTTGCTTGTCCGTATACAAAATTTTTCTTTTTCTTTTTTTTTCAATAAAATCAAATAAAAATATATGGTAATTTTTATCCACCCAGCGATCTCTCTGATAAGTGGAAGAATACTGTGAAAAGTGAAGCCATCTACCTATAAATAGCAGCAACTAAATTTAATAGAAAACTCTCATCTGGGTTATCGATATTTGTTAAGAATAACTATTTTATCACAGACCCCCTCAGTGATTTTGAAGGCAACCCTTAAATATTAAAAATCCCTAAACTAACTACAAATAATGGCGGTTTATATAAATCTAATCCCAAATTAATGTATAGTGAATATAAATTATACAAATCTTATTTCTGGTTAATATTGAAATGAAACTAATTAATTAATTTCTTTTTCTTAGGTGGGATATACTTGATGGAATACTAAGTTGACTGCGGCGCACCTTGATTCACGGACAGGCAATTTTCTGGGTACAGGTTGGACTTTCGGTTCAAACCCCCCGTATCGGTCAATAGCATGGAATGGTATTCCGGCCGGGATTCTTCGTAGGAAATTTTACAGGAAATTCTCGACAATTTTATAGGCAAAAGTAAGAATTTAATTATTCAGGAGTAATATCGATACTTTTTTTAGGTAAACACTTCGTGGAACTTTGATATCTTTAATAGTGTGGCATAAAAATCGTTAAAGGAGTTCAATATCAACCGTCGCCTTTCGTGGTCACAGGCAGAATGAGGATTTAAACTAAAATTACCAGTAATCAGCCTTCGATTGTTATCGCTATCAGGCAAGCCAACATTAATTTTGAATAGATACCCGTAACTGACCGTTATTTACTCTAGTTTAAGGGGAATACAGCAAATGTTGCCAAATAGGCATACCGAAGAAAGAAAAATCTCTCCGCGCAAAATAGAATAAAAATATAAAAATATACCAGGTAAGCTTGAATTAACATAGAAAATAAAGTTGACATTATAATTAAGGCTATTCTTAGCACCTATTGCTAAGATAGTCCATTTTTGTAGTCATTCTTAAGAAATTCAAAATTTGCCTGTAAAGTAGGCAACCAAATACGCGCTTCAACTTTCAATTACTTCTTCATTTGGCTTTGAAACCTGTTTTAAATCACTCTAAATTATATTTTCTATACCCCTGATTCCATAGCAATATATATATATAAATATAATTTTTGGTGTTGGAAATGAATTAATAACCAATTTTCTTTCACCATTTATTTATTAAATTGGATATAGGTATCACAATTATGGTGTATTACATAACATATATTTATGATTCTATTTACAAATACATATACAACATACACAAATTTATATATAAGTACTTAGATTCTATTATACACATATATTCAATACATTATTTAGTACTTCGGTAGTAACAAATAGACAAACACTTTGATGAAATGAAAACATGGTAGGTGTAAATGGTTTTGGACGATTGTCAACTTGTATCAAGCATTTACATCAAATTGATGGTATAATAATATAAAAAAAAAAACTGAATATTGGGTAATTGTACAAGTTTTGGGAACTTACACATAAAACATAACCTATTTAGCATTACTTATACATGCCCTTCTTTATATATAAAGTTATATAAACAAGTTTGATACGTGTAACAAAGAGGCTTTTACAAGATAATTCGTTTGGAAGAAAATAGAAATTGGTGCAATTTGTTCCTTATTGAATACCTACTATACAATTTTACAACATTTATGTTTGGCACCTAAGGTTTTATCCTATTTATGCCTTATTTTATGAAGACGATTTGATTTTAAAAAGAAAATAAGTCTGCAGCATTTTTTTTTAACAAAACAGCAAGCGACTACAAATAAATTGCCTAGATAATTCAGTAATCTTTGCGTTCAAATTACGATTTTCTTTTTCGCGATTTTCCAGCTAATTAACTTTTTAAATTTTACATTTTTCCTCTGATTATATGAAGGGGAGTTCTGAACAATTTGTCGGAAAGTAAATTCGAGTTCAGTGTTTATGCAAATTTTATTTTGTAATACGACAAATATAAATGCGGTATTTACAATAGGGTTAGTTTGAAAATGTATGTCTTGGATATTATACAAGGGCGTTTTAACGGCGAATTATAGTTGGAAGAAGATAATTAAATTCGTCTGTATCTGTAATGCGTTTGAAACAAGCTGTATTTGGTCTGATTTAAAGTGGTGAATGTTTGAGAACCAGTCTTGTAGGGGGCTTTGAAGGGATTAAACGCCAATCAAGAGTTGGGATTTGCGTCAACTTTGCTAATTAAATTTTTATATTTAATCACCGATGTTTAGCAAAAAAGGCAATTAAATTGGATCTTTTATTTAAAGGTAAGGGGATTTAGGAAACTACGTTCTGGAAAGAAAAGAGAAAGGCACGAAATTTAAATTGACAGAATGTCTGAATGAACAGATGTTGTTTAAAGGGGTTTTCAACCTATTTCGACGATGTCTTTACGATAGCTTTTGATCACTTGAAAATTACTGATCCACTGATTGTATCATACGAAATTATTCTATGCAAAAAAATAAAAATGAAAAATATCATGAATGTGGAAACAAAATGGAATTGTGATTAATGTAAAATGACTCCAGAATCACGATTGAGTTTTTACTTTTACGCGCTGACAATGTCTTTTACACTTTTTTCTTTAAAAAAAAATGCGATTTTCAGGTTATGTTACTATACAAAACACGTCGAAATCTTGAAAAAAGACCGCATTTATCAACCAATAACTGTTATAACCGTGTACTAAAGTGTTTCAACTAACTTATTTTCTTGAAATAACACCTTTTCCTGTAATATTTTTGCCAAAAAAAGAATACGTTTCAATTCAAAAGGGCTTTCTTTTATGTTACTACGTTGGTCATCACAAGGTGTCACAGGATCAGTGTTACCAGCTCCACGTGGGTCAAATACCCGCCATCTGTGATTAAATTACCCAATTTTACCTGCATCATATTTAAAATTACCCGAATTTTTACCCATTTTTGTTTTTACCTATTGTTGATTTGTTCTAAGTTGCTAAAGGGTTTAGGTGAACATTTGTATCGTATATTTTCAAAACTAGACACATCCAAAAGAAAACATTTTTCAGCAAACGTTCATGTAACTATAAAACGAACTTGAATCTGGAATTTACATTTGCCATAGATGCTGATTTATTATCTTTATTTTCTCTGAAATTAAATAGAAAGTTTGAATTATCCGTTCTAAATCTAGTCTATGCTATCTAAACTTTTCATATCATGACTCTAGGTTACAATAAAGCAATCCATTTTATAAGTACCCTAATAGCCAAATTTAAATTTCCCACAATTATTCTAAGTAACTTCAGCGTTGAAACATAAAAGTTACCCACCATTTTGTACCACATTCATAGTTATTTTAATGCCTTTACGTTGAATTCACTAAAAGTTGTGGCGGGAAACTTAAATTTGGCTATTAGGGTACATAGAATAAAATTTATAAACCGCAAAAAAAAAAAACTTCAGCAGTGCAACAATATCAACGGTTTTCAATCAATTTGTCAACAAAAGCAAATAAAAGCTCCTAATGTTTCTAAATTATTTACCGCGAAATTTAAATAGCGTATGTACATATAGAATCCCATATAAAAATTATTGATAAATTGTGATCTGTTAAAATTACCAGAATTACCCGATATAGCCCAAGTACCCACCAATTACCCACAGTTGGTTAAATTACCCGCATTTCATCATAGATGTCTGTATATGTGCCTTGATAACGCAAGTATTATATATGCAGGTTATGATATTAGTTTAAATGTAAAAATTAAAAAAAAAGATCAACAAAAATGGTACTGCAACAACATTATTCTCTCGTGTGATCATTGAAAGTCCAACAGTATCGAGCGCAATGAGTTTCCACTCAGAAACACCGCGTGTTTTATCAAGGCACAGTTACAGGTAACAACCGTGATCCTGTGACAACGTACCAACATAAAAAAAAACCCTAGTCGAAGGGCACTATTGCGAATTCAAACGTATTCTTTTTTTGACAAAAAATATTACATGAAAAGGTGTTATTACAAGAAAATAAGTTAGTTGAAACATTTTAGTACTCGATTATAACAGTTATTGGTTGATAAATGCGGTTTTTTTTCGACGTGTTTCGTGTGGTGACATAACCTGAAAATCGCATCTTTTTTTAAGAAAAAAGTGTTATAGACATGGTCAGTCCGAAAAGTAAATGCTCAATCGTGATTCTGGAGTCATTTTACACTCATCCAATCCAATATTTCGATCCTCAGAGTGGCCGGGCTATTCTTAACATTACCCAACAAAATTAAAGCTTATTACACAATGGGTTTGCATAAAACATACGGATACGGCATAAAGGCGCGGGGCCACTGCACGCGAAGCGAAGCTAAGCTCAGCGAAACTAATTTCCTTGAAAATTAGTTCCTATGTAATCTTACGTGGACGCTATTTTTTCTTCGCTAGCCTAACTTCGCTTCGCTTAGCTTTAGTTGCCGCGTCCGCGTATGATAACATGGGAGCTAATTTTCAAGGAAATTAGTTTCGCTGAGCTTCGCTTCGCTTCGCGTGCAGTGGCCCCGCGCCTTAAATCATAAAGCATACCAACCAAACATAAACATTCAAGGCATCTTGCACGTGCGCTTCATGGTGCTGGAACAGCTGATGAGCCTCTCCATAATTATTATTGTTTGTATGTGTTGTAAACACAAACAATGCAATCGCAATCGCAAGATGAAAACGCATCGCAAAATAGTGAAATTGAAATGCTTGAAGGTAGTAGTGATGTTAGTGTTTATAGTGGTGAAATAGTTTTCGAATACAGGTATATAGACGAATTGTTAGTAGATGCTGTTTGGCGCTATTAACGCCTGTATGATAAGCCCCACCAAGGTTACTAAGACAGAGGTATGAAGAATTATTCCTGCAGAGAAACAGCTTCAATAATGAATACATCTGGTACGTATTTAATATATGTGCCTAAATTCTTTTTTTCTAATTTGCTGTTTACAATAAAGCTATAAACACACTTGACGGAGTGCGTTTATGAGTTATAAACGTAAATACTAGTGTATTAATGGACGTATTAACGCACTAGTGGGACTTTTACCAGAATAAAATAAGGGCGATTAATGTGCAAATTAGAAAAAATATTATACAGAACTCATAAGGCCTTTTTAGACTAGTCTTTTGAAACCTCGTCTTTTAAACTTTGGACTTATCTGATAAAACTGCCCTTATGAATCTAGCTCTTTGATATACTATTTAGATTGTGGGAGTATGAACGAAATAAATAAGTCAGTCATACTAGTGAAACAGTGGACATAAATAATATATAAAAAAAACGCCTTTTCTGATAAATTTGCTTTGCAATTTCTTTAGTTTTTTTTTGTTTTGCAATATTTATTATCACAAAATAATCAAATAGGTACAACATACGTGTAAGTATAGTCGCTTGCTGTGATGAGATCACAGAAAAGCCCTAGACTGTTTAGGGCTAATTAACACGGATAAAACTCTTTCTTAAGACCCGTTTTATAAATGCGAATGAAGTGCATGGAATAAAGAGAGATTAAAAGTTTCCATAAATCTAGAAATACATTTACATTAAAAACTATGTTACAGGTGTTGACTTACACGTGTAAATATACTACCTAATATGGGATTGGAGTTTGGCTTACATTTCGTTTTATATAGCTTTTCAAATTGTGCTAACAAGCAAAGTCACCCGACTGATGGTCACCTCCGATTTCGATAAAACTTTACAGGCATATGGTTAGTCGATTATTATTAAATTTATTGATACATTTTTAAAAGAAGCCTAGCGAGGGTTGATATTGGTAAGGATTAAATCTTAAATAAACACTTTTCTTTTCATTAACATGAAGTTTATTCCTGTAAAACCATGCAGATGCTTTGTCAAGTACGTCATCGCAAGCATCATCTGTAACCCGCCAGCAACTACCAAAGCTACGTCATCTGCATAAAGAGTATCGGACCCAATATGGAATCTTGGAGTACACCTAAAGTGAAAATGTGTTTAAGTGAATATCAGCAGCTAAAAAAAAATACGGATCGATTATTTTTCACTGCTCTACATGCCTGCAAAATTTGATCAAAATCGGAGATGACCATTTAAGTTACTTTGCTTGTAAGTATAAGCTATACTTAGCGTGCACAATAAATTCATTGTGCATACATACAATCAATATTTTTTTTGCATATATTATATCGGAATATTGAAAATAAGTCATTCGGGCATGTGGATGATTTATTTGGGGGATATTAATGAATATAATAGTACCTATATTTAAGAACTAGAGTTTCATAAAAGTTATTTTAAACTCTTTGCTTCATGAAACGAATTCCTAATATAGTTTCTATAATTAGAATTTTTAATAATATCTTTTTTTTTAAATAACAGTAAAGACAATTAATCTGGTAAATTAAATTTTAGGTTGGTCACATTGACTGAATACCAGTTGTCGACACAACAATTTGAGGTTATGGTTAGATTGACTGTTAAGAAAATATTTGATTATATTACATTAAATAAGGAACGATTTGTGCCTTGTTGTTTAATATTAGAAATATTTTGTTGATAGCCAATCTAACCATAACCTCAGATATTGCTGCATTGTGTACTGAGTTATTGATCCAATTTGAATTATTAATTATTGTGATTGTAAACTTTTGTACTGCCAATTATAAAGAAAATATATTTTGTCAACAAGAGTGGAAATATTTCCAAAATATCCCAAATATAATTTTGTGGGAAATTGTCAAAATCTGATTAAATTGAATTAATTTTTGAGATTTTTAAGATCTTGGAATAAATCTCAACTTTACCATTGTAATTGTAGCTTATATAATAAATATATGCGTACATATATTGTGCGTTTGTACCCTATAATCTATATCTACAATATTACGACGACCACCTTACTTTTAAGCCGTATTATATACAGTGTGTGTCGCGACAAGCTTCCATTAAAAGTTTATGGAGAAGCAAATAAATTCGAGCTTTATAAATAATTGTAGGAAGTCTGTGGATGTACGTCAGTTTCACTAAAATATTTTCGACTTCCGGTAAATATTCTCTTATACCGGAAGTAGATGTCAACTTTATTATTGCAAACGGAAAGGTAGTATTTTTATTTCAAATTTCCCTTTCTCTGATTGGAAGCCATGTATCTTACATGCAATGCATAATCTCTGCAGTGTTAGCATTTTATATAAAAATAATTATTTGCAAAAGAAATAAATAGTTATTACATAATTCATTATTTGTTTTTTTTTGTTTATTAGAGACTAATAATGGCATTAAGTAACAAATTAATGTATTTCTGTTATTAACTGTCATAATTAAGAGGAATTTTTCCCAAGAAAAATTTTCTCCTCACGTAGGATTCAAACCGAGGATTCGAAGTGTGTACACTCTACTATACCAACTGCAAGCAACTTAAAAGTCCGTACTGCATAAGACAAAATTATTTTTAAAAAGCGAATATCTTGTAAAGCATTAACATTAAGTACATGGTATGTTAGATAAACTTGACGCAAAATTCAGAGTAGAATCCAAATTTGAAATAAAAATACTACCTTTCCGTTTGCAATAATAAAGTTGACAACTACTTCCGGTATAAGGGAATATTTACCGGAAGTCGAAAATATTTTAGTTAAACTGACCTGCATCCACAGACTTATTATAAAAAATTTTAAAACCTCAGATTTAGTTATTTCATCATAAACTTTTAATGAAAGCTCGCCCGTGACACACATTGTATAGGTAATTACTTTAAATTTGAATGAATGAAATGAAATGAATGAGTACTTATTATCAAGTCAATTCACCTTATTTTCAATATTCCTTACGAATACATTATTTTGTCTATTAGGTACATACATACTTCTATGATGGCAGTGAAATCATCTATAAACACTTAAGACATATATTCATACGAGGTCAGTCTACTTTTATTTATTATATATAAGTATTTCTTATAATAATTGTTATGACAACACACACATTATAGTATATCTATGCACAGATAAGTCGGTACATATAAATATATGAATTATGAAATCTATCACGATTTTATAGTAATTATATATACCTGTGGATGGATAAGTATAATATTCCGAGATGTGTTCGAAATATCACTTATTCATTACAGGCGCATTTATGGGTAGATGATAAACTAAATTGAAATTTGGCGATTGCAAATTGGTCAATGGATCTTTTTACTTATAATTATAAAATATTAGTTTTACAGACATATTTATATCTAAATCTCTAAATAGTAATATGTATATACATGTTACAAAAAGAAAAAACAATATTAAGATTTTTGGCACTGTTATTTATATATATACAGGGTGGGTTTTTCTCGAATGTTTAGCATGGGAATCTCAGAAAATCTCTTTATCCTCGTTTGATCATCTCTCTATTAAAGCTGGTTTTCGAAATCCCGGGATTTTAGTATCTTGGGATTTTGCAAACTAGCGAAAAAAAAAACTCACCCTGTATATATACGAAATGTGAAAATTATACCTTTTCTATGAGAATCACTGCACGTTTTCGCAGATGGTACAAATTGCGTTTTTTTTTTAAATAGTTTGTTCTTGTTACATCCAAATGGTAATTAAATTCGCAACGATATCTTGATAATTGTGACAATTCTGTGAATGATATTTAGCTAGTGTAGGCGTAATGCATAGAAATCTAATATCTGGGCATTTATTCTATATTCATGATAAATGTTAAAAAATTGCAAGAAAAGCTTATCGAGAATTCAATGAAAGACTCCGCCATTTGCCGCCTGTAGATATAGAAAAATTAAGATAAAAAAAAACACTTGTAACAACAGGTAATGCCATTAAGAAAACCGCGTAATAAACCTGTTTCTGAGAATGAGTTTTCGAAAGCATCTGTCCATAGAATTTTCAAATATAATAAGATCTTAACGTAGCATAATGCTGGCAATGCAGTCATCAATGCAGCTCGGATAGTTTATGAATTATCAGTCCCGCCAGATGGCTCGTATAAACGGCTACCAAACTGCGTATGATCGTGATTCCAAGAACGGCTTATCATGACGTATATGAAACAGCAAAGACAAATGCCTAAATACAATGAACCGATAGAATATGCCACCAGGCAGGGCTCATCGTCTATTGTAGGAATCACCGTACGCAGTCTGGTTTTTGTTTACATGTACTAGCCATTTAGCGGAATTGATAGTCGATGAACTATGCGAGTTAGATCAATGACTGCACTGCGAGCTTTATGCTACGGTCGCTTGTGGGTGAGAGTTTAGCGTGTGACTGCTAGGGGGCGCGCAATCTGAACTCTATTCACCTGGTGGATGATTGTTCGTAAAGCTTCGGATGTGATAGCAATGAGAGTGGGTTTATACACTCGGAAGAAGAACTCGAATCCGTTCCTAGTGTTATTACCCTTTGATTGCTCCTGCTAGCGTGGTGATTCCTACAATAGACCACGTGCCCCCGCCTGGTGTATCTTCACATTTTTCTTTTCATTGATGTTACAAAAAGATCTATTTTCAGGAATTCGAATGCGACTTTCTGAACATTGACATGCAAAAAAAACAATAGTTATAACGATAATATTTATTGACAACAATGATTTATTTTAATGTCGATGTTATAGCCTACCAAGGTGAAATCTTTCGGTCATTTAAGAATGTTAATAAATAAAGCGAATTTAATTCTGCACCCAACAATATAAAAAATATACAGGTGTTGTATTTAAAATAAAATGAGTTTTGCAGCTTTCAAAATTCTTTGTTATGTCATTAATTTTTACACACTTTATATGATACGACGGGAAGTCACTATATTTTGCTGAACAATAGGTGTCTTCTTTTACAAGATATACGTCACATTAGCCTATTCCATTTCCAAGATCACTCGGAAAGGAAGTGATATTTTCTGCACCCCCGCACTGATCGAGCACATCAACCTAGGGAACTAGTGATTTTTGATATTTTTGTATCAGAACCATATCAGAATGAGAGAAGGGGTATAGCACGTGTGCGTTCTGTCACTCTGACATTCTGTTTGATTTTCTAATAACCATCAATTATGTACGACATTGTTTATGGCAGTAATAATCATCTTGTTTTAAATGAGGAAGGAAATGTATAAAAAATAAAAGATATGAGTAAGTAACCTATTTGCTATTTTTTTCATTAAATTTATTTGTTTTACTTAAATAGATACTAATGATTTATTGTGGATACCCCAATGTTATATAAAATACAACAGTAAAAATGTTGCCTACGTAAGTAGTAGAGAGACTGAGGTCAGTATGGAGAGACTGAAGTAGATAATGCTGTTATAGTCGAGGATATAGTTGAAAATGAACAA
Source organism: Protaetia brevitarsis (assembly GCA_004143645.1). Lineage (NCBI taxonomy): Eukaryota > Metazoa > Arthropoda > Insecta > Coleoptera > Scarabaeidae > Protaetia > Protaetia brevitarsis. The sequence goes on along the minus strand of RXPK01000150.1, from coordinate 864,375 downwards.
AATAGGCAAGCTTGGTTATACAATGATACGTTAGGTTTAATAATGGCCATAGAAAGTAGATATGACGAATTATATCATTCACAGAAGAAAAAAAAAACTTCTGGACCCACATAAGTAATGACTTAATCAGCCAAAACATAAATGTAAGCATATAGAATATTGAATGCTCACTATTTATGATTGTAGTAATCTTTTATTTTAATTGTATATTCTAGTTTCCAGCGAATAATTGTTGTCGAAAGTGGCAAAATTTAATTAGAACATACAAAGTCAGTAAAGACAATAAAAAGAAAAGTGGAAGATGTCCCACTCGTTTTCAATTCTTTGATAGACTTGATCCATTGTTGGGTGACAAGCCAAATAACAGCAGTCCACACATAATTGATGTAGATCGATTGGAAAACTTTGTAGCTCAGAGAGACAATAATTTTGATACTTGTGCAGCACAAGTCACACCAGGTGCACTTATTGCAGCTCAAAGAAAAACGTGGGAAAAATACTTATTTGAAAGCGAATATTATGGGAAAAGAAGTGAAATCGATAAAGAAAATAGTAAGAAGTATCAGGAATGCTTGACAGAAGGTTTAGAGATGAAACGGCAAAAACTGGAGTTAGATAGGACATTTGCGTTAATGGAACAAATTTTGAAACTGCAAAATTGAATTTAAGTTACTTAAATTAAGAGTTTAATTTTGTTTTTAGTTCAAATTTTGATAAATTTAATACTGTAATTATTAAAAATTATATAATTTTTTTTCTTTAACTTTTGATGTAAGATTTTTGTATTAAGAATTTTTTATTTAAGGTCAAAATAAGTGTATTTAGTTTTAAAGTAAAATTTTTATTCCTTAATCCGTTTTTTATTTTGATATACATTTTAAAAGATCAGAAATATAACTTATTTTCTCACAGTATACTAAATAAAACATGAAACAAAACTTACACATTTGGTAATGCAACTTTATTTAGGAAAATAGTATTTAAATAATAATATAATATAATAGTATAACCGGTAATGTGCCGGTAACTTCAATTTCATAATAAAAAAAAATGACAGCTGACATGACATCTGATGCGTGATCAGTTCAGTTGCTAAATCGCATTCTCTTTACAGATGATGTTTTAGTGATATTATTTGATATGAAATTATCCCTTCAGGGAGGTCTTTTTGATACAACTTGCAAATGGAAGACACCTAATATTAACGCAAAAGTGCGATATTGTTATATCTTGAAATAAAATATTATACCTGTAAAATCGTGGCCAACTTTGTTACCAACGATTTTGCACGTAATTTCACTAGATTTTTTTTTTGTTTTGTAGTTGACTGAATACTCATTCTCATAACCACCCTTTTGCAATGTCATCCCCAGTCAATCCTCTGACATCTCGATACACGGTGCTAGTTCGGAGCGGAGCTAATGTTTTACGTCAGATAAAATTCCAACGATAATGTCAAGCGCTCAACGCTTTTCTTCGGTGACAGTAAAACCTGTCCCCTCCAGTAACGATTCTGTCTTTTCCATATTGCGTACGTTAACGGACGGATAGCATAATGTAATATAATTTTATGATTTTATCAAATGCCCTTTCGCGTTCTAGACGTGGGTCTAAGCGTCAGAAGCGATTCTCGATATAGAGTTTTATGGAATCGGGTGTGCAAAAAACCCGTAATAAGAGAGTTCATTCTTCTGCGCGCCGTAAATTTTTAACGTTCATATAGCCGCAGGTTGACGATAATCAAACTGATTTAATAACGTACTTAGGATGATCGCGTAGGAGCCCATCCATTGTATTTGAGTCCTTCTAACCCGTAAAATAGGTAGGTGCAGTAAAAATTCACACGTGGTATTTCAAATGAACGACCTCTTTTAACTAGGTAGTGTTACCTGAAGAAAATCCAAACGTAAACAGATTTAAGGAAAATAAGTGGGATAATGTTCTTATATATGTGTTAGAACCGTTATTTTAACGCTTCAGGTTTCACACTGGCAGCAGCTCTCAACCGCTTTATGGGTTCCAAACTTGTGAAAGGAACACGACTACAGAGATAACATACTATATTTTTATAGTACTATTAGTTTCCTAGTAAAATATTATATTTTAAAGGCAAATCATGAATAAACGATTTCATCAAAAAGCTTTTTGATTTTCCAAATCGTTTTAAGAATCCTAAACTTATAGATGGTATGATTTTATCAATCTTCAGTATCTTGAACATATGTAAATTTAAATATTTAAATTTTGAAACAAATAGTTGTAACCAACATCAGAGGAACATGTAACAATATTTGCAGCAGGCGATAGAACCGTTTGAATATTTTAACGCTCCAGGATTCTGGTAGCAGCTCGCAACCGCTTATGGATTTCAAATTTGTGAAAGGAACACGAGTATAGAGATACAATACTACATACTAGCTGCTTTCCATTTACCAGTTTACTCACCTCATTTCGGTTTTGTGCGTTAAGTTACGAACTGTTCATGTCAAATCAGACGATAAATGGAAAGCACCCACTGTTTGCTTAAAAAGGGCAAAACATGAATAAAAAATTCTTCGACTTTCCAAATCGTTTTAAGAATCTTGAATTATAAATAGTATGATTCTGATATCTTAAGTATCCTAAACACACTTAAATTTTAAAGCAAATAGATTTAAAAAAAGTAACATGATTTTCTTATACAACTAACATGAAAGGAACATTTGCAGCAGGCGATTGTATTATTTGCATATCGTAACGCTGTAGGCGTCGCACTGGCCAGCAGCTTGCAACGGCTTATGGGCTTCAAACTTCCAAAGGAACACGGTTGTGGAGAAAACATTCTATATTTTACAGTATTACTTTTTTTAATTAAAAGTAGTTTTTGTTTCGAAAAGGACAAGTTACAAATAAAAAGTTTGAGTAAAAAAGGCTTTTTTATTCTTCAAGCCGTTTTATGGATTCTTAATTAGAGATTCCTAACAATCCTAACATCTTTAATATTCTAAAGACATTTTAATTTTGAAGCAAATAGATTTAAGGAAAATAAGTAACATCATCATATTATACAACCAACATAAAATACTTGCAGCAGGTGATGGAATTATTTGGATATTTTAACGTTCCAGACTGCACACTGGCAGCAGCTCCCAGCGGCTTATAGGCTTCAAATTTGTAAAAGAAACACAACTATAGAGATAACATTATATATCTACAATACTATCATTTTTTTTAGTAAAATGTGTTTCTTTTTTTCTTGAAAATGGCAAAACATAAATAAACGATTTCAGTAAAAAAGCGGCTCGATTTTTCAAATCGTTTCAGGAATCCTAAACTATAGATAGCATGATTCTCATACTTTAGTATCGTGAACACACTTAAATTTCAAAGCAAATAGATTTAAGAAAAAAAAGCATGATTTCTAATACAACTAACATGAAAGGAACATTTGCAGCAGGCGATAGAACTATTTGGATATTGTAACGCTCTAGGCTTCGCGCTAGCAGCAGCTCGCAACCGCTTATGGGCTTCAAACGCGTAAAAGGAACACGACTATAGAGATAACATTTCATATTTGTAGAGTATTGTTATTCCATTTTTAAAACGTGTTTTTGTTTTGAAAAAGACAAATCACAAATAAAAGTTTGAGTAAAAAAAAACTTTTCGATTCTCCAAACCCTTTTCGGGATCCTAAATTAGAGATTGTATAATCCTAACATCTTTAGTATCTTAAGGCCGTTTTACACCTAGCTGCGCAAATTTTACGTGTATAACACGGAATAAATGCGTGTTATACACGTAAAATTTTAAATTGGCCAATAAATTGCGCAATAAATATGTAAAACGGCCTTTAAAGAAATTTTAATTTCGAAGCAAATAGATTTAAGAACAATAACTAATATGTATAATTGTATTATACAACCAACCAACATGAAAGGAATAGAACTATTTGGATATTTTATGTTTTCCTTATGCAACCAACATGAAAGCAACATTTACAGCAGGCGGTGGAAGTATTTGCATATTGTAACGCCCTATGCTTCACGCTGGCAGCAGCTCGCAGCCGATTATGGGCTTCAAACTTGTAAAAGGAACACGATTATGGTGATAATATTTTATATTTGTACAGTATTATTTTCTTTTTTTAAAATAGTTTTTGTTCTGAAAAAGACAAATCACGAATAAAAAGTAAAAAGAGGCTTTTTGATTCTCCAAACCGTTCTGGGGATTCTTAATTGGAGGTGATAGAACTATTTGGATATTTTAAGATTCCAGGCTGCACACTGGCAGCAACTAGCAACCGCTTATAGGCTTTAAACTTGTAAAAGGAACGCGACTAGAGAGATTACAACTTGGATTTGTACAGCACTATTATTTTTATTGTAAAATGTGGTTGTTTTTGAAAAAAGGGAAATAAAGCATGCTTTTTATTGCATTATTTCCATCCAACTAAAAGTAGCTGGATATGGACCATACTATATTAATAAATATTTATTTTCTAAAATTTATTAACATAAATTATATTATAATGTTGGTTGTGCTTACTTTATACTTTTATTGACAATTACTGTGTCGTATTTCTTAGACATATTCACAATATAAGTTTGTAGAGAGAATGAGTAGATCAAAGAATTGTCACAATACAAGATATCCAATGCTTTTTCGTTTGAATTCTCTTATTGATAATACTTAATCGGAAAGGTTATGCGACGAAATTGTTGCACTTGATTCTTATTTGACACACAATACGTCGTGCACAATAAAAAAAAAAAAATATTACCCAATTATTCATGAAACTATATGGGTAAGAACACACGTTCACAAAACAAGTATCATAATGGACAACTTACAAGATTGAATATTTAGAATAATTTTAAGGCTAGTTTCAGAACCAACCCATTATCTATATACGGTGTAAAATTTGTGCATTACACGCTACAAGATCAATGTTGATGGGCGTTTCAGGTTTAGATATTTGCACAAATTGTCAGTGCTAATTCTGACCACAACATCTTCAATTATCGATAGCAACTTTCTACTTTTCCGTAATAGAATACAATATCAGTACCTAGTACATAATTATACGTTATTTAGGGACGTTTTACACATATAGAATGAAATCTTGGTGGAATTTTTTCGCTATTTAAAGAATGTGACTGACAATGAGTCAAAATATAATGTTTACTATATAGCTCATTAGAATATTGCAAGCTTTCAGAAGGGATTTGAGCTTGAAACACGCAGGGTAGTTATGCTCAACTATGATCTATTTAAGAAATATATTTTTAACGTTATAACACTTCCGATATACAGGGTGTTATATTATAATACCAACTTTCCTATATTAAATGAGATAGTTACAATTTTGTAGAATATTTGATGTTTACACATTAAATTCCAATGTCGATGTGAGTACAAAGAGGCATGTATTTCGTGTTATGACAATTGTTACTAAATCCTATATAGAGTGTTCAAAAACTGACCTGACGAAATGTCGATACTTTTAAACTAATAAAACTTTCTTTCTTCAAATGGAACATATCTTTTTACATTTTTACTTTTCCCATCTTTCGCGTTGGTCACACCTACATGGCGTTTTCTGATTGGTTAATAAGAGTGTCAGCTTCGGAGCGCGCGAGATTTGAATATGCTAAACTGTCAAGTGTCCCACGATGGGATACAGCTTAAATAGCTTCTGTAATAACTTAAACAGCTTTTTTCGTATTAATAAAAAGTAAAATTACTGTATTATTTTGGTAAGCTTTTGTTTTTTGTAGTGTATGGCTGATGTTGCACCGAAGTCTTTTTTAAAGTGTTTTGTCTTTTATGAATTATTTTATTCTTCTCTATGTATTGGCTTGTTTGCAGTTGTAAGGTTTTGTTTTAAGAGTTCAAGACGGACAATAATTTTTTGGTTTTGTTTTGTTACTTTTTTATATATTGGTTTTATTACTGTTCTTTTTGATATTCTTGAATATTCTTTGTACTCTATAACCTCGTTTATTACTATTGCGTAGATTGGTGTCATTTCGTTCCGGCTGTGTTTTTACCTTTTCTGTAAAGCTACGTAAGCTACGTAATCATGTCCTGGCATTTGATTGTTCTTTAATGGCGGTATTATTTCATGTGTTTCCGTTTCTAGAGATCATGGTCGTTATTGGAGGGTGGTTTGAGTTAGCTACTTGCTTTTCTGTTAGTTCTTTTCCTATTGCTACGCGCGCCTATTTACGCGCCTGAATTTTGAATTTTCAACTGCATTCGCAGATGGCGCTGCCTGGATAACGTGGAGATCACAGTAGATCGTGCCGTTCTTAGATGGCGCCATTATATGCTTTGGATACGCGATCGAAGTTTCTAGTGTAGTAAAGTAAATTTCATGAATTCATAACGTAATTATTTTTTAGGTTTCAATAAAATATTTTTAGAATACGTTAATTGTTTTATTACACCCTCGCGACCTCTATTTTATTTTTTTTAACTATCAGTATATTATTTCCAGATACCAGATGGCAAGACCCGTAAGGAAGTAATCAAGCTACCGGTTAAGCGCCCCTGGCAGGTGCTGGTAAAGGAATTGAAAGAGGTCTTCTTATCCTTATTTAGTATGTACTCAGAGAGATGCTAAAGGGGTATGCGTTTGCACTCCGCTTCAAAATTCAACTCAAAATGCACTTAGGTAAGCTTTCAGTTTAAATTTTAAGTGTATTTTTTAATAAATGTATGTAGTGGTATACTTGAAGTTAAGTTATACCAATTCGTGCAATAAAAAGAACGTTTTATTTATTAGAAACACATGCCTAGCATACATATTGCTGTGTTTCATAAGAGGAAAGCTACCAACCATATTGCAATGTGATTATTTTATGTACGCACCTGTTTGTAAAGTCCAGTATAATTTCGACTAATCGTATTAGTAGTCATGGAAGTTGAATATAATTTATCGTCTGACAACTGTACGATAGCTGGTTATCCTAGGTATCTATTTTAATTGAATGGGAGTGACTCAATGTAATTCGTATAAAGAAAAGGTATGAAAATCCTTGGTTACGTGGGGAGAGTTGATGAAAAGTCTTAAAAAAAGCTGTGTCATTTCTCATCAAATAAAATGAATTAAACCATATTGCTGGATATATCTGGTATCGAGGGGATAAATTCACAAATTGGTGTTTACTATATCTGGGTACTTGTTTCTACATGGGAGTGTGCATGTGTTTGCTGTTCCGAGTCTAATCATATATCTGAATGTAACGAAGAGGGAGTATACAAGCGAATCTGGATTGTCACTACAAGGAAATCACATTCGGAGGTATTCTGGCGTCTGTATGAACCGATAAACGAGGTATCTGGTCAAAAACATTGTTTAAATTATTATATAAATTAATGTATAACTCTATAATATTTTGAGGTTATTATTTCGTATGAGATTAAAATTCTGAGCTTTTATAAGTTCGCAAAACGTGGTTGGTGTTTTCTTTCTCTTATGAATAGCGCGGGATATTTTAAAAGTTCCTTTTGAATTAAAATCCTAAATTATACTGGATAATTGATAATACTTGTTTGAATATCCCAAATAACTATACTCACCCTGAGTAAGAGTTCTCATACTTTTTTATATATTTCCTGTATAGACTTGTTCATGAATTATACATGTTATTAATGATTGCACTGTTTTATTAAAGAGAGTTATTTATTTTCCTTTTGCTTGTTAAAGCATTAGCCGGATAAATCACAATAATATATTCAATAAAATATCCAACGTTTGCCTTCACAAATTGTAAATTCAATCATTTAAATATGTCAAAAATATTTCTAAAGTTACCGTTAATACATAAAGTCACTACATAGGCTATATAAAGTATCGCAATTCATTGCGACAATGTATTAGAGAGAAAAGAAACTTTTTTGGACACAATATGGCGGAATCAGGGTCCAGCTGATTCAGCTGTAGGCGGTTGGATACAAAAGTCACTATATTTAGCAAATGCTAGCTGTCAGTGCTGTCATTCTAAACTGCTGGAGTTAGAAATAATGTTTGGTTAGAGTTATACTGTTGTATATATTTTAATGTATCTTAGTAACACTGCTGTTTAACTAATTGTACTGCCATGGTACTGACAGTTGACAACATATAGCTTGGTCCTTGTGTCTTACTTTTTCAATCTTGTATACTCTCCACATATTTCCATCTGGTTATGGGGTCACGAGAAAAAAGCAGAGTTAAAGCAGTAGAAAAACGTGGAGCTAAATTTTCATTACATCATGACGGCGTCTTCGATATAAAAATTGAGAGGACGTATAAACTGCAATGATTAAATTTAGATTTGGCGCCTAAGCTGGACACAATATGGTGGCGAATTGCGGTACTTTATATATCTAGTGACTTTATCAATACAATATCATTACAGTCATCTATTCATAAACAGTTAAACTAGCTTTAACTAGACCATACTTAAATGCAAATATCGATCAAATTAATATAATTTTTTTGTTATATTAAAGAGTTTGCGAAAAACGTATCTTTTTTTATTTCTATTACCATTATGAACTACTGCCACAGAATCACTTTAGATCGTTTCAGTTTTATTTGTTAAAAGTTTAGAAGTTTTGACATGTAATAATAATATATGCCTTTATTGTGCTACTTCATAGACACAAAGCTAAACAAAACAGAGTATATACATAAAAAAAGAACTATTTTGCAATAAAAATGAGGCAGTATAAATTAAAAAATTCCAAAAAACACAAGAAATAACTGCTAATATCTCAAAAACTATCAAGAATAGCCATAGTATCATCCTCTAATAGCGATCGATGTAGGATTTGTGTTAAATTCAATACACTAATGCAATAAAAAAATCATGCTTCATTTGAAAAAAAAATAGTTTGGTTAATTTTGAGATGTGCATATTGGAGACGAGTTCTGGAACACCCTGTATAGTATTCAGCAACGATTGCCGTATCATTTAGTATCAATATTCTTGTACATGCATTCACATTAATGGAACATCTTAATGCTTAAAATTCTAAGAAATATTTAATATCAACAACATTGCAAATAATTTAAAAACGATTTAATTTAGGGATAGGGGAGCCTAAAGCAAGTTAGTCACAAAAACATTCCGAAAAAATTCATTAGATCGATAAAAATTATATTGTTCCACTTGGTATCAACAGCCCTGTATAACGGAATAGCTATGAAGCTGAATATATTGTTGTTAAGTAGATCGTAGTTAACTCTGATCAGCCTGCAAGTTTCAAAATTATATATATCTCTGCTAGAACATTAAAAAATTCTGATGTTGAACCAGTTCAATTTCTTAATTTTTGATCACCTTATACATATTTATTTTTTTTGTGAAAATTAAAGTTTAAAAGTATTATTTCCCTATACAATTCATATATGATATGTTTTTGTTTTTAACAGAATAGAAATAACGCTAAGGTATTTTAAATGTTTATATACAGTGCCATTCAAAAAAAAAAAGCCTGTCTTTCCTTAACTGTGCACCTGAACAATATAAAACTCATTTTGACAGAAACGAAATAACATCTAGATCGATCTAGCCTTGTTTTCACGAGCAGATGTTGTTCATATTTTTTCTCGGCAAACGTTTAAGGTGAGTAAAGACATCTTCAACTTAAGGCGTAAGGAGAAAATTCCACTAAGCGCGAATGAAAGTAAGTTATTGCGTTCCCTTACTCCTTCGCCGACAACGACGAAGAAGCGTGTATTAGAAATTAAAAGCAAAAGTCCCCGAAGGCGCTCCAGTCAACTTCGTTATATCCTTCCACGCCGTAATCTTCCCCGTGACAATAGAGGGTCGAACCGGGCGTCTCGTGACTGCAGGTAGCCGCTTGCGCCGTCCACGCCGTACACCCCCACCCCCAACCGTGTCCCCAATCTATCGCAACGCCAGACAGGACTGTATGATCAGCACCGAAGGCTGGATTCTGAGGGTGGTTCGTTTTTCCAGTGGTGTTGTTTTTTAATTGGGCTAGGGACAGAGAGAGATTCTTGTTTATTAAATTTTCGGACGACGTTTTGCTGACGAAAGCAAGGTGCTATGCTTTCAAATACTTTTCTGATTAGAGTGGACTGTTTTTTTTAAACAAATTTTTTAGTAAGATTGGCGACATTTTGCGAATACTTTTACGTGAAGTTCCATGTTTTTGTTTCATAATGTTTTCTTTTTGAATTTTCTTATATTTACTAGATCATTATTTACTTCCGGAATTATTCAGCTTACAACAGATTGTTCTACCGCCACCTAAAAGTTTTGTCCCACACACTTCTGGTAACCACTACACACATATTCTACTTTTAAGTGCTATTTTAGTGTTTGTCTTTATTGCTGTATGAATGGTTGTATTTGTTATGTGAGCACCGTATTCTGGCAATTTACCTATAAATAATTTTATGAAAATGTCAAAAAATAGTTCAAATGATTTTGCAAATCAGGTCCAGGTCTATTTCAGAAATTTTAGAAAATTCACAGAATTATTCCTACAAAAACACAAATAATCTTTTTATATAATGTACCTTTTGATTGCCTATTTCACAGTTAGTGTTATTGTAAGAATTCGAAATTCCATCCTGTATAATGCAAGTATTTAAATTCATTTTATTAATACGTAGTTGATAGGTACCGTGGCTTTTGCTGAAGTAGCGTCTACTTAATAGGAAACAATAGTCTATTTTCGTTTAAAGACTCGCGTAATTTAAATGATATGGTATTACTTTGTATGTTATCTGCTTCTTTGTTTATCGTATGTTACAAATGCTGTTCAGCAGTTCTCACGTCCCTCTCAAGTAGGGCGTCTGAAACTCAGAAAAATAACGCCTTCGGTCATATTCGCGCCCTCCTGTAAAGAGAGGCCGAACTAGTTATCGGTGCGAAATGACGTCACAATCAAAGTTTATAAAAACCCTTAACATTGCTGTTTTCAATTAATTAGTCCGCGGTCCTTCAATTTAGCTTCAGGAATAAGCACGCGTCTCTAATTTCGTTCGGGCGTTTCTAAATCTTAAAATTAAAACTTCTCATCTTAGTTTTTGCAATCAAAATACGCTTAAAATTCGAGAACAGGAAGCAAAAGCTTTCCTCGAGAGGTGTTTTGTTTTGTGATAGAATTCATAAAAATCTCCCCTTTCCTTGGCTTAAAAAAAAATTGTGAGTGTTGTGTAAGTTTTTGTGCCCTATAATTTGGATTACGAGAAGAATTAATTACCCACATCGGTCGGTAAGATGTACAAAATTCCTGCTTAAAACTAACCAAAGGAATACGTAAAAACCGTAACTCGTTCGCTCTCTCTCGCTCCCTTAATAAATAAATAATTTGTAAGTAAGAATTACTAGAATTTAAGTTAATCAACATTATTAAGAAGAGCCTAAAAAAAATCATCTAAATAGTTGTGTTTTGTCTTGTCTTTTGCTTGTTATTTTATTAAATTCGTAGATTGATAGTTTAAACTTAATTGTCACAAAATTTATTCAATATACTAGTGTAAAAAGCAACCATTCTCTTATTTCGCCATACCCAACTTGAAAGAAGTTATTTGGTACCCATAGAAAGGGGTTGGAGAGGAAGTTATCATCGGTAAAGAGAAGCCCGACGAGGTGGGTAAATCAGAAATCTTTAGGCTAACTAACGGCCCTGCTTCAACTGACGGAGGAAAACACCGTTGGGAAACAACTTTGGCTAAAATTACTAAAATCATTCGCTACCGAACAAAAAGTTTGTTTCTCAGCAGTGGCTCGCCGGTCAAAAGAGCAGGAGGGGTTGTCTGCGAGACGGAATTTGGCTTGTCTTATTTGAATTTGGCCTGGCCATCCCCAAAAGTTTCCAGACAAGAAAACCCGTTCCGTTACATTATCATTAACAGTTAAAAGTTGCTCTAATAAACCAACAGCCAACAAATACTTGAAATCATTACTCATTTTCAAAAATTTGACAATTCAGTAAACTTTAACCTCACTTTTGTTCATAACGTTGCTGTTATTCGTATAACTGCAAGGGATCGTATGGCGTTATTTTATTCCACATAACGTACTGTAAATAACATCCACGTTATTTTATAACGTACACTTATCGGATGCAGCATACCACTTCAGACTGAAATAACGTGAATGCGTTATATTTATTGATAACGTATACGTTATTAATAATGTAAATAATGATACAACATAAGGGGGAATGACCTGATTACAAATTACTAAATGATTCAATACACAATAGAAGCAATAGTCAGAGATTAAACGGATTAAAGCACTGTGCTCGAATCGGAAGCTTATTTTGAGCTGAAAATTTGGTTGCAGGCTACTTCTAAGGGGTAAAATATATGCCCTAATTTTCAGTCAAAAATCACCTAGCCAGCAACCCATACTTACCCGACTACGGCGCACAGTGATCCGAAATGCGAAAAACGTGATCGAAAATCGTAGCGCTGTGACAAAATCTATTTCAATACAATTACAATATGTCTCTTAAGCTATATAATTCGATTATAGGGGTAATTTTTACATACATTACAATGTACACTGCAGCCTTAAAACGAAAGCTGCATTAAGGGTAAAGACAATCGCATTATATAATTTTTACGTAAGGTCTTGCTGTGGTATAGACAACCCAAGTTTGCTGAGTGTATTTTGAGTTGCATATTTTGATTTGTTTACTTTCTTCCGAGCTGTTGTTCAGTTTACCGAGAATTTTTCACAAATTTTATGTTTATTTTGTATAAATTTAGTTAAGAGTTTATTGTATGATTTAATTAATTGAGTGTTAAGTTTTTTTTTTAAATTAATTCCATTCATTTATTTGTCTAGTGTTTGCTTGTGGTGTTTAATGCGGATTCTATTGAATGTTGTCGTTGAATTGTTATACGACTGCGTTGTACGATTTTGAGAGAGGGATTTTTGTAAGAAAACAATTGTAGAGTTTGCTAAGGAGTTCCTTGTTCGACTATTGACGTGAGTAGACGTATTTTTGCATATCTTTGTTGCCATTTTGTATTTCATTTTGATATTGTAAATTTCGCATTTAATTGCCTTTTATATAGCCAATCAAGGAATTCGTATCGTAATGCACATTATAGATATAAGATCAATTATTATTTTTGTTTGGGAAGATACATTTTAGTTTTTTTTTCTCATTATAGTTTAAAGAGTTAATTTTTCCGGTATTCAATTTTGCTGTTTCATTTTTATTTATCAATCACCTTGTTTGGGTGAGTAGAAGCATTGTTCTTGCTTTTAGTTTTTCTTTTTTTGTAAATTTCTTGTAATAGTCCACGCTTAGTTTATTTTAAGTTGAAACCACGTGGATTGAATTTGAAATATTTTGGATATTCTTCCTGAACAAACAAAACTTTTGCTTTGCATAGGAAATACCATTGTCCTATTTTAATTTAGAATCAAGTGCAGTTTTTATTTTAGGCCAGAACCTTCAGTTCACGGTTTTTTTCCTGCACAAGTTGCAATTTAACCCATTTTGAATAATAAACTTAATTGTTAATTAACGTCGTTGGATTGAAAATTCTGTTCTTTTATTTTCTTTTTTTAAACCTTTTCAATTTTTTGGGTATTTAAGAAAGTCTGATTTCATTCACTCACAATTTACTTTCCGTGGTTAGATTCAAGTTTTAATTCGCGAGGGTAATTCTGAAGTTAATTTTTTTGTTCAATTTAAATTTATTCCGTTGAAATAGCTAATTTAAATTTTTCTTTTTCATTTTAAATTCAGTTTTGCATTTTTCATTTTTCAATTAATTCAATCTGTAAACAGCAGTTTTTTATAGTTAGACTCGCATTGTATAGTGTTAAATTGTATAAAGTAACTATTTTATTGAAAAAAAAAAGATTGTTGTGATGAAATTTTATTATTTTTTAGCAAGAAAATTATTTCATATACAAGAACTAAATGTGATTTCTTTTTTTTATATACTGTGCAATTATATTGAAAAAAAAACAAATATTAATCAGGCAACATATGGCCAAAACTCCTCCACATCAGATTTATCTTCGTCGTCGTGGTCTTGTTGTTCTTCTAATTTTTTTCAAGATGTCTTCTCAGCAACGTTCAGCAAGCGTAAAACATTAGGGTCACCCTTGCCTGCCTTTATCTTTATTATTAAAAAAAACTAAAATATGGAACGGAACCTTTTAAACAAATTTTTTATTTTTAATTTTCTGGTATGATGTGCTCTAAATCGACGACTCTCTTTGTCGTCGTTCTTTGTCTCTTGAGCTTCTTCGGACAATTCTCCAATTGGTAAGATGATGATATGTTTAGTAACAGTAGCGTCGTGTATTATTTTATCCACCGAGGTGGGCATGTAACATCAGTTATATAGACATATGTATGTAACACATTTGCTGTTTCTAAACAGTATTTGTCGAATTCTATATATTTTATATCCTGAATTAAATATATGTATTCCAATTCCAGTAAGCTTTTCTTCAACTCCTGTTATTTCTGCGGCCAAAGTTGGTTTTGAAACAAAAATATCTGGCGGTGTTTCAATCTTGAAACCTTACTTAGGCACGTCCACATATGACCTTTAGGTCACTGGTAAGCTGACTTTTGTCGGCTGTTAACTTTCTTAGTTTTGGTAATCCGGTCCTGTCCTTTAGGACCTATTTTGTTTTGCTTTGAACTTAGAGCGAGGGATTTTCGATCACGTTTTTCGCATTTCGGACCACTGTGCGGCGTTTACAAGACAAACATATGTTCCGAGATAAAAAATAAATTTCGCAGTGAAACAACAATTTGTCGCTCATTCAATTTCCGTGTCTCCAATAGTAATTAGTTATACGAAACCGGAAATTTTGGCGTTATAAATGGCTCGAATTATCCCAAATTAGTTTGCTTCGAGTTACGCTGTATAAGTATACATGCTTGTGTGTCTTAATACGAGTGATAACTTCTAATACCCGATAGTTAGTTCCACATTCCATTGTCGTTCCATTCGCTTTGTCGCGCGACTTACCTACTGGATGGTGGATCGTGAGAGAAAGGCGGGGTTTGTCCGACGGCAGCAGGTGCGGGGGCGGCGGTAACTGAAACAAATGCAATCGATATTCGACGGCGTTCTCTTCGGGTCTATCGGTAAACGTGCAGCTAGCGGATAGTGGATAGCGCGAACAGTCGAGTACCGTTGGGTTATATGGTAATGCAAAGGCTGGCGGTTCGATAGGGCGATAGTCGATTGGCTTTTGTGAAAAACCGACAATCAAGAACACTTTGCCGCTTAATTAATTCGCGGAATATTCAAATTTGAAAGGGAGTCCGTGTAGACGGTGCTTTGGCTTTTAGTTTCTTCATGACTTGGCGGTCTCGCGAGATAGCTCTTCTTAAAGAACGCTTGCATTGGCTAATTTTTGCAATACGAATTAATTATTTATTGTTGACTGTGAGCAATAGTTATAATTATGACTAGAGACCGGATTATATGCAAAGTGCATATATTTTTATTTTTTGCATATCTTTAATTATAGTCTATATGTAGACGTATTACACTAATTGTAGTTAATTACCGCTAATTAGTGATTGTATATATTGCATATTTAGGCGTTTCTATGCATATTTTTACAAAAGTTGCATATATTGCATATTTAAGCTTTTCCTTATCCTTTCTATTAGTAAAAATTCCTAGTAATTCCTAAAGTAGATCGACAACCGACAATTAAAAAAAAACCGATAAATCTTTTACATTGGTTTCTCTCATACTTTTTCCAAGAACTGCACGTGTTTAATTTCGCCTAGCAGAAGTGGTAAATACGTTTTATTATTATTAATTCCCAAATAAACTATTCATCCATTGAATATCTTTGAGCGAAACAGCATGTAATTGTGTTACGTTTTCAAATACTGTGCGTACATACAATGAGTATAGCGAACAAAATTTCTTTATGGATTAAGCCATATCCTGAACTGGTAAAGGATGGCGACAAAATATTTTGTCGAGCCTGCAGTAAACTGGTAAGTTTAATTTTACTAAAAGCTTTACAATTGTTTTTAAATTCTTTAACTTTTGATATAAAATGACAATTGTTGTTGTAGGTGTCTTCTGAGAGAAAATACCTGATTGATCAACACGCTAAAACTCCATCACATATTGGAAAATGTGAAAAACTAAAGCGATCCGCATGTGTGCAACAATCTATACGTCAATGTGTAGCATCAACTTCACGAAACTCAGAACAAGAAGAATATAATACTGATCTGTGTAACGCATTAATTTCGTCTAACACACCATTAGCAAGATTAAACAATGTTAACTTGAAATCATTTCTGCAAAAATATTGCAAACATAATATACCTGACGAAAGTACTTTACGAAAAAATTATGTCACATCTTGTTACCAGCAAACAATAGCAGAAATTCAACAATTGGTAGGGAATAATTTTATTTATATCACGGTAGATGAAAGTACGGATAAGTGTGGCCCATTTGTTAATAGGAACTCTTCATGAAGGTATTGTAGGTAAATCATATTTAATTTATTGTAAAGAACTTCAGAAAACAAATAATGTGACAATTGCCCAATTCGTTCAAGAAGATTTATCAAATTTCTTTTTACCTGGAAGTATACCTTGTGAAAAAAATTTACTAATGCTGTCGACGCTGCACCATACACGATAAAAGCCGCGCAAAATTTAAAAATAAATTATAGTAACATTATTCATACCACTTGTTTAGCTCAGGGGTTCAATCGTGTAGCCGAAGACATGAATTAATTCCCTTTGATTAATGATTTAATTAGCAATGTCAAAAAAGTATTTTTAAAAGCATCTTTACGAATCCAATTTTATAAGGAGCGACTTCCCGGTGTTAAGTTGCCTCCTGAACCGATTATTACGAGATGGGGTACATGGTTAGAGCTTAGAATTTTTTTTCGCCGATAATTTTGAAGGAATAAAAAATGTAATTCGTGAAATCACTGCTGACTGCATTGCTCTAGAAAACTGTAAAAAGATAGTAACATCAACAGAATTGCTACAAAACCTTTTGTATATTAAGTCAAATTATAGCTTTGTTTCAAGTTCCATTCGTAAATTAGAAACGCAAGGGATGTCGCTCTCGGAATCAGTCGAAATAGTAGACGAATTTAATATGCTATGTAAGAAGGTTAAGGGTACAATAGGTACAATTCTATATACGATAAATTTAAGAAAGTGATAAATAAAAATGCGGGGTATTTGAAATTGAAGAAAGTTAAGAAAATTTTGGAAGGTGAAACAGTAAACGATTTCGACTTTAATTTTAGTTTAGAATGTATTGCAAAGTTAAAAAATGCACCAATTACATCTGTGGATGTTGAAAGAAGCTTTTCTATTTCGAAACATATGTATTCTGATAGAAGACAAAACTTTCTTTTACTCACTTTTGAAAAACATTTAATTATAAATTGTTTTAGAAAAATTAAGGAAAAATTTTGTGCAATAAAGTTAATGTTTAAATTTCTGCTCTTATGTATTTTATGTAAAAATTTTGCATATTGTCGCAATTTTTTTGCATATATGCCCCAGGTTTATCCATATTGTCTCAAAAATCGATGCATATACCTATATGCGTATATATTCCAGTTTTTCTTTGCATATAATCCGGTCTCTACTTATTAGAGTGTCTAATAACTTATACAGGTCGAAATGTGGAGGATCCAGCTATTGTAAGATTTAACAGGAAAGATAAATCTACACGAAGATTAGTTAGGAAATATACTATTTTTTGTTTATTATTTTTGAATTATTTTATGCTATGCAATAATTTTGTAGTTGTACTTTACATAAAATTTTACGGCATAATATTGTCTATTTTTTTTAAATAATATTCACAGAAACGAATTTTCATGTTGTTATTTATGCAGAATATAAAATTTTGTGGGTTATAATGTTACCATTGTGCTTGCATGCAACTATTTATACAAAATAGAAAGGGTTCATACTTACTGTATTACTAATTGCAGTCATCCAATCGCTGCAACAAAGAAAAATCTCTATGCAATATCTTAAGCACCACAGTAAATCTACTGATATCAATAATATGAATTGCAAAATTTTTTATGTTATCTACATATTACAAATAATAAAATAAACCAAAAACACATACGGAATCAAAATAAACGAAAATGCATAAATGATATCCCATGTTTGTCAAAACAACATAACCTCAACTGTCACTGATAGTTGATATAACAAATATCAGTGTTGCATAAGTAATGATACTAGCAATCTAACTTTTTTTTCTTTTTTGATTTTCTCTTCTTAATAACCACCAAAGCTTAACATAATGGAAAATAACATCCCCGTGGTTGCCCCAGTTTGAAATATTCACGGTTGAAGTGTTACGAATACATAATAGATGGCGCAGTGATGATATGAAACTGCGAGTTCGCTTCGCTAAAGCCGGATGTACCGTTGAACGTCGGAACAATATTTCATTTCTGTTAGAGATTACGGTGCCTATTTCAACATTTGCAGTAACTGCCTTTGATGTGATACGTATATACATACATACTACATACCTTACGTGCGCACCGTTATTTTAAAATTTTCGTTCGGGGTTTTATATAGGTACATATATGAAAGTAAATCTCTCTAACGGAAACAAATGGATTGAATGCTTTGTTCATAATGAGTGTTGCGGTACTTCAGCATATACGTCATGATTTGATTAAATTTATTTTATTTACGTTTGACTGAAATTATGATTTCTATGATTATTTTATTTGTGAAACTAACAATCTATTTGGATGCAATAAATTGCGTTTTCTTTGTACAGCACAATATAATTGTTTTTATGTGATATGTTCCTATCCTATAAATTTAGTTCTGGTCGGCAATGAGTAAATATATTTTGCAGCGGAGATACGAAAAAATGAGATAGAGCTATTTTTTCGAGATATAAACGTTGATGAAATCAAATTTAAATTTATCTTGCCATTTTCAAGATACTTAAAAAAAGGATTTTTCTTCAGTTTCGATTGTGATATAACTTCCCACTTGGCAAAATAACATGACTATAACGTCGTCTAAATGTTATCTTGTAACGCGAAATGTTACAAAAATATATACAATGTACCACATGCAGTAACGTTTCTACGACTGTTTAATGTCCGCCTAAGCGATGTTACGAAACAATATTTCCCAGTAATGTTAATACGAGGTCTTCGAGTAACATTACTTTAACATGACGATTAATGTTGAAGTATAGCTGTTCCGTAACATTTCTCATATGTTCAAGAGAAATATTGATACAGTGTGGCAATTAAATGTTTCTATAAATATATCCACGCTAATGTTTCTATTAGGATCTTTTATTTACTCCAAAAGTTCTTGCTGCATTATACAAGAAACATGATGTTGAGGTTTATCGAGAGGTTATATTAATTAATATAAAACGGAATCTCAATCAGTCTTATTGAAATTCAATGTTAATATTATAATTTCATGTTACCCTCGATAGATCGGGCCCCTCTGTTTATACGAATTTATCTTCACTTTCTAAAATTACAATATTAACATTAAACATTAATGCCAGAAAAATATAATGGATAAGACATTTTTATAATATAACATTATAAGTCTTTTTTTGTAGTTATTTTTTCAGATACATTAAAATGGTCAATCATATATCATATAGTTCTATGTAAAAACTAAATAGTAATACTAGGAATAATATTATAAATAGCTATTTAAGTAAACGAAATACATTAATAAATACTTTAAAAAGTAAAATACTGCTTACAGAAGACAATAAAGGCATTTATTGATTAAAAAAAAAGTACATTAAATTCCATTTTAATAAACTTCATTATTGGAAACAGATTATGGAGCACATAAATTGACATGAATAGAATCTAAACAAAAACTCACAACACATAAGAAAAATGCCCCGAATGCATTTTATTCCTTTGAACATTTTGCTGTTTTTCCATCAAATCTTTGTTTCACATAACGAAACCATTCCATGACAGTTATTTCGTATTCTGTATCTGTGAGTACATTTCCTCTAATTCTCTCTGAAATTAAAAAAAAAGACACCTTCAAAAATAGAGATCAGAAAATCTGGTTATAATTATTGTAAAATTTGTATTTGATCAAGAATTACTATCAATTCTAAGAATGACATTACGTGACATTGCTCATCCTTATAGCACAACAGGTAGGTTTTACTATAACATATATAGGTTATTATATACATAATACATATCTGTCTTTAAAAATCTTCCATGAATTTGAAAAGATCGACACACCTACTTTAGCATTATAAATAAAACTTACCTGATAATGTTGATTTATTATTGACAGGAATTTTTTCTCATCAAAATAATTGCGACGCACGATCCCAAGATGGTCCTATCCACGCCCTGTCCAGTCACTATTACCGTATATTGTGAAAGAGGGGGTTCACAGCTTCACGCCAACTCGTGTATGCGCGGTACGAAAAACTTGTGATGGCAAGCGATACTAATTTTTACAAGTGCGCAGTGCGCAACCACAACCCCACTAACATGATTATTATAGGCTACAAAAAATGTTAAAAAATTTCATCACCATTATTTACTTTATAGAGAACATTTGCTCCATTAGTTTTGTGTTTTCAAAATTCTAAATTTGCAGAAACATATATACGTATCTATCTTACACTTTATAAAATGTAAATTTTGTAAATATGGCAATGTTACAACTAAATATTATCTCAACATTTCTGATAACAAAGTCTTTGTTTTTGCAACATTGTTTTAAAATATTTTTTCCTGATTACATTGAAATTTTACTGTAATGGCCTGCAATATTTCTATCATTATTTAATGTTGCTGCAAATTTTCAGTAACATGTTTTTGTTTAACATCGCTGTCTAGTAAATAATGTAATATTACTGGGATATATGCAACATTACTTGACAAGTGGGTTTCTTTTTATTTAAAATTTTAAAAAATAGTTTGGGTATTTTTCATACAGCTTTTTATTGGGGATTTAGATATGAAATTTACTTCTGCAAAATTTTTAGGTATGACACCTTATTATTTTTTTCTTAAATGGAAACTGTAGTAGGCTATGTTACAGTTAAATAACAACATTTGCGGGCTTTACAAACACATATAACACTCTAGGTTTATTCGAAATATTAATCTTGTTTTCTTGCTTAATTCTCCTTAATTCAAAATTACATTAGTTAGTAGTATTTGGCGACAATTTTAATATGTTTTGTTGTCGATACTTGTTGTTTTTTTTTGTGTGTAAATTCTGTGACTCAATTAAAAATAATAATTTTAATTGTATAAAATTATGTTATAAGAAGGCTATGGAATAGCAAACTAATTGTAAAATAACTACTTATACCGTGGAAAAAGACGGACTTCCGTTCGAAACGTTAGGAAACAATGTAATTTTGAATTAAGAAGGATTACCACTAAACTCAAGAATTTTATTTAAAATGCTAAATATTATACAAGATATTGTGTTTTAAAATTTCTAATAGGTTGCTAGCGTGCCATGGATACGACAGATGTATGGAAAAAATCAATGTGTCATGACAGCCAAACAAAATAATTGATATTTTTCTTGTCAAATAATATTTTTTTAAGGGGAATATTTTGAATATTGACAGAGATATTACAGTTTCTATGCTTCGCTAATAAAATAAGAGTGTGCCATGAATATTTATGATTATATCATAACCTTCATAGAGTTAGTTGTGTATTAAAGATAAAAACGGTAGGGCTTTTCAATAAAAATATTTTAAGAAATACACATAAACTAGGAATGAAACCAAACAAGTTAAATGTTATTAAACAAAAATTATTTTAATTGCTGCAATGCCTTCTGCAATACATTCTGTCTTTCTTATACTATTTATGCTATTTATTATATAAAGCGGTGTTAATTTATGAAAAGCATTAGCCTCATTTTCACGCAGTTGCTCAGCAGTGTTGCAAGTTTGTTTTTAAAATAAAAAAAAATAATAATTCAATGGCGTTAAATCTGGAGATCTTACCAGCTATCGTATGGGTCCATAAGTCCAAATTTATTTGGAAAACTGTGATCTAAATAATTTCTTGGGTGCAGGTGCACCATCTAAATAAAAATGAAATTGAGTCCATGCACTATATGGAACATCTAGAAATTCTATCAAATGAACCTTTAAAAAACCAATGGTCAAATTACCAGCATGTATAAAATAATAAAATCTACAACTTTTAAACAGCATCCAATATTAAAACCACATCGTTTCTGCCTCTGAATGGGTCTACTTATGTGGGGATTTGTGTCACTCCAATCGTGGTTATTATTCCTATTAAATATGCCATCGCTAGTAAAGTGAGCTTCATCATTCCATATTACACAGTTTTTAAAATTTGCATTTTGTTGACACATTTATATATATCACCGATAAAAATGGATCCTTCTCTCATAATCGTTGGGATTTATCAAGAAAATTATTAATTCCAATTCTGTAGAGATTGTATTTACATTTTCTTAAAATTCCAATACTGGTACTACTAGGACTACCTATCTCATTTTTTCGTATCTTCCCTGCAAAACTACTTGTTATATCTATGTACTTCCAATTTGGTACACCTGTATATATGTACCTGCTTTTGTGTCTTATCTCTATTTATTTAAATTGTGTTTTGAATATGTTTATTTGTTAATGGGTTTTGTTTTAGTTTACACTATATTTATTGGTATAAATATACTACTCTATTGATCATTATTGATTGACCCACAAAAGGATACTTAATTCAATGGTGTTACTCAATAGGGAAGTAGTTTTCAATGAATCCACTGATAGTCGATTTGCTGTTACACAATACCATTCAATATTATTAGTTCTCAAATCGTTCAACTTTCCTGGGTATTTCGAATAGAAAAAAAATCTAGTTTTAGCGACATACCTATTTGCCTAATATTGGGTGCTAAATCTCTAGTGTATCAGTATTATATATATGTAATAATAATAATGTTTATTGTCATTCGTTCGTAAGAACATCGACATTGTCAATAAGCATTGCTCAGAACACAATGCCCGGGATTTCAAAATTTTATTTTTTTTAAAGCTCAATACCAATTTATTATTATATTCAATATATATTATTTTTATTTAGCTTGTCCATTTACGATTTATTCTTTTTTTTTCAAATAAAATCAATTAAATTAAAATAGTGGTTTCAATACACCCAGCGACCTCTCTAATAAGTGAAAGAAAACTGTGGAAAGTGACTTCCTACCTGCTAGGTGGCATGGGACGCTTCAAAGGGGACCAGACCGTCTGTCAGACTCGTACTCCGGACGCTTATTAACGAATAGGCAGTTTTTCTCACTCAACGGGCGCACCCTCAAAGCCCCTTCTGGGTTTATTAAAATTTGAATTAAGTAAATATCGAAAATCGATGTAAGACACTAACTGTTCAAATAAAAACAACGTTTCAAACCAAAACAAGCTTAAATCTTTATTTATTTACCCAAATGCTATGTTTCATCATCATTGAGACTCTTTAATCACAAGGTACATATATTGGAATCAGTAAAATACTATATAAAACAATCTTTTAAATACAAAATACTTGTTCGAACTTTCCTGGCATTTTTAAAGACTAAATGAGGTTATGGAAATGTCATATAATTAATTAATAATAAACGGCAAATACTAAATTTTTAAAGCAAACGGTTATCTAAGATTATCGATATTTGGTAAAGTTAGCTATTTTATCACAGATCAAACTCAGTGATATTTATTTACAACCCTTAAATATTAAAATTCCTAAAATAACTAACTAAAAGGGCGGCTATTATAAAACTAACCCCAAATTATCGTATAGTGAAATTAAATATAAGTTTCTGATTAATAATGAAAGGAAACTGGATTAATTCCTTTCTGTTTTAGGTGAGGTGATTCTATGGAATACTAACTTGAAAAGGACACGACGCTTGGCAAACTCTGGTACTGGAATGGAGTTTCTAATGGAACGGGTCCCCGGTCTCGGTCAATGGCATGGAAAGGCAATTTGGTCGGGAACTCTTCGTAGGAAAATTTTTATAGGAAATATTCTTGAGAAATTGCAGGTATTCGATAAGGATTACATAAACAGGAGTTGTATCGATACTTTTTTAGGTAAAACTTCTTGGAACTTTGATAATTTTTTTTAAAATTGTGGCAAAAAAAACGTTATAGAAAAATTAAGGCAACCGTCGTCTCTGATAGCCACCAACAGAATGAGGATTCAAACCATATATTTCAGTTAACAGCCTTCAATTGTTATCACTGCAGGTCGACCAATCTGAATTTTGAAAGATAAAGCTAACCGACATTAAAATACCGTTATTTTCTCTAGTATGAGGGGAATACGCCAAACGTTAAAATAAAAAAAAACACCCCAAAGAAAAGAAAATCTCTCCGAGCAAAATATACACAAATATAAAAAAAAGATACCAGGTCAGTTTGAATTACCATATAAAATACAGTTTACATTACATGAAGCCAATATTTAGCATCTAATGCTAATGTTGACCATTTTAAATAACTATCTTTAACAAATTCATAATTCGCCTGTAGGGTAGGCAACTGAGTACACGCCTCACTTTTGAATTACTTGTTCCTTTAGTTTAGAATCTTGTTGTAAATGATTTTCAAATAGATTCCAAACCTTAGATATCATAGCAAAATAGATACATATATATTATAATAAAACAGATATACATATGGGAGTCAAACAGAAAATTGAAAACTATGCACTTAGATATTCGTATATACTGTAAAACGTGTTGTCCAGCAAATAATTAACTACGGCCATTCTAATCAAGTTAAGTGAAGATATCTCTTTTATTTGCTTCGGCAGTTTGTTAAAACACGATACAGTAACTGCTATAGTATTTTTTAGATTAATGCTTTCGCGATGTTAGTTCAACGTACTGCTGTGGACGAACACCTTTGAGTTCGCGAGAGTTTTTTTTTTAAGCGGCACAGATGTTAATTTGATCCCGATTTACCTTTTCGATGTCGCGTAGAAATTCTCACAAACATTTTTATTTTGTAATTAATTTTTTTTATAATGAATTGATTTGATTGTTTGATTAATTTTATGTAATTGTTCAGTTATATAAATTCATTCTTTTGTACATTTTGCGTACACCAGGATTGTATATATTTGTTCAATGTAATATTCTAGTTTTTTCTTTGCGATTCGTGCGACTATGTAGCACGCAGATGTTATTTTATATATACCGTGTTTGGGCCTCTTTAAGGGAGTTCTTTGACGAGATGTCCGTGTAAGTAGATTGTTAGTATATTCATTGCTGTTTCTGATTTTTCATTATTATATAGAATTTTGTTCGGTTAAATTGAAATCTATCTCTTGAGTCAGGAACTCAGTTAGATAATAAGAGGTGTTGTAGTTTTGTGCACAAATTTGTTATAAAATCTGTTATTCATCAAAATTTGTTCTAGAAGGGTTTGTAAGTTTTAAGAGTTTTATATTTTTTTCCGTTTCTAGTTTTCAAATTAGTTTTATTTATTTAATCACCTCGTGAAAGGTGAAAAGAAAGCATTGTGCTTGTGTTAAATTTCATTTTGTTAATTTATTTGTTTTCCACGTTTAATATATTTTTAGTTGTTTTAACTTGAGACCACGTGATTATTTGAGAAGCAGAATTTTATTCTAGAACAAATCTAACTTTTGTTTGTTAGAGGATTTCGAATTGTCCTTTGTAAATGTAAATTCAGGCAGGTTTTATTTTGGCCAGGACTTTCAGTCGATGGTTTGTTTCCCTGCAATTTGTAAATTAAATGTTTTTTTTTTTTTTGATATAATAATTTTTGATTACTTTCACCCACTTTTTATTTTTATGATTAGTTCAATCCTGAAAATAACCTTGAGGTTATTAAGTCTTTTGCGCCCTTTTAAATTTTTATCCACTGAGGCTTAGTTGATTTTAATTTTTTTTTAATTTCACTTTTCATATATGCTGGTACCATCAGTCCACAGCAGTACATAATAATCATTATTGTTCTCCTGATTTGCAAAACAAGAAAACGAAAACGGCACAGCAAGAAAAAACTTCTTCGTCCTAACATAATATACTAAGGAAAATTATAATGAAATAAAAAAAAAAACATCAGTAGTATGCTTAAGAGGTCCAAACCAAAACAAACTCAGCCACCTTTGCGATATTAAATGGGGCACCCTACGAGCATAATGCATATTTAAGACGCGCCGAGAACTTCTTGACTTACCGCGGGCGACTGTGCGCATTAGCGCAGTGGACCTTTTGCGACGATTTCACGCGACGACTATTAACTGCCGTCACGTGACAGCCGGTGGGATACCAGAGGCTTTCCTAGCTACGTTCTGCGTCGCACTGTCACAATCCCGCGCCAGCATTCCGGCGCCTCGCTATCCTAATGCATCCCCTGGGACGCTGAGGCCCTTGTCCCGGTACCACGCCATGTCGAACCTCACGTACAACATCCTTCGCGCTCATCCTACAGAAGAAACATTCATGAAAGGCAGTAGTCATGATAGCGATGTGAATTGTTGTGAAAGGATGATGAGGTGGGTATAACTACGTTCCTCGTGCGAGACATTGTACCTTTGCTTGACTGAGCGAGCGATGTCGTATATATTAGGAATTGAAAAGTTAAAAATTAGAATGGAATAAGGAGGGTAAGGAGTGTGAAATGATGAAAAAAGAATCTTAAAATGTAGTGTAAGTAAATGTTTTGAAATTGCATAACGAAAAAGATTGTTCTACTGTCGGTAAAACAACTACAATCAGAAAGAGATACAATAAAAAAGAAAGTTTTATAGTTTGGTTTTATCATGTTAAATAGTGAAGTGCTTACCGAGCGATTCTTGCACTCTATTGTATCAAATGATTATAGATCGTCATAGCTAACCGAACTCTGAACCTGCGCAAAGCGAAAGAACGAAAACTAATACACACTCATGCGTTAAAAGGGTTAGGTAACATGCGACAAAATTCAGGGTTATTCCTTGGCCTATCTAGATATTTGTCCATGAGGATTTTTGAAAACCCCTTTGTTCGAAGATACAGGGCGAACAGAATTGCGACAGTAACAACATTTTATTATCAAAAAGTACATGTAAGTTGCTCAATCTACATAATATTGGAAATGGCTTCTCGAGCCTGGATACAAGCATTCCAATCTTCTCGTCATTGACTGTCGAACTCTTTGAAACACACCAGTGGTCGTTCTAATTGAGTTACAGCCCAGCGATTATCGATGTTCGCAATCGTCAATATCCATACTGGAGTAGCCTAAAGCTATTGACTTCAGAGATCACTAGAAAAAATAATCTAGGGGATTTAATCTTGCATCCGAACAAGCATATACGTGTGGCCACACCTCGATCAATCGCCGCAATCTCCGTATGTTGCCTGTTAAAAAATTACGAGCAACAAACTGAAATATGGTGGTGTACCATGCGTGCATAAACACATTGCAATTCTTGTCGCGTAACGGCAAATCCTCCAGAAACAGGCAGCGTTGCTTCAAAAGTTGCGGTACACATGCCAGGAAGTTCCGGGAAATTACCGGTCCAATTAGTAGTCACCCACAATTCCAACCCAAACATTCAACGAACTGATGTATTTGAAAACGATCTTCAAATCCTGATGCGGATTTTCATCTGCCCTACGCATGGTTATTATAGAAATCCTTATTGCATTTCTTGAGAAAACTGGCTTCATCGGTAAAAAAGAATCTGTGTCAGGAATAGAGGGATGCGAACTAAATGTTTGCAATATCCATTGACATAATGCAATCGTGGAGCGAAAATCAGCAGGTACTAGTGCCTGAACGCGTTGAATGTGGTATGGATACAACAAATTTCCAAGAGTTGGTCCAATGACTTGCATTCAAAGTATTTGCAATTTTTCGGTAGAACTACAGATTTCCTCTATCATCTCCAGCGATTCTGTTCCAATTGTACCATTCTTGCAGTCATTGATCTTCCTGGCCCTCTACTTCGTTTCATTGAGCCTGTTTCACGAAGACGTCGATTAATGTTTTCGAAGAGTTTTAGGTCGGGGACAGAAAATCGTTCAATGTACAATCGTCTAGCTTCTAATAAGTTGCTATCAGCAAGTCCATACATGAAATGCATGTCAGTCATCTCGGCGTTATATACATCATGATAGAGGATTCACTAACTATTAAAGATACGTTAAACAGCAAACGTGCACTCAATTAAACAAATGCGAACGATAAGACGTATTCAAATGAAATCACTACTAGAATAAAACAGCCATTTCATGTGAACGAGATCGAAAAAATAACAACGCATTGTAAACAATGTTTTGTACTTGATAAACTCATTGGCGTACACAATATTTTTATTTATATTAATAATTTCAACAAATATCGAATATGGTTGTCGCAAATTTTGTATCTTCGAAACAAAGGGATTTTTCAAAAATCATTATAGGACAAAATATTCTTAGAATAAGCCGAGGAACAACCCCTTGAATTTTTGCCGCATATTTACCTAACACCCTGTATAATACCTGTGTACATAGTATGCCCTTAAGCGAGTGAATGATTAAAGAGCGTTGTATATAAACATTTTGCGCGATAAATAATCCAAAAGGTTTTGTGAAGCATGCGGCCGAAAAGGTAAAAAGCCGATCTGCCAGCAAACAATTATTTACAATTCTATTCAATGCTGTCCATTAAAAGTTTTCGACTTTGCGATGATGATTCAAATGAACGATCGATCATTCATTAGCTTATCAAGTATTCGGAAATCGGCAAGGCACAGATTCCGAAGTATGCGTCTATATAGTGTGATTCACGGAATCCGTCCATTAAAAGTTATTGACTGGCAAATGATATCTAGATTTGAAACCTTGCGGTTAAGCATAGTTGGGGCTATGATCTGTATCTCTTTAGAAAAAACAATTTCATCTATGTCGCAGCTTACACGGTTTATCGAAAGTCATAGGCCAACTTTGGTATTTAAATAGCAAGCCTAATTTTTTAGTGCATTTTTAGGTTATACTGGGAATTTTGAAGTGAATTTTATAAAACATCTACTTACCTATCGGTTACCGTTTCCGAGTTATTTTGGTTTTCATATCAGTATATGTACAAAACGGTTTGGTTTTAAAGTTATTGAATGTTTAATAATAAATTATGAACTATGATAACACGATAACATATAATCACTGGTTGGTTCTTCAAAAACTATTGTGTTGAGAGGGAATTGTTTATTTGTCAATAGTTGTCAGAGTATTTCATTCATGTTATTGCCAAGTTTTCTGTTTCTAAAATGAAATTACACGAATGCTGAGATGTGTGATATGCATTTCGTTTACGGTCTTGCCAATGGAAATTCGCTTGCTGCTAACGTCTTTATGAAAGACGATACCCGAACCGTATAATCCGCATCATTCAATATTTTGCCCATCTCAGCACACGTCTTAGTGAAACGGGAAATTTTAAAAAAACGGACTACTGATAACGGGCGCCCATGCGACGGTGAAAACTCCACAAGTTGAAGAAATGGAACAAATGAAATTGAGGAACATCCTACAACAAGCACTAGAAAAATTGCGATTGCTTTAAAATATTAGTCAGGCACACAGTATGGAGAATATTGAAAACAACAACTGTTGTATCCATATAACATTCAACGGTGCAGCACTTTGCCGGCAGATTTTCCGCAAAAGATGGCCTTTTGTCTATGGATGCAACACAAAATCGCACAAAATCCTTACTATTTGGCTCAAATATTCTTTACCAACGATTTAGCGATATTTTCGCTAGAAACGCAATTATTAATATTTCATATAATCAACATATGGGCCGAAGAAAATCCGCACGAACTGGCGAATGTCCGTCATCAAACTCAATTCTCTGTCATGTGTTGGACGAATTGTTGGAGATTACTTGATAGGTACATTTTTTACCGATGGCGGTTAATGGCGAGGTATACGCAATTTTTTTGAGAGAGAGCTAACTCCTACTGCTGGAAGAAGTTCGTTGCAATTAAGATTATAAATGTATTTATGCATGACGGTGCTCCAGCGCATTTTAGAGTAGTTGCTCGCGAGTTTTTGGACAATACGTATCCAGATCGGTGGATAGGACGGGGAGGTCCACAACCGTGGCCTCCTCGGTCTCCAGACTTAAATTCTTTAGATTTTTTTCTCTGGGGTCACCTTAAATCATTAGTTTATACGACTCCCATTGAAAATGTCGATGAACTGAGAAATCGTATTATCGCAGCCTTTCAAACAATTCGAAATACCCCTGGTATTTTAGAACGGACTCGCCAGTCAATACGACGGAGGAGAGAAGCTTGTATTGCAGTTGGGGGCGGTCATTTTCAACAGTTAGAATAAGTTAATTTTGTTTTACTAATTATTTTGTTAATTTATAATAAAAACATTAATTATGTTAACTTACTATTAAATATTGTACAACTTTAGAACTAAGCGATTTTGGACATATGTTCTTATGAACTTTTATGATCAAAATAACCACAGAAATCAGCGCTTAAAGTTTGTCGCATATATTGAGAATTAGCCTGTATAGAAAACTTTGCTTTAATAAAATTCCTTTTAAATAGGAAGAGTACTGCTATCACTGTATGCGTGGAAAATAAAGACATCTGGCGCACAAATGTTGTTGTCTATTATTGTCAACCCGTATAATTCGGAAGTTCCTGATTAATTTCTACGGGAAAGTGCTTAGGATACTGACAGCCCCGTTAGAATGTCTACAGTCTCCCTGATTGATGAATTCGTTCGTTTAGATTGATTATGTCGTGATTTCTAGAGAAGACTTTTGCCAAATCCAGATTCTCCTCAGTTATCTTATAACTATTAGTTTGGTTTAAAGTTTAAAGTACAAATATATCTAATTT
This sequence comes from Protaetia brevitarsis, assembly GCA_004143645.1. Classification (NCBI taxonomy): domain Eukaryota; kingdom Metazoa; phylum Arthropoda; class Insecta; order Coleoptera; family Scarabaeidae; genus Protaetia; species Protaetia brevitarsis. Next base: position 833,503 of record RXPK01000150.1, on the reverse strand, counting down.
AAATTACCTAACGTGTCATCTACTAAGATTATACTCTAAAGTCTAAACATATCTCTATATAATATACAGTTATGTAAAGTATCTAATAAACTATATTTCTATGTGCGTGCGTCTATACACTAGTTGTACCAACCGTCTTTTCTAATATTCATATAACAATTCCTTTTAAAAAATATCGTATCAGTTATAATAGTTTATCAGATGGCTTCAAAACCACTTCAAAAACAGTTGCAAAGTTACTACCGTCATAAATAAAGCGTCATAAAACCGTATATAGGGCACGGCCAAGAGGAAAGTAGGGCAGGAATGTTCAAGTGCGGATCTGGAATCGATAATACACAAAACGTTTTGTGCAATCACATAGATATACCTGATACGTGACAAGGCGAATAAGGGAATAAAAGCGAATGCGTTGAGAGGGATAAACTTTGTAATTGAGACGGTGATTGATGTATGTGCAAGTTTAATTAGTATTTTATGTGATTTCTTTTGCTTCTACATCCCTGGCAGTGATTACTGAATTATAATTGATAGTTAGTTGTAGTTTTTAAATTGGCCGGAACAAATATGAGGAATAAAATATAGTTGCAACTATTAGAACTTGACGTTCTATATAATTTTGTATACAGGGTGTATCAGATATAGAGGTAAATATAAAAATATATGTAGCAGCTGTAATCATATACAATCAAAAAGTCTTAATGCACAGGGAGTCTATCTGTAAGCATTAACGAGAAAAAAAAAATATTTTATAAATGCCGTAGGCTAGAGCCGCACCTGTGCCCAACCTAAATGCTGTCCCGAGTATATCCCCACATACCACTATCATTCGGCCATTACCGCTGTTAGTTTTGTGTTGATCGCCGCTTGGAGTGCAAGCCACTTCGAATATATTATTTAAATTCTTCCCGTCTCAAAAACGATCCTTTTCAGGACCATCATGATTTCATATAAAGAAAATCGAAGCTTGACGCATCGGCAAAACCTTGGGGAATTTATAGATTCATTTTCGCGCGACATCATGGTAAAAAGGCGTGTTTGCAAATTTTCTGTATCTACATTTATTTCTGTGTAATTCGATTCAATCCATTTTGCGTTATTTGATTAAATAAATCCAAAAGAAATAACTCAGATTCATGTGGTACCGTTTATTGACAACTAACTCTCGATTCGACAAAGCAAAAGAAAAATATTTACGTTTTTTGTAACTACTGAAGCCGCATATCCGGTGAAACTCGAACGTCTTATCAGGATATTAAAAATGATACTTTGCAGACTTACGTAGAACGATCTTAACAAAAAAGGAATGTTTATTTTATAAAAAGAAGAAATTTAAAATGCCTCAGTTTTGCTATTTTTACAAGGGCCTTTATTTATTTAGAATGACGTTAAATGAACTTACGGCATACCATTAAGAATAATGCTAAATGAGTGCAATGTATTTATACACAATACCACATGTAGCGGGTGCTTACATGACGTTTCCTTGCATCAGGCCCGGACTAAAGAATTTTTGGCTCTAAATTTTACTTTTTTTTTATTCTTTAATGATGAAATCCGGTTTCGGTGGGTTTGTGCTTTATATGTCGTGTAGTTAACACCCAAGCAAAATTTACTTTTTTATTTGATACACCCTGTATATGGAGAGCGATGTTCCACTACGACCTAAGAGATCTACTGTGTCTCCTAGTTTTGCTGTTTCCCAGCTGGTCTTCCAATCATATTCCTTTCTGGAAGCATAGGGTATGAGAACACCTTCAAAGTGAGGTAAAACTTCAATTTATTAGCTTCTCCCCCCTGAGGAGTAACTTACCACAAGTTAATTCCAAACACCTTTCCTCCATCTTGGGATTGCTTTCATGTGAGCTCAGCGCCTTGAAGACTGCTTGACTATCAGACATAATGATAATCTGCGGACGCATCTTTCAATAGCACGTATTTTCGCCTGGAAGATACTTGAATATTTGAATCTTCCCAAGCTTTTGAAGTACTTGATTCCAGGCCCATAATATCCTATTCCAATTTCCTCTGCCGTATTGAAGTCATCAATGTACATTTGATGGCATTTCTATTTAATTTCAAGATGGTGTTATGATCCCACTCGCTCTTATTACCAAGCTTGGTTGTGAATTCCTTCACAAAGCTGAATTTTTTTGACGTGTCATCTAGGGGGGCATGTCCCAGGTTTGATCACCGTCAGGAGATTGAGGCCTATGCCTAATCGTTCCTTCCTTGATCATTCTGAGTGTGGTTCTTTTTATCACGCCCTCTACCACAATGTAGAAAGGGGTAAGATGCAATACTATCTCGATAGCTGCTGTTGGATAGATGCTCATAGCCTCAGTTATGTAATATACTTTCGAGAGGGTAATTCTCGTGGTGACAAGATTAGTTCTTTTGCTCTAAGCTACTGATGCATAAGTGATCGCTGTATACATCCAAAGCAGTATTTTTGGGTTACATTCCCAATTTTTCTGTGCGAGGTTTCTGCATCAGGATCAGGGCTTTTTTGGCCTTGTTGGTTTATTTTATGTTCGTGTATTTTACATGGTTGATAGTGTAAAAAATGAACAATTTATGTCAGTGGCTATGTTAAATCAAACGACGATTACTAACAACTGTTTCTGTTGTTTTCGAAAAGAATTGAAACTTACGAACTTGAGCCATTTCACAAATAACCTTAAAATACAGTGTGTTAAAAAAAGGTTGTCGGATATTTTACCCAATTGTAGTACTGGTGGAAATAAACAAAAAAGTTTTAGTCAACATGGGTCCGCAATTCAACTGTTTTTGACATATAGTCGATTGCATATTGTTTTAGTAGGATAACATTTTTTAAAGAAATTATGATCGCAATGTAAATTAAACAAATGTTTATTCAAAGTAAAACTAAAGAAATTGTTCTACATGTCCACCGTTCATTTCTAAGCACGCTTCACACCTTCTTATGAAAGATCGACGCAATCTTTCGAAAATTCCTGGAGTCCTCCGAATTTCCTCGCAACAATTTACGATTCGCTGCCTGTGTTCTTCCAAATTGTTTACAGATCGTGCGTACACTAATTGTTTTAGATGACCCCAAACATAGAAGTCTAGAGGTGTCAGGTCAGGGGACCTAGGAGGCTATGCAGTTGGTCCACCCCGTCCTATCCATCTCTCGTTGTATCTTGATTTAAGAAATTTCTAACTACGATGGAAAAATGCACAGGAGCTCCATCGTGCATAAATCACATATTTAATCTGTTAAAAAGTGCACGTCTCCAACAAAACGGGTAATTCATTTCTTAAAAAATCCAAGTATATTTGTCCCGTTAACGATTAGGAGAAATACTGGACCAATTAAACAGTCTCCAAAAATAGCAAGCCAAGCATTTAGCGAAAAACGGTTTTGGTGATGCAGTTCAACAGCATGGGGATTTTCATCTGCCCAGACGTGATTGTTATGAAAATTGAATATTCCGTCCCTGGTAAACCCAGCCTTGTCACTAAATAAAATCTAAGTCGCAAAATTAGGAGTTTCTGCCAGCTTTCGTAAAACCCAATGACAAAAAACCCTACGTGCATCATAATCGAGAGGAGCAAGGACTTGCACGCGTTGAATGTGGTAGGGATAGAGCTGCTGTTCCCGCAGAATTCTCCAAATGAGAGGATGACTGACGTTCAGTTCTGCGGCAAGTCTTCAGGTGCTAATATTTGGGTTGTCTTCTACCCGTCTCAAAATATCTAATTCTACTGCGGGAGCAGAAACTGATCTAGGTCTACCAGAACCACCATTAATTTTAAATGAACCAGTTTCGGACAGCCGGATATGAAGTCATGAGAAAATCTTATCACTCGGTAACAACCGATTTGGAAATTCTTCGGCATACATACGCCGTGCTTCAGTGGCATTACCATTCGCACGACCGTACATAAAATGCATATCGGCCATTTCTGCATTTGTGTACTTATGCATAATTTGAGAACAAAAAAAAATTGACGCAAATGATAAATAATCTGATGACAGATGTCTGACAGAACTAATTTTAAGTCACAGTCAGTTGTTTGACAAAGGGAACTATTCTCAAAACCGAAAAATGTTTTTTTTATTTTAAAATATGCAATCGACTATATGTCAAAAACAGTTGAATTGCGGACCCATGTTGACTAAGACTTTTTTGTTTGTTTCCACCAGTACTATGATTGGGTAAAATATCCGACAACCTTTTTTTAACACACTGTATATAATTGTAGACGAGAATATTTTAAATTTTCTGGAGTTTTGCTCTCTTTTATACAAGAATAAGGTTTCTTAACTTGATTCGTTCTTTACGACGGAAACATTTTTGAACGTGTATAACGATGCAGAAATATATTGCAAATGCTTTTTAATTTCGTTTTGCTATATTTATAATTACCAACATACATACCTACATTATAAAATGTAGTATTAAAGAAAGTCCTGAAGAACCACTTATGCAAATTGTAACAAAAAAATCCATAACGCACTGATTTTAAGATATTCCAGGCGTCTGTACATAAGATACGCTATAAAATATTGACCTAATTTCAGTAGCGTCGGATAACACAATGCACCTCCGCTATATAATGCCAGAGACACCCAATTAATTACAGCCTGCAACTTTGTACATTGAAGACACAAGAGATAAATTAACTCCGTATTTCTGAGAGATGATTTATATCAAGACGTCCGATCTGAGTAATTATCGTAGAGAGTTCTAGGTTTCTAGGCATACATACCTCAGCACAAACTTGAATATAACGAGTGCATCACCAAGACGCATTTGTGCATGTAACTGATGAAGATTATGTTACAAGAAGCTGCAACTGTTCTTATTAATCCGTCTTGCGTCTATGCCGTACATATAAGTACTTACATACAAGCTGGAAATCTATTCAACGGAACTTTTGGTAGTACACACAACCAGTATCTAAGTACGCGAATTGAGACTGGGTAAGTGCTGCTAAATATCCTACTTAGTAGTTCCAGTGACTCCAATTTAGAATTTAATAGTAGTCGTGACCTGATGGTTATCAGTAACAGATCTTCTACTTCGGCAGACGCGGCGTGCGTTATTTCGCGTATATTACCAACAGATTTCCTTTTGAGGTAACTTAAATTTCGTAGGGACGCGAATAAAATAGGGTTTGAGGGCTTAATTACGGCAATGGGAATTAGATTAGAACCGCGTAATTTAACTAAAAAGTGTTACTTAATATAATATGATAAATATCACAAAATAACAATAAATATAGCCAGTATATAGGCACTTTTGGAAAAGGTTTAGAAATTGAGGGTGGTACAGGGACAGCTTTTGTTGTTGATAATAGAGGTATTGAAATATATAATCAAAAGTTTAAATTAGGGGATCATTGCAATAACTTTCAGATAGACTTAGTTGCAATAAATCAGGCAGTACGTTATACATGTTAGGCGTGAGTGCGAATTTATACGGATTATAACTGATAGCTTATCTGTATTAGAGGCGTTAGGGAATTAAAAAAATCCGACTGATTTGTTATTAAATACTTGGGATATATTGCCTGACGTGGTTGTAAAATCGTTTTGACTAGGGCCCACGTAGGTACAATCGGTACCATGTACAGTGCTTCTTCCAATTTCCTTTTGTGAAGTTTTCCTCTCTTCCCAGGGTTGTCGCTTCGTCCCATTTAATTCTGTGATCTTTTTAATGTTCTTTGATTCTGACTTGCAGGGATTTGCCTGTTTCTTCGTAGTATGGTCTTCCACATTCACACGGTACTCGATATATACATTTTTTCGTTCTCTGATTCGCGTTGTTCGGCTTTGCTTTGGTTATGGTTCAACTGTTGGTGTTCGTCGTTTTTATTGCTGTTCTAACCTTGTAGTTATATTCTCCAGATTTTTTCTGATAGGCCCTTTTACGTACTGCTATGGTTAGCAACCCATGTTTCGCGAGTGTAATTTGTGTTGCATAGATTTTATCTTGATTTTTTGGTTTTGCTGAATCATTGTATCGAGAAATTTCCACAATAATGTTTATTTAGTAATTAAGTTAGTGAGTTTATTGTTCGATTTATTTATTTAAGTGTTAAGTTTTTTTTTAAATTAATTTCATTCTTTTAGATGTCTAGCATTTGGCTAGGTCTATTTTGTGCCTTTTCTTTTAGATTTTGTCGGTGATTTGTGCGGCTGCGTTGTACGTAGTCGAAAGTAGGATTTTTGTAAGAATACGATTGTAAAAGTTTGTGAAGCAGTTCCTTGGTAGACGCTAGCGTGAGTACTTGTATTTTTAAATTCTTTGCAGCCATTTTGTATTACATTTTTATATCGTAATTTGATTCGCATTAATTGTTTTATTTCGTCCATCAAGGAATTCGCTAAATAATAATTGTTATTATATTGCTGTATGCACAATATAGATGTAAGATCATTTATTATTTTCGTGCAGGAAGATAGATTTTAGTTGTAATTCTCTCATTATTATTTTAAAGAATTAATTTTTCCGTTTTCTATTTTGCTGTTTTGTTTTAAATTTTTAATGACCTCGGTTTGGGTGAGTGCTTTGTGCTTGCATTTAAATTTTTCTTTTGTTATTTGCTAGAAATTGTCCACGTTTAATTTTTTTTATTTTAATTTGAAACCATGTGGACTGTTTTAAAAAAAAAAGAATTATCTTCCTGAACCAACTAATCTTTTGCTTTGATATAGGAAATAGCATTATCCTCTTGTAATTTATAATCACTTGCAGTTTTTAAATTTAGGTCAGAACCCTCTGTTCACGGTTTTTTTTTTTTCAAAACAATGTGAAAGTTGGAGCACTTTCACATTGTTTGGGTGGTGGAAGTCGAAGTTTAAGTATTGTTCTGTGTGTGTGGGCTTTCTGTACATTATAGTCTTAAGTGTGCCGTCTATATTCTTATGTACCAGAACATCCAGGGCTACCCTGATGACGGCAGTAGACGAACTGCTGAAACGTCGGATCATCAAAATCCTACAAACGATGGAAATAGCCCAGCCCCAAAGGATAACTCAAGTATTCATCCATTGTCAACAATCTCTCGCCATGAGAATTAGGTGGGTTAATGATTCGCATTGTGAATGTGGTAGGGTAGATACAGCGCGGTATGTTTTATTTGAATGTACACTTACTGATAAGTGGCGGTCGCGTACGGAAGTTAGGGCATTAGCTAAGAGGTTAAATTGGCCGCGCACGAAAACAGATATTTGAGATATGGGAATTTGGAAATTATTTAATTAGAGTAGGAACATTTCAATTGTTCATGAATCCATATAGTACTTAGAATAGCTACCTTTAGGTGGAGGACCGGGGTTTAGAACGATTTGTAATTATTCAGGTTTTATAAATAGAGTGTCAAGATCGGACTGTACCCCAAACTGATTGGACAACTATAATGTTATACAGGTTTTCCACGGAACTGGCTGGTTAGAAGTTTTCCGGCTTAACGAAATTCCTCAGTTTTAAAAAATTGGGGTTTGCAACAATTTGGCACTTACTTTATTTCTAAAATATTTTCACCTTTTTTGCACTTCCGGTTAACCGGAAGTCGCCACGAACTTTGTTATTTTAAATGGAACACCCTATATATTATTATATTTTTGAATTTACCATAAAATACTATGACGATTACCATTAGGGTATTTTATACCTATCTTCAACTGTTTCTAAGATATTACGATTTTTGTTAAAATTTTGACATTTACATTGTTGTATGTAATTGATTAATTCTCACTTGATTTAAGTGTCAAAAATCTCCGACTTTGAAATCAACAAGTACTAACATTGTTTTACCAAAACATAGAAAAAAATTCAGTGACATTATACAGGGTGTTTAAAAATTAGTGACATATCCAAGAATATTGAATATTGCAAAACTTAATTTTTTCAAATAGAACACCCTGTACATTTTTCTATTTTTGGATGTATAATTAAATTCTATGCCGATTTGCTGTAGCATTCCCTATACCCATCTTCAGTAGTTTTCTTTTAAATTACTCGTTTTCTTTATTACCGCTTTCAAATGGCCGAATAATTTCTATCTGGTGGGCCATGACATTAACATCACAACAATTTATTATTATTAGTAAGTATTATTGTTATAATCATTGTTTGTTACACGTCGCGTGTTCAGATCGATGAATATTATTGTGGAACTTATGAATTAGATAATGAAAAATATTGGAGGAGCTTATTCTAACCTAGATACTATAAATTTATTTTCGATTCACTGAGAATGCAGGAAGAACTTATAGAGAATTCAATGTAATTAAAGGAATTTATTGGTTGTTAATATATCTAACGGAATCCAGAAAATTTTGAAATGATTTCTCTTAATAGCTTGGTTTCAAATTAAGGGAAATGGCATAAACGATGACGACGACAACATAACATAAATTGTTTCACTAAAACGTAGTGTGCTTGTCAGACAAATGTTTTAAAGTTTTTGATATATTAAAGTATTTTTAAAATTATAAAGGTTTTTATGAAGAATATTTAGATACATGCATACTTAGCAGATGCAATTTACAAGCAGCATAAACTTGAACCATGACATAGAGCATCAGAAAAAAAGCTCAATGTGAATTCCATTTACCTCCAAGCATTTTATTATTCGACGTCTTAATGTGTCGCCTTATACTTCTTCTCACTTCAACTGGGTCTAATTCATGAAACGTTCTCGTCACACGAATCATTAAATCTTGCTTGGTAGTACCGAAAGTTGCGAACAGTGCGTAATCTGTGTAATGTATTATTTCAAAGTTTTCTGAATTTTATTAGATATATAAGCTCCTTCAATATTTTTCATTATCTAATTCATAAGTTCCATAATAATATGCATTTATCTGAACACGCGACGTGTAACAAACAATGATTATAACAATAATACTTACTAATAATAATAAATTGTTGTGATGTTAATGTCATGGCCCACCAGATAGAAATTACTCGGCCATTTGAAAGCGGTAATAAACAAAACGAGTAATTTAAAAGAAAACTACTGAAGATGGGTATAGGGAATGCTACAGCAAATCGGCATACAATTTAATTATACATCCAAAAATAGAAAAATGTACAGGGTGTTCTATTTGAAAAAATAAAGTTTTGCAACATTCAATATTCTTGGATATGTCACTAATTTTTAAACACACTGTATAATGTCACTGAATTTTTTTTCTATGTTTTGGTAAAACAATGTTAGTACTTGTTGATTTCAAAGTCGGAGATTTCTGACACTTAAATCAAGTGAGAATTAATCAATTATATACAACAATGCAAATGTCAAAATTTTAACAAAAATCGTAATATCTTAGAAACAGTTGAAGATAGGTATAAGATACCCTAATGGTAATCGTCATAGTATTTTATGGTAAATTCAAAAATATAATAATATATAGGGTGTTCCATTTAAAATAACAAAGTCCGTGGCGACTTCCGGTTAACCGGAAGTGCAAAAAAGGTGAAAATATTTTAGAAAGAAAGTAAGTGCCAAATTGTTGCAAACCCCAATTTTTTAAAACTGAGGAATTTCGTTAAGCCGGAAAACTTCTAACCAGCCAGTTCCGTGGAAAACCCTGTATAAACAAGACCGCTATGTCCCAACGACTAAAATATTAGTTAGATTGCCACGAGGACGAGAGTTGTTTTGAATAAAACAATCTCGAATTGAATTTATTCGGGTAAGACAATTGAAAACATGAATCTCATTATTTTATTTACGTATTTCCTATACGATAAATATTTTCCTATCGTATCTTAGAAACAAGAAGTGATTGATCCAATTTTAAGAAAGACAAAGAAAAAAAATGAGCATTTTATAATTTCTTTTTTGTACACAACGTGCAGACGGCGTTTAATTTTTGCCAGTCCATCTCGCCCCAAATGAACATTAACACCGGGCTACGGGACGAAACCTAATTTCGGCCTCACCAATAAAAGGGACACAATAAGTGGGGGGAGTCGAAATGTAATTTTCACGGACCTGTTTTAAGTACAAAATGCGGACGGCCTCGGTGGCTGATCGTGTTCCTCTGTAGTTGGGAACTTTCCGTCGTCGGAACCAGAGGTGGTGGAAGGGTAGAAGGCGAAGCGAAGGGATCGATAAGGAATATAGAATTCCTGAATGGGAGTCGGGCCGCCAGAGCGAATGGGTTCATTCTAAAGTAAGTAAAGCACCGAAGCCCATCGGATTACGCTTCACTACTCGCAAGCAATTGCGATTTATTTATTTCGTACAATTCGTTTGGCTTAAGTTTGGAGCATGGTGGGACTCTCAGTTGTCAGGGTTTTGTTCCTCAGCAGAGGAATGGTAATTCTACGATGTGTAGAACACAGTGTGGGGCAGAAGTTAACTACTGATAAGTTGAATAGTTGCAAACAGTGGCGGCTCGTGGTCGAAAACGTAGGATGTTCACAAAATCAAGAACATGCAAATTTTTAACTAAAATCCAATCATTTTTTTCGTACATGTCCTTAAATTTTCTTGTAAAATCTCTAAATTTGCCCTTTGTAGTTTGCGTTAAATTAAGTTCTGGTTTTGGTCTGTCCATACTTTTAACTTGAATTTTTTGTTCATAACTAAACGAATTAAAATTGTCTTTCAAATATTGCACAGTAAAACTGTTCGCATCCATAGTTCTTATTTATATATTGTTTAGTGTTTACTTACAATACTACTTTGTTTGTTTTGTGCGCATTTCATTATCTTTTTTTACGTACTATATTATATTCTTTTTTGTTTGTCGGCTGTACCAAAGCGCATTAGTGGCGGCTTTGCTTTGTCGGCTTTTTGCAGAGGGGTTTAACGATGCGGCGTAGTTTTTAACTGCGGCTACGCTGTTGCCAATTTATTTTTGTTTTTCTAAAAAAAATCAATTATTATTTGTATCTTTGAGGGAAATGTACGTTTTTTGGGAACAGTTAAAGATTTACCAGTTTAAGTTTGTGATTTTATGTGCGCGGGTTTAATAAACGTATTGCTGTAGATGAAGTACCTCAAACGAAAATTTAAATCAGTGTTTTAAATAAAATAGACAGTTTTTTTTTAACAAATATATTGTCTAATTTCCTTTTTTTTACAAAGTTAAATTTAAGATATTTATAAATTAACGCTAAGTATTTAAATTGTTACAACCATGATTATTGTGTTAATTATATCAACTTTTATAAAAATATAAAATTAAATTTAATACAGACCTGTATTAATTACTCATCTAAACTGCACGAGTGTGATTAAACATTGAGCACTGGCTTAATATCAGCAACAAATTAATAGATTAATATGTTAAAATTTTTAAATTCCAAGCAAAAGAAAACAACACATCTGAGCCACCCCGATATCTATATTACACTGGCTCTCTCGCTCGCACGTACGCAGCAGAGAGCCAGAAAACAAACAAAAAACCTGGAAACAAATTCGTCCAATACGGAAAAATATAGCAATAGTGAAATAAATAATATAATGTTATATATAGTCACGAAAATTCTGCTAAAACTTAAAGTATAAAGAAATACACCGTTATCCTAAAATATCAAAACAACTTTCAAATGAAAATAATATTAAATTAAGAAATTTATTCAGATAATTGTTTTTTTTTAATAAAAAACTGCAGCAGTATGTTATTTAATAAATTAAAGTAATTACGCACCCTTGGTTTCATTATAAAACTGTCACCAAGAAACAGTATTAGATGTTATGGTAGTTACGACCTGTGAACGGTGAGTCATTCATAAACAAAACATATATAATATAGTTTATCCGTAAAACACGATATCTGAACGTTGATGTCGATCGATTTGTTAACGTGATCCGAGAACGCAACAAAAGCGAGCACAGGAGCACACTCAATTTGTGCACCGTTCATATCTAATCTGCCGTATCCCTCCCCACCTCCGCTACGTCCTTTATGCGGCTAGGCATTGGATAAAATCAACGTACTCCCGCCTACTCGGCGCACGTGCTCCGTCGTCGGTCGCTTGCTCGCGATGTACATACATATATATAGAAAGGAACGTCGCGTCGTTTATTCGTTTCGCTGCGTTATATTTCACGAATATATTAAGATCGAGTAATAGATTTTATTAGTTTGTAATCGAAGATTTGTTTAGGGGGGTTCACGTGCTCATGCGCTCCTATACAGAAACCGCCACTGGTTGCAAAGCTAACACCTACAAAATGTGGTTGGTAGTTTTTGACAATTATAGTTGATAGTAATGTATAAATCTGTTTCTTTGCGTTAGCAGCTACCACCTGTTTCTGTAAGTGGCACTGTTACGAATATACATGTATGTTCTACAACATTCGCACTTGTCTACTATATCAGGGAACTGCTACAAAAAATAGAACTTTTTTTTTATATTGAACAGATGCTACAAACTCCTAACGGTTGTTAGCTGCTACAAAATATCAGTTTGCTTCGTAGCAACCCATCACTAACAGTTGACATTCGTAGTTACTATAAGAGCGAGAACCAATTTTTTTTAATTTCTCTTTTAATGTTTTTTTTTATTATTATTATTTAAGGTGTATTTCAAGTAATAGTTATTTTTAGTCAAAGAAAGCTCTTTAATTGGTGAAGTTTGCGCACAATTAAATGTAGCGATGAGATCGACCACCACTGTAATGGAAGTAATTCTAGAACTGCCACCGCTACGGCATGCATACAATATTTTTTTTAGCCCGCGTACTGAGTATTGTAAACATATTTTTCATAAAATTGTAATTGTTCGAAAATACTGGAAATAAGTGTTACATGCATGACACCACTTATTTTGAAGGTAATTTTGTAGAGAATTTACTGAGAATATCAATAATATAATTAGAATAATAACAAAAATGATTCACTCACTTGAAATGTTTTTTAATGATAATATTAAAAAGAATAATGTAAATTGTAAAAAAAAAGAAATTAATGTTATAAAATATTTTTTAATAATTCATCTCGTCCGCCTTTAAAAAAAAAATATGATAATAATATAATAAAATAATTATACAAAAATAAATAAATAAATAATATCATCTAAAACATTTCGCCCTTTTGCCTATTGAATTGATGAAACAGTAAAACAATCAATTGAATCATTTAAAAGAAGAATGCTAGCCTCCTTTACAGTGTTAAAAAATAATTTAATTATTTGAACGAAGTTTCGTTCATTTTTACTTCTCACAAAATATTTTTAATGTGCCCGTTACTGCATAAAAAAATAATTTAATTATTTCAAAAAAAAATCCTCACTCAGTCCGGTGTTAAAAAATTAATCCAACCAATTTAAAAGAAATACTAGCCACTCTCTATAGTGCAAAAAAAAAAAATAATTTAATTTTTAAAATTTAAAGAAAATTTCATGTTTTCCCATATTCAAAAAAATGGCACCAAAATATTCCCTTTTTTTATAATTTTTTCCGGGCCTTCAGCTCGGTGTTCAAAAAAAAAAAACAAATTACTCAATCATTGAAAAGCAATACTAGGCCTCCTCCACGGTGATAAAAAAATAATTCAACCATTTAAACAAAATCTCATGCATCCCCTATGTTCAAAAAATAATAATTTAATAATCGCCTTCAATAACCTATAAACTACTCGGTATTTAAAAAAAATATTTTTTTTTTTTAATAATAAAATAAATAACTAAACAAACTAACAAACATAAAAACTCAATAAATGATAAAACAGAAATAGAAAGTTTATCAGAAATTTATGCACCCATCATTTAAATACCACTTTTCGCCGTTAGTATATATGTAAATTGACAAATAAACAATTTTTTAAAAAACAGTAGAAAAGCCCATCGCTGAGCTGGCCTTGCGTGTTGTTTTGAATATAAACTTCGGCACTTTAAATTCAGTATGCTTCACACATAGTTAGTATTGTACGTGACAAATAACATTATTAGTAATTTTTAGAAAAATGTAAATTTTAATGTAATTTTTAAAATGTTTGTGTTGTCTTTAAATGTGTGTAAGTATAAAACTCATCTATAGAAGTTAAAATTTTAATAATTTAAACTGTTATTAATTATAGATAAAAATTGAATTGTAGTAAATAATTTCTGAAGAAGACAATAATAAAAAACTTGTCGAAACGTCAAAAAAGAATGTTTTAATTGGTAAAAAAATTTAATTCATTTTTAAATAAAAGCCGCTACCTCAAGAAAAAACAAAAAACATAATTTTACATTATCGGCTAAGAACAAATCCCATCAAAATAAATAACTTAATCATTTAAAAGAAATGCTAGTCCTCCTCTACAGGGTTAAAAAAAACAATTTAATCATTTAGAGAAAATTCCATGTTGCTTCTATGTTAAAAAAAAATAATAATTCAATTATTTAAATCAAGTTTTATCTCCATAAAATGTTTATAACTTGCCTCCTAGTGTAAAAATAATTTTCATAGTACCTAATAATAATGATAATAAATGATTTATTTTTTAAAAGAAGTGAAGAGGGGTTTACTGTGTTAAAAAAATAATTTAATAATGTAAAGAAAATTCATGTTTCCCTAATATTCAAAAAAAAAAAAGAAATTTTTAATGGCACCAAATATTATTCATGTTTTTTTTAAATAATTTTTTCCCGGCCTTCAGCTCGGTGTTCAAAAAAAAAAAAAACAAATTACTGAATCATTGAAAAGCACTGCTAGACTTCCTGACGGTATTAAAAAAAAATAACAATCATTTAAACAACATTTCATGCACCAAATATTATTTATTTTTTTAATAATTTTGTCCCGGTCTTCGGCTAGGTGTTCAAAAAAAAAACAAATTACTCAATCATTGAAAAGCAACACTAAACCTCCTCACGGTGTAAAAAAAAATAACTCAATCATTTAAACAAAATTTCATGCATCCTCTATGTTCAAAAAATAATAATTTAATAATCGCCTTCAATATCTTATAAAATACTTTTAATGTGCCCAACGGCGTTAAAAAAAATATTTATTCTTTTGTTAAAATTAATCATTAAAAAGAAATTTTAGCCCCCCTTTACAGGGTTAAAAAAAACAATTTAATCATTTAGAAAAAATTTCATGTTGCTTCTATGTTAAAAAAAATCATAATTTAATTATTTAAACCAAGTTTTATCTCCATAAAATGTTTATAACGTGCTCCTAGTGTAAAAATAATTTTCATAGTAATAATAATGATAATAAATGATTCATTTTTTAAAAGAAGTGAAGAGGGGTTTACTGTATTAAAAAAAATAATTTAATAATTTCCCGTTCATAAGACCGCCTTGTATGAATGATGTCCATATTACAGATGTGTAATTTATTATAACGCTCTGCCTTCACATATTAAAACAGCCACTACGATAAATGTATTCAAAAAGTCATTGAAATTATTTCTTCAAGAGCACTGCTTTTATTCTATTGACGAATACATAAACAATGACAATGATTCTCTCTAATATTAAATTGACATTTTATATATTTGACTTTTATTATTTACCTGTATACAACTTTGTTTTTTTATTTTAAGTTTTAGTTTGTAGTAGTCACTTGTATGTATATTTTGACACTGTCGATGTATCTGTGTACTAACGACAATAAACATTATTATTATTATTATAATTTAAAGAAAATTTCATGTTTCAAAAAAAAAAGAAATCTTTAATGGCACCAAATATTATTTATTTTTTTTTTATAATTTTTCTCGGCCTTCAGCTCGGTGTTCAAAAAAAAAAAAATTACTGAATCATTGAAAATCCCTGCTAGACTTGTTGACGGTATTAAAAAAAAATAACTCAATCATTTAAACAACATTTCATGCACCAAATATTATTTGTTTTTTTAATAATTTTGTCCCGGTCTTCGGCTAGGTGTTCAAAAAAAAAACAAATTACTCAATCATTGAAAAGCAATACTAGACATCCTCACGGTGTAAAAAAAAATAACTCAATCATTTAAACAAAATTTCATGCATCCTCTATGTTCAAAAAATAATAATTTAATAATCGCCTTCAATATCTTATAAAATACTTTTAATGTGCCCAACGATGTTAAAAAAAATATTTATTCTTTTGTTAAAATTAATCATTAAAAAGAAATTTTAGCCCTCCTTTACGGGGTTAAAAAAACAATTTAGAGAAAATTTTATGTTGCTTCCATGTTAAAAAAAAATAATAATTTAATTATTTAAACCAAGTTTTATCTCCATAAAATGTTTATAACCTGGCCCCTAGGATAAAAATAATTTTTATAGTAATAACAATGATAAGAATTCATTTTAAAAGAAATGGAGAGAGGTTTAAGTGTTAAAAAAATAATTTAATAATTTAAAGAAAATTTAATGTTCCTCCCTAATTCAAAAAAATATAATTTAATTATTTAAATAGGAATTTATTCCCTTTAAAATCGTATAAAATATTTTAATATGCCCCCTGGTGATTAGAAAAACATTTTAATAAACTTTTTCTTCTTTAGGATACTTCAATCAGAAAACGTTTTAGATTCATCAACGAGATCAGATTTATTTTTCAAAATATTAATTTAAACATCAAAAACACTTGACAAATGGACAGATTACACGCTCCATCATCTATTTTACACGCGTACCCATACGGTTTATATCATATGTCTTTTGTTCTCGACGAGAGTTGGTGAGCTAACAAATAATAACCTATCTTCATTTGTAACACGGCAGATGAAGGCAATTCCGAGACATACAATCGATAGAACCTTAATCAAAAGCCCGTCGCATCCATTCACCATTAACCGCTTGTATTAACAGTTTGAAAATGACATTTATCTCGGGTCGACTACCTTCATTTGATGAGTATTGGGGGTGTACTCTTGCGGAAAATGATTTACTTGCGGAACTGTCTACCCCGACCTTTACCCGTTTTGTGTGTGTTTGCGTATAGCTGTGTTTAATTTCCGGCATTTATATAATTAAATTTAAACAACATACTGTCATTAAAATGAATGATGATGACCCAAACAACTTTGACGGCAGCCATAGAAGAATTCTTACACCGAGAGCGCATTTTCGACATGACCATTGCCGCAATATGAATGAAAGAAGGATAAAAATGATTAAATTACATTAAATACTTCTGTCAAAGTGACAGGAACACCCCTAAAGTTAGTATAATAGACTCTTCCGACGATTCTAGCGCTCAAAACGGATATGACGACATATGTACTTCTCATTTTGGGTTCACTATACAGGGTGATTCTCAATATATGCGACAAACTTTAAGAGCTGATTCCTGAGGTTATTTTGATCATAAATGTTCATATGAGTATATGTCCAAAACGGTTTGGTTTTAAAGTTATTGAATGTTTAATAATAAATTATGAACTATGACTAACACTATATAATATCATAGTTGGTTCTTCAAAAACTATTGTGTTGAGAGGGAATTGTTTATTTGCCATTCCAATATTTGTCAATAGTTGTCAGAGTATTCATTCAGTTTATTGCCAGTTTCTGTTTTCTAAACTGAATTACACGAATGCTGAGATGTGTGATATGCATTTCGTTTACGGTCTTGCCAATGGAAATTCGCGTGCTGCTAGACGTCTTTACGAAGAACGATACCCGAACCGTATCATTCCGTATTCAATATTTGCCCGTCTTCACCAACGTCTTAGTGAAACGGGAAATTTTAAAAAACGAACGACTGATAACGGGCATCCATCTACAGTGAGTACTCCACAAGTTGAAGAAATGGTACTAAATGAAATTGAGGAACATCCTACTACAAGCACCAGAAAAATTGCGTTTGCTTTAATTAAACATTAGTCAGGCCACAGTTTGGAGAATATTGAAAGATCAACTGTTGTATCCATATCACATTCAACGGGTGCAGGCACTTTTGCCGGCAGATTTTCCGCAAAGAGTGGCTTTTTGTCAATGGATGCAACACAAAATCCTAACTATTTGGCTCAAATATTCTTCACCGACGAGGCTACTTTTTCTAGAAACGCGATTATTAATTTTCATAATAATCACATATAGGCCGAAGAAAATCCGCACGAACTAGTGAATGCCCGTCATCAACATCAATTCTCTGTCAATGTGTGGGCCGGAATTGTTGGAGATCACTTGATAGGTCCACATTTTTTCACCGATGCGGTTAAATGGCGAGGTATACCGCAATTTTCTTGAAGAGGCGCTACCCCTACTGCTGGAAGAAGTTCCGTTGCAATTAAGATTACAAATGTATTTTATGCATGACGGTGCTCCAGCGCATTTTAGTTTAGTTGCTCGCGAGCTTTTGGACAATACGTATCTAGATCGGTGGATAGGATGGGGAGGTCCACAACCGTGGCCTCCTCGGTCTCCAGACTTAAATTTTTTAGACTTTTTTTTCTGGGGTCACCTTAAATCATTAGTTTATACGACTCCCATTGAAAATGTCGATGAACTGAGAAATCGTATTATCGCAGCTTTTCAAACAATTCGAAATACCCTGGTATTTTAGAACGGACTCGCCAGTCAATACGACGGTGGATAGAAGCTTGTATTGCAGTTGGGGCGGTCATTTTCAACAGTTAGTATAAGTTAATTTTGTTTTACTAATTATTTTGTTAATTTATAATAAAAACATTAATTATGTTAACTTACTATTAAACATTGTACAACTTTAGAACTAAGCGATTTTGGACATATGTTCTTATGAACTTTTATGATCAAAATAACTCCAGGAATCAGCGCTTAAAGTTTGTCGCATATATTGAGAAACACCTTATATATTCGTCCAGAATGCGATCCACAGCTTGCAACTTTTCACCAAGTATGTACTTTTACAGGTCTCGACAAATTATGCTGTCCGCATGCTTTATATAGAATGTCCACTAAATACGGTGCTCATTAAATAGAAGTAAAATAGAAATATGGTAGGTTTTATACGCTGTAATAAAACTGGCTTTAATTAAGTCTACCTAATGAAAAGATATTGAATTTTCACAAAGGTTCGACCGTTTCTCTTCTATAATAAAAAGACCTTTCTTTGTTTTTCCTTTCATAATAAAGTGAGGTTGATTTCGCCATAATTTCATTAGATCATCCCTTTATGGAATGATGGAAGAAAGAAGTCATTAAAGTTGCTTAATTACTGTAAAGGATTCTATACGGTTGGGGTAAACTTTTCATAATTCTTCCATAATATAAAAATGGACTTTCAGACCTGTTTGAATTATATTATATTGCAATAATTATGAGCTGTAGTGCGTCAGGGGAGCAAAACAAAAGCTAATTAATTCGTACCTATTCAATTACTTTAGAAAAGCAAATTAACCTGCAGATAAAGTTAGAATGAAAGTGGCTCATAATCTAAAACAAAAAAAAATGGAATGAAAAACGCAAAATGTTTATCACTCAAATATGGAAAACGTCATATATTGTAATATTCTTTTAATTTTTTATTTCGTTGTTTTTAAATAAAAGTATTTTCTTTGCTAGTATGTTTTATATTTTTTTTGTTACATTGTTGATGTTACGATGGATCATGACGACAGTTTTCCTTGCGTTATTATTGTCTGTCATAATTCTTGCAATATCAGCAAATCTTAGCTATATAGCACTCAACAATTACGCAAGTACACAGAAAAAAAATGTTGTAAACTGTCAAACAATTATAAAGTTTCGCACAACAAGTTGTTGAACATATAAGGACGAGTGCAACTTGTATTAAACCAAATGCATATTTCTGTTATCCAATTTATGTTGACATAACCTATATATTACAGTAGCATTAAGTGCAGATCGCTTGTTGCAAATAGCACGTTTAGGCCAGTGGTAATAGTTGCAACTAATCGTCAACTAAATATTTAAAGTATTTTTGCTACTATTACAAATCTGTGTAGTGACCCGACATTAAGATTTTGCGTACAGATTAACTACACACAAAAAAAATCTATTACCAATCTGAATATTTTTATTTATTCAGAAATCGCAACTTAATATATATTTAAATGAACTAAATCTGGTTGGTTAGAACATAAGAGTAAATTCTCTGAAAACACAATATACTCTTAGAACAAATAGTATAAATATTTGCATTGAAGTATACTTCCTCCAAATGAACATTGTTGTAAGGAATAAATCTATGCAATCATAGTGATAAAGTCTGTAGATTCAAAATAAAATCCCTTATACGTTTGGTATAATGAATTACTATATAAAATTATTAAATGTTTTGTATTGAAAACATGAAATATCAAATTGAAATTACCATAATATTGAAACATTTGAAACGAATTTTACCCCACCATTTATTGCACTAAAACTATACTTTCTCCAAATGAACATTGTTATTGTTGTAAGGAATAAATCTGTGCAATCATAGTGAGAAAGTCTGTAGATTCAAAAGAAAATCCCTTATGCGTTTGGTATAATGAATTACTATATAAAATTATTAAGTATTTTGCACTGAAAACATGAAATATCAAATTGAAATTACCATAATATTGAAGCATTTGAAACGAATTTTACCCCACCATTTATTGCACTAAAACTTATCTGTCATTGGTTCCTTCTTTTTTTAGGGGGGTTTAGAGGGTTTTGCATATACATACGCTTTACTTGGCGTCACTTTTTGATTGACCAGCGAACAGTGTTGTTGGTTGTGAGTGTAAGTAAATCTAAATGGATACCGCAGCCGTTTCACAGCTACTTAGAGAATGGAGTGGAATGGGGCTGATGCACAGATGCTACCATTAAAATATTCGAAGGTAAGTACGTACGTGTTATCTAATATTAAAGGATTACTGGTTTACAAAACTTTGAAATAATACTTAGAGTCAGCGCCATTGTGTCGATAATATATGAACATGGTAGATGTGTACATTAACAAACATATGTAGGTATTTACTAGTTATTAGCTTTCAGTAGGTAGTACCAGCAAATTATCATACTGATTGAATTTATATCAGTAACCAACGCCAACCAATGAAGTGGGAAGTATCCCGAGAACACCGGTCGCAACGACGGATACGCATAATATCTATACCTCTACGCATCAATATCCCGTGCGCACTCCTGGAGTACCCCGATACGCTACCTTCTCCCAAACATTGTAAAACTATAAAGTATGACAGTAAATTTATTTAATTACATAATATTTCTTTATTTATTTAATTTTCCCTTGTCGCGTTTTTTTTTTTGTGTTACAGACAAAAAATTAGTAGGTAATTATTACCCTTGAATAGTAGAAATACTTAGATTAAGCAGGTAAGTATTATCAGTTCAATATACTTATATTTAGGAACAAATAATGGCAATACTTCAAATAATACTTTTATATATGTACTTCTATCAAACGTACATAAATATGATAGTTTCCAGTTGAGAAAATCTATTTACTCAAATCTAAAATAATTATTCTTGTGATGAAAATATTATATGTTCATAATGGTTTTAGTGTATTGATTACATTTGAACTAAAAAATTGTTTCGTCTAACAAATTCACGGGTTTGGAAAACTGAACAAATTTTATTCTCCATATAAATACGTCATCTTCTTGCTTATATAGGAAGTTATGTTATATTCAATTATATTCAAATTGAGTAATTATTTTTTTGTGTGTACGCTGCTGCTATAATTAATACACCTAGTTGTGAATAATTATTTACTGTATAATGACACCTATGGCTTTTCGATAGAGGATGCAATTCTACATCACGTGGTGTAAAAATATACAAGGCGTTTCATTTGAAAAAAAAACGACTTTTAGTATTAAGAAGTTACCCCAATTCAACCATAGATTATGGAACACCCTGTATAATATTGTTTACTTTTTATTCCCTGGTGAAATAATAGGGACTCATACCCTCCGCGGTCAACATAAAAGCTCTCTATCTTTTACTGTATAGCCGTTATACGCATTTACAGCATCATATTTTTTTGAGCTTTTTTTCACGAAAACCAAAGTAACTCGGAAACGGTAACCGATAGGTAAGTAGATGTTTTATAAAATTGGCTTTAAAATTCCTATTAGAACCTAAAAATGCAGTAAAAAATATAGGTTTTTATTTAAAATATCAAAGTTGGCCATGACTTTAGATGTAACCAGAAGTGCGACATAGATGAAATTGTTTTTTCCTAAAGAGATCATAGCCAACTATGCTTAATCCCAAAGTTTCAAAATCGAGATATCATTGCAAAGTTAAAAACTTTTAATGGACGGATTCCGTGAATCACCCTGTATATATCTAATAAAATCAATTACTTACGTCTGTATCTTAGCAGATATCCACATTTTATTTGCTTGTGATGTTCTGAAACAAAAAAAATAATATTGTCAGTAACCCACATTTATTGTTTAAATGTCTGCAAATATCTCGAAAACGCAGCGGGATGTTATGGTATACGTTTCTTCACCGTTCGACTCATATACTTCAAATATAAACTGCGTAATATGACTTTATTACCATTTATTCTATTCAATTTTAAGATATATATATGTATATTATATTAATTAAGCAAGTTAAACTCTACGAGCTGTGCTAATAAAACTTTTATTGTAGTACTAATCGAACAACTTCCACAATATACCATTAAGCAGTGTTATGAGCGCCTTTACATTGTTAAAAGTTTGACGAACTCCCAAAGTTTGCTTATATAACAAAGAATCCAATACAGTTACAACTTAGTATATATATCTTGGCTTGCGTCTACCAACATAAATGCTCGGAATACTAATTATTAAATTCAAAATAAGAAATGAAGTATATTCGTTATATTTATGTATAAATGTAATTCTTTTTTTTTTTTAAATTTCAGTAAATATTGCAAAGAAATTTATTGTGTTTGAAACATCCCTTGAGTAATTTATCTTCTTGTCCATATTTTTGATATTACTACTAAATCGAAGTTATAAAATCCATATTTTATGCTCAAATTTTAATAAATGTAATTCGATTTGTGCCGTCATAAAAAAAAAGAATGAAAATAAAGCATTAAGAAAGAATAAATACGCTTTTTTTAAATAAAGGTAAGAATTTTTTCCAAAGTGTAGATTTTTTAGACTATTTTAATATAAAATGCCAGTTGGCATATCTGTCTGTTAGATAATTTGTGCATTCGTATTAAGAAATTCTTATATAACTAAGCCTCAAATAGTTTTTTTGTAATCGGTGTAACAAACTGAAGTGACATACAACAGTGTTGTTAAATGTAGGCTTTTTTTTCGAAATCAATCCAGTGAATACAGGGAAGGCATAGTACGACATTAGAATATTAAGATTGTCGATTAAAAAATCGACAAAGAACATCACTATACACAGGGTGAGTTAATAGTCAGATATCGAAAAGTGAAATAACTTGGCAACCTTGCATTCGAAATTTAAAACGAACATATTGCTGTGGTTAGACAACCCATTTCGCTGAGTGTATTTCAAGTTGCATATTTTTGGTTATTTATTGGTTGTTTTCTTTGCTTAAACAGCTGATTTCATTTTACCGGGAATTTTCACAAATTTTATGTTCATTTTGGATAAGTTTAGTTTTTCTGTATCATTTTGCTTGTGTTGATTTAATGCGGATTCTATTAAATATTATCATCGTATGGTAATACGTCTGCGTTGTACGTTTTTGAGAGAGGGATTATTGTAAGAAAAACATGCATGTGGATTGAAATTAAAAGATTTTGAATAATCTTCCTGAACAAACAAAATTTTTACTTTGCATAGGAAATAGTATTGTCCTATTTTAATTTAAGGTCAGGTACAGTTTTTATTTTAAGCCAGAACCACCAGTTCAAGGTTTTTTTCTGCACAATCTGTAATTTAACCCGTTGTTGAAATAAATTGATTGTTAATTTGCGTCTTTGGGTTAAAAATCTGTTCTTTTATTTTATTTTAAACCTTTACAATTTTTCGGTTAATTAAGGAAGTCTGATTTCATTCACTCACAAATTACTTTTCGTGGTTAGATTCAAGTTTTAATTCGGGAGGGTAACTCTGAAGTTAATAGTTCTTTTGCGTTCTTTAAATTTTACCCGTTGAGCTAATATTTTATTTTCTTTTCATTGTTAAAATCAGTTTTGCATTTTTCCTTTAATTCAATCAGTACACAGCAATATGTATTTATAACATTCACTACAACAAATCAGCATGCCAAAAAAAATGAGTAAGGTTTCATTTGAAAAAATTAAGTTGAATACGGTCCTGGAAAACTGATATACCCCGTGAACGCGAAAATATTTTTAAAACGTGCACTTTTTCCGTCATGCATGATGCCACATTGAAAAATCTTTTATGAGAGATGTTAAAGTCAGTATCGGCCGATATCGGACTACTGACTCACCCTGTATAATTCTTCCCCTAATTTACGCACACCTTTATATAAGTTCGATCGTTGTAGCCGGGAAGCCAATTTTAAATTAAAAATATGTAAATATCTTACGGACGTAAGACCGGAAAGTGCCGTCCAAATTTGTCTTCCTCCCTTTTTTGTGACTGTATTCGGTGAACTAATTGTATTTACTTTGGCAAAAGGTGGTGCTTTTGTTATGCTGAGTATTCTCCGCACTTTATTTTATTCTTTGTAAAGAAAGGATTAAAATGGGGTTTCTACGTTTCTTTGGATTGAATACATGATAATGCGAGTATTTGGGCGAATCCTACTTACACAGGATCCTGCAGAATTTCGATTGCTGATTTACTATTAAAGGCAGGCGGTTCACTTAAATAGGTTCTATATAAGGCAAAAGTTTTGCATCAGATTTAGAGAGGGATATAAATAAAAAAAGAGAGAGAGGTATAGACTATCTATGAATTATGCGAGCGTTTTCAAATATATTCAGTGATTTTAGAAGTGTTCCCAGAAGGAATAATTTGTTCAACTTGATGCCTTAATTATCACCGTATTGGTGACTTTGACACGGGTAGAATTGTTGCCTATCGAGATGTTGGTTTGCCCTATCTTTGAATTGCCCGTCTTGTTTGTTAGTTGTTCGCTTACTCGACCAGTGTTGTATAGATGCTTTTTCAGGGGACAGTGTATAGTTACCAACCCAGTAATGGTTTTAACTTCTTTCTTGCTGCGCCTGAGTAGGTTATCAGAGAAACTAATATCCTCATCCCCTATCAGCGCTTTGGTATAGAGTTGACCTTCAGTCGACCTTCGTTTCTTTGTACTTTCTTTATCTAACCAGGTCCAGATCTAACTTCTTGCGGAATCCTTAGTAATCCCACATAAGGGCTCTGAGCCCATGAAGTGTCTCTTAGAGCCCTCCTTTGCTAGTTCGTCGGCTATTACAGTGCCCTTTATATCCTCATGTCCCGGCACCCAAATCAGAGACACCGTGTGGTATCGTGCCAGCGCATTGAGAGATTGTTTGCAGTCTCTAACTAGCTTTGACCTAGTTACGAGGTTCGAGACTGCCTTAATGACAGCCTGGCTGACAGTCATTATATTAATTTTCCTCTTCATGTAGCCCCCTTTTGCATTCATTTCTGCACAGGATGCAAGGGCGGATACCTCTGCCTGGAAGACCGTTGTCTGTTTCCACAGGCTTATGGATATCCTTTGATTAGGACTGGGTCCACAAATACCGGCTCCTATGCCCTGGCTGGATTTGGATCCGTCCGTGAACCAGTTATCATTAGCAGTGATCTCACTACGTGCCTGGTCTCTGTTCGGTATGGAGATTTTCACTTTTTCAGTGAAGATAATTTCGGGTGCCATGCTTTGCAGCAATGTGCCCTTAGTATAAGTGTGCCCTCCCACCCTGAAGTTGGGCTGTCACAGGTTGTTGGCTTTCAGTCTAAGGATCGCATTCATTGCCTCCGCTCTCACATAAAGCTCCAACGGGGGGAGGCCCACAATGTTCTCCAAAGAGGCGGTCCCTGTACTGTTAATTGCACCAGTGATACCCAGCAATACCTGTCTCTGGACCAGTTTCACTGCGGAGCATACTTCTGTCCTCCTCTACCAGACTGCTACCCCGTATGTTATTGCTGGTCTTATCACGGCAGTATATAGCCAATAGATCACCCTCGGCTTTAATCCCCAAGTTTTGCCAGCAACTCTCCTGCAGCGCCAGAATTGTTGCGTAGCCCTGGTCGTTGTTTTGACTAACAATAAGTGATTTTTCCAGCTCAGTTTCGCATCCAAGGTAACACCCCAGATACTTTATTTCCTTGGTTAATTGTAACTCCTGCCCAAACAGTCTAACGTCGCCTAGGTCATTGAGTTTCCTCATGTTGATAAAGGCAACCAACTTTGTTTTTTGTGGATTAACTGAGAGTCCTTGTGAAAGGCACCATTCCTCCACCATTCGCAGTACATTACGCATGATGCCGGCCACTACGCCCGGGAACTTTCCTCTAGTTACGATGATAATGTCATCAGCGTACCCCTGCGTCCATATTCCTTTGTCGTTTAATGATCTGACGAGATCATCCACGACCAAGCTCTACAGCAGCGGGGACAGTACTCCCCCTTGAAGACACCCTCTAATTGGTCCTCATGGCGATATTTTTATCTAGCATCTGGGCATAGACCCTCTAAAAGGATATATTTTTAACTCTAATCATCCCTTACATCAAAAAATCAATATTATAAAAAATCAAACCCAAAGAATTTTTAAACTTACCAACCAAGAATTTCGTAGACAAAATTTAAACTCCCTCAAAAATAGACTCAAACTTAATAAATACCCACTGCACCTCATTAACAAAATAATTTACTTATCAGAAAATATAACCCCCACAAACGAAAATATCACCAAGGAACAAAACCATAACACAAGATATTTAAAATTAGTACATACATATATCGAGTTCCTGTTAAACAACTTTATTACTAGATTCTTGAGGTGGTTACTGTCCTGCGACTTTACAAATCTAGATACTAACCGACAAGTCAACAACTCTTCTACCTAACGATTTCAAAGAAAGCGACTGGACTAGCGCAACCGCTGGACGTATACGGGTTTCGTGTGTGGAAGGGATTTGTCAAACGGTTTTCCGATTAAGTTTTGCTTGAATTAATTAAAAAAAAAAAAATGCAATAATATTGGGGTAGTGTATTTAAAAAAAAAAGCTGTACTGAGGTTGCGAAACATCCTGTACAGTCAGTTAAAAGCAGAAATACATTAATTTGTTATTTTCTCACTGTAAAAAGCTTGCAATCTTTGCATATTTGCCGTACTGCCGGCTTTTCAAGATCTAATATCGACATAGTTTCAGTAAGAGCGCACGAACCTTGTCCTCTAATAGCTTAATTGGTAAAGCACCCGCCTGGCAAGCGGGAGGATGTAGGTTCGAATCCTGCGTGAGGAGAAAAAAAATTTCCTGGAAAAAATTACTCCTAATTATTGCAGTTAAAAGCAGAAATATATTAATTTGTTATGCTGTACAAATCTCGATAATTTTGCGTTATAGAAAAATTATAATCTTATAACAATTTATAAAAAAAAAAAAACTGTTTCCCTATTTGTCACTGTTTACGAGTTATAGAGGAATTCCTTGCTGTTGAAACACCCTGTATAGTTGGCTATAATAATAATATGCTTGGTCGGGAATCTTAGGAAGAACAAGATTTTTTTTTGAATAATATTTCTTTTGAATTTGGGTATATTCATCCATTCGAGTAGAAAATAGCAACATTTTTTTTTAACAATCGTATGAAATAAGCTCATTATCGTTCTTTTTTCTTGTTTGAGAAGACACTAAACCTGGAAATACTTCATTAAAGGAGATTATTTGTAGTTTATTGCGGTTACTCGAATACACTTCTACAGTCAAATTCCTATACACTATACCAGAAACACTAAATGATTGACAGAATTTTAATTATATTGGAAATAATACGATCCAATTAAATTTAAAAGGTTTCATATACATGTTAGTGAACCTAAAGCGTTACTGATTCGACGTATAATGACTCTTGAACAGCCCTTAGGGGTAAACAACCCCTGCGCCTTCCACAGCGCATGTTCGACGCCGCTAGTTCAGAACTACCTGCTGACCTGGTTTTTAAACTAGAGCTTTTGTCCGATTTTCGATTATTTAAATTTAAAATTCCTTCGGAGAATCAAACAAATATAACATATTGACTTCGCATACACGCAATTATAGTAATAATAACGGAGTAGTATTCGTCTTCACAAATAAACAATTCAAATTTACAATTTTTTTAATCAAACGTAATTGTAATAAGATCTGAACATATATCTTGTGTCTTTTATAGATGTGCACATGGGCTGTACTGCTCCTCACACATAGTTTCCTTTCCACTGCTCTTATTACCTACCTAAATTAACAATAAACTTCGTTTAGATAGGGACGAAACGTGGACAGTGTCATAAAAGAGTCATCTCGTCCGAGTGGAACATCCGAATAGTTATATTATTGATTTTTGGACCGCAAGAGCGCCGGGATTACTTTTCAATAAAAGTTTCATTTCCAGTTGTAAAGAGCGGGGTGTGGGAAGGTTCGTTCGTGACATCACACAATATTTAAGCTCGATGGTGAACCCTAATTGGATAAGGGAGACAAATAAAACGGACGAGATGTGATTTTGTCGTCCTGTGAATTTTAAAAGTCGCTCAAATACCGGCATCTATATTACGGTTCTAGATGTAAATTTGATGAATTTTGCAGCTAAGGGTGAATTATTGTGTGTTGGGTATGATGAATGACAGGCCAAGGTCAAGATGTCTAGAATTAAAATTTGGTTTTGTGAATTTCTAATTCTCTTTTTATTCATGTTTACATACACATTTTCGATTTGCGATATTCTTCATGATACTTATAAAAAATTTTGGGTTTAATGTTGTAGACCATATGTGGGCAACAACCGGCCCGCGGGCCGGATCCGGTCCGTTGAAAGATTTAAACCCAATTAAAAAAAATATTACACTACTTACTCATACTCACTCCAAATGAGGAAGATCGAGTGATATGGGGTTTGTCGCTTGCTCCTGCGGAATCAAGTGAGCGAGCAAGCCGAGTGGCAGCGATCATCAAAGAGTGAGGCGGCAAACATCAAAGCCTTTGATGTTTGCCGCCTCACTGGCGGCGCAACAAAAGATTATAGCTTCTCAAATGTTCTACATTAGACCATTCTAGCTCATTCCTTCATTTTACCTATATAAGCGAGTGGATGGCCCGAACTTTAGTTCAGTTCTATTTGAGCTACCGAGGTGATAACTTCGACAAGCGATATCCTAGCGAACTGCTAGTGCCGTCAATTTGCTTTGTGACTTTGTGTGCATCTTGAGTGCTTACTAATTATATTTTGTTATTAAGTTTATCGAACGAAAAGTAAACGAAAATGATGTCTGGTGGAAAGAAACGAAAAGTAGATGCAGAGGGTCGCCAGTTTCAAGAAAAATGGACTGAAGAATTCTTTTTTATCTTGCACAATGGTAAGCCTATTTGTTTGCTGTGTAATGAATCCATTTCAGTGATGAAAGAATTCAATATAAAGAGGCATTACTCAACTAAGCATCCTATGCTGCACTCACTGACAGGACAAATAAGAAAAGACAAAATCCAGAAGCTTACCGCAAATTTGGAAAAACAGCAGCAAATGTTTCATAAACAAAGAACACAACTTCATAATGTTGTGAAAGCTAGTTTTATAGTTAGTTCAAAATTGGCAAAGTCATTAAAACTATTTGCCGAAGGAGAATTTATCAAGGAGTGTATGTTAGAAGTTTGCAGTGTTTTGTGTCCTGAAAAGAAAAATGAATTTGAAAAAATTAGTTTGTCAAGACGAACTGTTGCCCGACGTATAGAAATGACGGCTAGTGATATAAAAACAACTCTGACTGACCGTATGGCTGGTTTTGAATCACTTTCCATAGCATTAGACGAGAGCACCGATTTGTCTGGCACAGCTCAACTGGCTATATTTATTCGAGGTGTTGATAAAGAGTTCACTGTTACTGAGGAATTGCTTGCTTTACAGACGCTAAAAGGAACCACTACAGGAGAGGATATTTTTAATGAAGTTGAAAAGGTATTCACAAGTTTTGGTTTGCCCTGGTCAAAATTAGTTGGTGTATGCACAGATGGTGCACCTTCTATGATCGGCTTACGTAAAGGTTTCATCGGAATTTTGTATGAAAAACCAACTGAATTAAAGGTGCAAAAAGATGATTTGATAGTCCTTCATTGCATTATCCACCAACAGAACTTGTGTTCTAAGTCTATTCGACTCCAGAATGTAATGAATGTGGTAGTAAAAACCATCAATTTTATTCGATCCCTAGGGCTTAACCATCGTCAGTTCAAGGCGTTTTTGGATGAAATATCAGCCGACTATGACGACGTACCATATTATTGTGAAGTCAGATGGTTAAGCAAAGGAAAAATGCTGAACAGTTTTACGAGCTTAGAAATGAAATAGCAGATTTTATGCAAATAAAATATAACCACTATCTGAATTAAGTGACTCAAAATGGATATGTGACTTAGCATTTCTGGTCGACCTTACAGGCCATTTGAATGATTTAAATTTGAAACTTCAAAAACAAGGACAGTTAGTACAGCCGTTTGAAAGCGTTTCAAAACAAAATCCGCTTGTGGGAGCACAGTTGTTGTCTGGTAACAGTTACCATTTCACCACGCTCTCTGCGTATGAAAATAACTGCTTATGCTCAATATGCTGAAGAACTCAAGTTACTGGCGGAGCAATTTTCGAACAGATTTAGCGATTTTAAAAACATGGAAGACAGTTTCAATTTATTAGCTACTCGAACACAAAAAGTATTGTACAAAATGTTCCAATATACTTGCAAATGGAGTTGATCGAGCTTCAAGAAAACTCACTCCTAAAATCTAAATTTGAAGACGTGGAGTTGTGCGATTTCTACAAAAAATACCTCGAAGAAGACCATTTTTCGGAGCTTAGAAAATTCGCAAGAAGATTGATTTGTGCGTTTGGCAGTACTTATAAATGCGAACAGTTCTTTTCAATGATGAAAGTTAATATATAATTATAATTTCGAAAATTCTTTACGTCTTTGTATCAGTGGAATTCATCCAAACATCGATGGATTAGTTTTATTTCATGTCTGATATCTATCGCTAAAATTATGAAGACTACTTTAAAACACTACTTTAAAATGCACTACTTTTAAACGCGGCCGCGAACGTATTTGCACACTAAAGTTTGGCCACAATGTTGTGGGCCAAACATGTGTCAAAGGTTGCCCATACTTGGTGTAGAGCATCATCTAATTCTCAGGGAATTACTTAATTATGGAGTTTTTGATGCCATTATTGCTTTGTTCCAATCCTATTTGTATGATCGAAACAATTATGTGGAATACCTTAGTTTCAAATCTCATTCTTATAAGTGCACATCTGGAGTTCCCCATGAATTTGTTCTGGGGCCATTGTTATTGCTTATTTTTGTTGATGATATTACCAGGGTTGTAAATTATTCTAATTGTCTTATGTATGCAGATGATTTAAAGATTTTTCAGAAGATCAATTCTTTAACTGGTTGCCCATGAATCTGCCAAGAAGACTTGCAGCTATTGTTGTTGGAGTAAGCGTAACTGCCTATCATTAAATATAAATAAATGTAAGATGATGACATTTGGTAAGAAGCAAACTTATTATATTTCCTTATAATTTAAATGCAGTTAATATTGAACATTGTAAATTGTTTAAGGGCTTAGGGATTCTGTTTGACTCTAAATTGACGTTTAACGAATATGTGTTAGAAATATGTAATGTCATTCATTTAAAAAATTAGGTTATATAAGCAGAAATACCAAACCGCTGAGCATTTTTGCATTGATTAAAACTTATAGTGCTTTTGTCCGTCCAAAATTAGAATGTTGTTCAATTGAATGGAATCCAGGATATTTGTATTACACAGACGTACTACAAGGAATACAGAAGAAGATGTTAAAAACTTTATACTATGGTAAACATTCATTAATTCTTTCACATAATTTCAGTTATGATGATCTTTTGAATTTGGCCATATATTTCTTTACAATCGAATGATCATATCTCAAACTATTTTTATATTTAAATTAATTACTGGAAGAATTTATGCTCCATATTTTTTTAAATTTACTAATTTTTTATGTTCCCAGACCAAAGTCTATATTTAAGCTCCCTTATTGTAATACACGTCATTGTTCTCAGTCACCAGTATTGTCGATGTGCAGCAGTGTTAACAATCACTGAAAGAACATATTTCTTTTCAATATTACTTTAATTGCATTAAATAAATTATTGTTAGAAAAATTTAAATTTAAACTTTTAATATTACTTAATATGAGTCTTAGTTTGTCTCTTCATTTACAAGTTTTATTTTAATTTATTATAAATAGAGACCGGATTATATGCAAAGTGCATATATTTTATTTTTTGCATATCCTTAATTATAGTCTATATGTAGACGTATTACACTAATTGAAGTTAATTAGCGCTAATTAGTGATTGCATATTCAGGCATTTCTATGCATATTTTTACAAAAGTTGCATATATTGCATATTTAAGCTTTTTCTTATTCTTTCTATTAGTAAAAATTCCTAGTAATTTCTAATGTAGATCGACAACCGACAATTCTCAGAACGATAAATCTTTCACACTGGTTTCTCTAATACTTTTTTCCAAGAACTGCAGAAGGGATGTGGTAAATACGTTTTATTATTATTAATTCCCAAATAAACTATTCATTCATTGAATATCTTTGAGCGAAAACAGGATGTCTTATGAAGATATTGTAGGTTATTCATATTAAATTTATTGTTAGAAGACTTCAAAAAACAAATAATTTGACAATGCCCAATTCGTTTAAGAAGGTGTATCAAATTTCTTTTTACCTGGAAGTATACTTTGTGAAAAAATTTTACTAATGTTGTCCGACGCTGCACCATGCATGATAAAAGCCGCGCAAAATTTAATTTTTTTTATAGTAACATTATTCATACCACTGTTTAGCTCATGGGTTCAATCGTGTAGCCGAGACATTAGGAATCAATTCCCTTTGATTCATATTTAATTAGCAATGTCAAAAAAGTATTTTTAAAAGCACCTTTACGAATCCAATTTTATAAGGAGCGACTTCCCGGTGTTAAGTTGCCTCCTGAACCGATTATTACGAGATGGGGTACATGGTTAGAGGCTGCAATTTTTTTCGCCGATAATTTTGAAGGAATAAAAAATGTACTTCTTGAAATCACTGCTGACTGCATTGCTCTAGAAAGCTGTAAAAAGGTAGTAACATCAACAGAATTGCTGCAAAACCTTTTGTATTTAGGTCAAATTATAGCTTTGTTTCAAGTTCCATTCGTAAATTAGAAACGCAAGGGATGTCGCTCTCGGAATCAGTCGAAATAGTAGACGAATTTGATATGCTATGTAAGAAGGTTAAGGGTACAAAAGGTAATTCTATATACGATAAATTTAAAAAAATGATAAATAAAAATGCGGGGTATTTGAAATTGAGGAAAGTTAAGAAAATTTTGGAAGGTGAAACGGTAAACGATTTCGACTTTAATTTTAGTTTAGAATATATTGCAAAGTT
The DNA here is from genome assembly GCA_004143645.1 of Protaetia brevitarsis. Classification (NCBI taxonomy): domain Eukaryota; kingdom Metazoa; phylum Arthropoda; class Insecta; order Coleoptera; family Scarabaeidae; genus Protaetia; species Protaetia brevitarsis. The sequence goes on along the minus strand of RXPK01000150.1, from coordinate 800,047 downwards.
TAAAAAATGCACCAATTACATCTGTGGATGTTGAAAGAAGCTTTTCTATTTCGAAACATATGTATTCTGATAGAAGACAAAGCTTTCTTTCAAACACAATTTTGAAAAACATTTAATTATAAATTGTTTTAGAAATATGTTGTGAAAAAATATTTTGTGCAATAAAGTTAATGTTTAAATTTCTGCTTCTACTTATTTATTTTATGTAAAAATTTTGCATATTGTCGCAATTTTTTTGCATATATGCCCCGGGTTTATGCATATTTTCTCAAAAATCGATGCATATATATATGCGCATATATTCCAGTTTTTCTTGGCATATAATCCGGTCTCTAATTAATAAGATTTATCCTGTAATAAGTAATCTGTTCCTGTTGGAGAAACAAATAAATTATTAACTATTAACAATCCTTTAAATGTTGTCTCCTATTTAAAAACCAACATTCATTCTATTTTCAGAATGTGAACTTTCTTCTAGGAGGAGTTGTACAAATAAACATTTATTCTATCATATATTTAAGTATTTTAGGCGCAGATGTTCAATGATTATGTTTAAAATTGTTGTTATAATACCGTATCTTAATGTGTTGTTTTTGATTCGAAATATATTAGAGTTCGCTACTCCAGTAAACGAATAAAAACAAATCTACAACGCGTCGATCTGTTATCTTAGAATCAATCTGACATCCCTTCGCATAACTTTTCCCCACTTTCTCTTTATTTACTTTTTGTCTATATTACTGGCACCAGTCAAGTATTCATATGCATAGACAACGGACGTATACACGGAATATCATCAAAAGTTATACCCAAGTAAAAACATCATCGATCGCGAAAACCTATTCGCAAAATAGAATAAAAGAAATCGAACGGGGAAGCACGTGTGAGCGAGAGAAGAATGGAAGTTGTTTTGGACTCACGGTTCTGTTGATGGTGATGTGCGCTCTGTAGGGGTTGGGGCCCACGAGACATACACAACGTGAACATGTCGGGTACCGAAACAGTACTGCCGATCGCCGGCGCGTCTGACAGCGGACGCAGAGCGTTCTGAAGAGATATCCCTCACACCCTCTACGACGGAACGACCGTACGCGACGCCCGACCGACGCTTTATGGGTTCTTGCTGGGGGAAAACGTGAACTCGGGAGCCGACGACGACGGCACTGGGGCTTCTCTCTCTCGGAAACTATTAAAGTTATTCTGCTTTGAATGTGTGTCGTTTGTACCGGAGTTTGTATTTAATAACAGCGATATTCAGCTCCTATCTGGTGTAGATATGAGCATCTACTTCTCTTTGTGTGTGTGTGTATGTTTCTTTTTTTTTTTTAATTTCTGACGAGTTGCAGTGAAGAGCAAGTTTTGCTTTCACGTTTCTGTGCATTTATGTATGTATATTTCTTTTTTCCTTTTCAAGCGTTAACAAGAAACGTTTGAAATTATACATGCAATAAGGATAACAACTTACAAAGGAATATTGCGAAGTGACACTCACCGATCAGATAGCAACTTGGCATATTGTATTAGTCCCCATAAAATTATGACGCCACCAAAATTTCTCGCCAAAATAAAAAAAAACAAACTACGGCTGACTCCTCCGAAAGGTCTAAAGATCTTACCTGTCATTCAGGGTCCCGCCGGCTTCAGTGGAGACGGGTGTGGGTTAACAACAGAGATCGAAGACAAAGGCGCCACCCGCTTTTAAAATATACCCTGTCGAGGCGTCCGTCAAAACGGGAAATTCGGGGATGGTAAGAAAGGGGGAAATCAGCGTAACAACAAAAAAAATTAACGAAACTACGAGTTTGCTCGGTAAATGTAAATAACAAATTTATTGTAAAAGTTGAGTATAGCTTAATGTAAAAAAAAATATAATTGTAAATATTTCAAAAAAATAACGAGTGGGTTAAAATATGTACTCTCACCCAGGTAAAACTTTAGGTTGACAAAATACATAAACGCAGACAGTTACTATAATGATTAGGCCTCGAATTAATATCGAGTTTCTAAAAGAAGAATAAATGATACGCAACAAAAGTTACTATAGTAATCTTATTTGACAACATCGGATGGGTTTTCGTACGCGTTACCTTGATGATCACCAATGCATTAGCGTTAACAATGAATCTACAATGATGAGTTTAAAACTCAGTCGCATCCGACGACTATAACGTTTATAAAAGTATAAATATATATTACAAACGCTCGATACCCCAAAAAGAAATTAACAAACAAGAGCCCCCGATGCCTAATTAGCTACTTTACTCTAATATTATGACTCTACTCCGCAATATTAGACGAGTATACAAAATAGTTAAAAAAAAGGTAAAATTCAAAAGCACAAGCCTGTATGTTTCGTCTCCAAGACGTCCTCCCTTACGTCTGGTGTCCTCGGAGATACGTGCCGACTTCCGGTGCTGACGGCCACCCCAGATCAGGATCTACGGATCTGACTCCAGGCTTGGTATACTCGTAAGAAGCGTAAAATTTTAGGCGGTGATTATTCCCTGAATGGCAGGCTCAAGATGGGTTGAATCAAGGATCCAATTACGGAGTTACATCACCCCATCCAAAATTAGGCAACGGTAAAATATGCCATTATAGGCCCACAGCATAAAATAATATAAAGAAAGTTAACCCCGAGGTAGAACCCTGAAACGATTACCTAAGTCTTAGAGAACGTAAAGAGAAAGAAAGTTACTCATACCTTGCGTCCAAGGGTTTTAAGAAACCACACGAGTTCGGACAACACGTGGTTGGTGCAATACGAAGGTCGTCTGACTGTCAAAAATCCGCCTAAGCGATACGAACCGCAATACTTCCAAACTAGGACTCGCCCAAACCATCAAATAAATTACGATTCAAACAGCAGTGCACGCAATCTGCCCTAAATCCGCATAACTCAAATGCGTAAATTCAACACAGCAAAACGGCAATTGCGGACGAACCAATCGCAGGTCTAATCGTTTATAGAGCCAACACGGGAGTGTCTCGAAAACGGAAGATCGTTCGAACCTTTTCCGATAAATCGACGATTCTAGAATAATCGATACCGGAAGCGACGTAAATAAAACTCCACCAAACAAAACGCTCTAAATATCCCCTGGACAATACAAAATACCCGCAGATATGATAACTTGAAGAGAAATTAGAAATGAAAAGTTGGTAACCCTGACTTTACCGAACAACCGCCGATAACTTCGGTCGCCCTGTCAAAACATCTGACAAGTGAAGTAAACAAAACAAAACAAGCGAGGTTCACCAACTCTTCCAGGAAACAGAAGAAAGTATGGAAAATAACAAACGACCGAGAAAAAGGCACGTAAAATAAGACTGAACAAAACACAGATCGGAAGTATCCCCGGTAAGGTAGTAAGAATGATAAAACTCAAAGCTAACGTAACTCCACTTCTAGTGACAATACCACAGCAAAAATCGAGGATTAACAGAAATGTAACACGTAAACGACTAGTATGTTACACCCAAGGTTACTCGAATAAAGGAACGTTAAATAGGTCAGTAGAAAATAGAAACAGTACAAGCGAAAAGGAAGAAAACAGCGTTACATTACACCGTTGAAAAAATTGTATTGCTTATGTTTGCTTTATATTTTTTAATAATTTCAATTATTTATTTTTGGTAATAGTGTTTTTTTTTTAAATAAACCTTAAAAAAAGCAAATTAATGAAATATATTTGACGTTTCGCTCTAGTATGCTACACCTTTATCCATTAACAACCATTACAAACTAGTAAACTAAAACACTAAAAATATAGTGCTATAGTATTGAAGGTATTGAATCTAAATTACAGGCATGTAGAACAGGTTTCCAAACCAAATGAACAAGTAACTGAAAAGTGAGGCGTGTGTTCAGTTGCCTACTTTACAGGCGAATTATGAATTTGTTAAAGATAGCTATTTAAAATGGACAATATTAGCATTAGGTGCTAAATATTGCCTTTATTATAATGTACACTTTATTTTCTATGTTAATTCAAGCTTACCTGGTATATTTTATGTGTCCTTGTTATATTTTGCTCGGAGAGATTTTTCATTCTTCGGGATGCTTTTTGGTGACGTTTGTCGTATTCCCCTCAAACTAGAGAAAATAACGGTATTTTAATGTCGGTTAGCGATATCCTTCAAAATTGAGGTTGGCCGGCATGTTAGCGATAACAATCGAAGGCTGTTAACTGATAAATCTGGTTTGAATCCTCATTCTGTTGGTGGCCACGAGAGACGACGGTTGTATTAATTTCCTATAACGATTTTTATGCCACACTATCAAAAAAATATCAAAGTTCCAAGAAGTGTTTACCTAAAAAAGTATCGATATAACTCCTGAATAATTAAATCCTTACTGAATACCTGCAATTTGTCAAGAATTTCCTACGAAGAATCCCGGCCAGAGCCTTTCCATGCCATTGACCGAGACCGGGGGCCCGTCCAACTGAAACTCCATCCTGTACTCAGAGTATTCCCAGTTCGTCCTGTAGGGTCAAGTTAGTATTCCATTAATTTACCTCACCTAAAACAGAAAAGAATTAATCAGTTTCCATTCAATATTAATCAGAAATTTAGATTTTTATAATTTATTTCACTGTATGTTAATTTGGGGTTACATTTATATCAACCGCCTTTTAGTTAGTTATTGTAGGAATTTTAATATTTAAGGGTTGTATATAAAAATCACTGAGTTTGGTCTGTGATAAAATTGCTAGCTTTAATAAATATCGATAATCACAGATGATCGTTTGCTATAAAATTTAGTATATTGCTGTTTACGGGTAGATGGCGCCGTTATTTGAATGTAATTAAATTTGTAATATGACATTTCCATAACCTCATAGTCATTTAAAAAGCCAGGAAAGTTCGAATACGTGTTTTTGTGTTAAATAATTTGTCTTATATAGTATTTTACTGATTCCAACATACGTACCTTTTGATCAAAGAGTCTAAATGATGATGAAACCTAGCATTTGGTAACTAAATAAAGATTTAAGCTTGTTTTGGTTTGAAATATTTCTTTTATTTGTACAGTCAGTGTTTTTACATCGATTTTCGATAATTACTTATTTCAAATTTTAATAATCCGAGAAGGAGCTTTAGGGTGCGCCCGTTATGTGTGAAAACTGCCTATTCGTTAATAAGCGTCCGGAGTATGATTTTGACAAGCGATCTAGTGCCCTTTGAAGCGTCCTGTGCCACCTAGCAGGTAGGAAATCACTTTTCAAAGTTTTCTTTCACTTATCAGAGAGGTCGCTGGGTGTATTGAAACCACTATTTTATTTTAATTGATTTTTATTGAAAAAGAAAAAAAAATTGTAAACGGACAAGCTAAATAATAATGATAATATAAAATTAAATATAATAATAAATTGTACTGAACTTTAAAAATAAAATTTTGTAATTTCGGGCATTTTGTTGTGAAAAAAACAGAGAGAGAATCCTACCTGAAATTTAACATATAAAAATATTATAAAATTATTTTTAAAAATTTGTTTTTAAACCATTTTAAATAGTCAAAATAAACGCAATTCAATGAAATTATTATTAAGTTTTGTATATAATTATTTTTGTTTAAAGTGTAGTGTAGGATAAGCTAAGAAACTAAAAACTCATACAAAAGTTACACTTTATGAAGGTAACGACTTGTGCAAAATTTCAGTCGTTGATTTACTTATGAATATTGTAGTTTTTGTTGGGTGTCGTAAAATTGGTAAGTAATAATATCTATTAATTAATTGAAATAAATAAAAAAGAACTAACATGAGAATCTTTCATCGATCAAAATAACCGCTCTGAGGTCGTGCGGTTCTACGAGTATTTAAAATATAGTACCAAATAAAATAAAACAATAAAAGAAATTGATTTTGCCTTCACTATATTTTGTTTGAAAGCAAGAAAGGCAGAAAAATATACAAATAAAAGTTTTACACAGAAATAACGATTTAGTGGTAAAGAAATAAAGAATGAGCCTCCCCTTGAATTGAAATTATTAAATTTAAATAAAATGCAAATGAAATTATGATTTCGAATTTATAAACTAATAAACAAATAAAATAGATGGTAACACTTGCGAATTTGGCGGTTCTTCGGCTCTAGGTGTGGTCTTGGCATGATCGGTATAATTTTCGGCACACACAGCGGTCTCTTCTGGATATTGCTTTGATGTAACTACGTCGTCTTACTCTCTGCAGGCTGTATTCAGCCCTCTAGATCTGGAAATTCCCAGCACATGGCTAATAATACGCAATCTAATATAATTGCAAGATTACTCCCTCAGGAGGTTTATTCCATGGTGTAATAGGCACTTCGCAATCATGGACTACCATTCGCTTGCTACGCGATGCACTTATAATAATATATGTAACTGTGTTGTGACCAGCGCCTAATGGCGCGTCCTTCTACCACCGCTCTCCAGCCGAACGGCACGTCCACTCGCTTTGGACGCTGGCTGGCGACTTCTCTTTGTTTGCTTGTGTACCTACGCTCTCCCGCGTGCTTCCTTCGGCTGTCCCCTAACTAATCCCCTAACTATTTTATTTTTTATCTCCATCTCTTAACCAATCGATTTGAATTTTTACAGGAATAATTTGCGTGACCAATACTACCATTAAAAAAAAAAAATGACTCCGTTGTGATAATTTTAACGAGTTAGAAAAAATATTTTTAGGGCCCCCACAAAGGGGTTTACCCTTCGGAGCATAATCACAAAACTTTCGTCAAATATGCTCTTACATCCCAGCTTTGTTGTATGAAAATTTGATCCATTTGCTGCGGTGAAACAGTTTGAAAAAAAAGTAAAACTGAATATAAAGTACTCCGCCTCTGCTCTTTGTTGTTTTTAATTTGCAGCATTTCTAATACTGGCACACAGAACCTAATAGTAAAATATCAAAAAAATATCTCTATATTCACATGGTTTTTGTTTAATTTTTTTTTAATTATTAGGGGAGGAACACAATTTACGACTGCTCTGTCCATGTACACTATGTTAAAAAATAAATGCGAATGGAGGGGGCGTTTTAGGTAGGCAACCAATTTAACAAAGTCATATAGTTGTGATCCGTAATACACAATTCTTGATACCTAATATTTCGACTTTTATTTCATTATGCACTTAAAGGCTTTTTTTTCCGACGTATATCCTTAAACCATATTTATAAATATTTAATTAAAACTGTGCATTTTATTGTCGAAATTAACACGATAGCGCTCGAATAATTTGCTCCGTTTTTGAAATCGCTGCGGGAGGCGTTTTAAAGATGTATTTGGAGATAGTGGGAGTAATAACTGTCAAAACTTGACGTATCGTGAAATGGAAATAGGAGATTATCATCATGTCTGATAGTCAAGCAGCCATCAAGGCGCTGAGCTCATATGAAATCAGCTCCAAGATGGTCGGGAATGCCTAGGGAATCTAAATGAGCTAGGCAAGAGAAATAAAGTAACCCTCCTGTGGGTTCCGGGTCACACAGGAGTGGAAGGAAACGAAATAACGGATAACCTCGCGAAAAAAGGGGCTGGAATGCCTTTCGTAGGGCCTGAACCCTTTTGCGGGTTAAGTAGCAGTACAATACTGAAGAAACTAAAAATAGAAATGGAGCAGAGAAAATCCAGTTACTGGGAAAATCTCCAGGGAATGACGCAGAGTAAATTCTTCTGGGAACTTTATAACCAGAAGAGGTTTACAGAATGCATCAACCTGAGTAAGAACAATGTTCGCATATTAACAGGAATACTTTCAGGCCACTGTAGACTGAAAGGACACCTGAGTAAGCTTGGATTGGAAAAAGATCCTGAATGCAGATTTTGTGGGGAACAGGATGAAACACCCATCCACCTCCTCTCAAACTGCGTAGCACTGTGCAACCCGAGGGCATTGTACCTGGGAGCATGTGAAATCGAAGAAGGAGACTTACCTAGACTGGGGCCCTCTGACATCCTACACTTTTTAAAAGGAGTAGGATTGGAAGGCCAACTGTAAAGCAGCAAGAATGGGGGACACAATAGATCCTTTAGGTCGCAGTGTAACACCACCCTTCATCTACTACATACATACATACATCGTGAAATGAAAGTGACTTTTTTTTTTTTTTCAGGGGTGGTAACGCCTAAGCTATGTGTTTAGCTTGATACTAATAATTAGTATCTATATTATTATATTTGCAATTTATTGTACGATACCACAAATAAATACGAATAAGATTCACATAGATACATTCGAATAACAATGATTATTCAGAAGAAGAAAATATCGTTCACGTATGTATATCGAAGATATACATACAGCGCCGCTTTTCTGGAATAGATAGTTTTTAATAAGCAGTGTTGAATAATTACAAATGTTTTATATACTGACAATCAATAATTATTATCAAACAATATGTATACTTATTATTTATTTTGTGATTAAACGGTAAACTGGAAATCCATCAGATGATATTAGTTTTTGAATATTTCAAATTTTAGCCTCAGTTGCATGACTTCTGGGTTGAAACCTCGACCCAAATTGCTGTTGGCACGCCGTTTCGTCCTTGATTGCGTGGGACATCTTCAGGGCTTTTTCATTCAGTAGTATGAACAACATCCGCAGAATTACGTTATCTTCGAAATGCGTTTTGTCCGATGAAAACGAGTTTTTTTTGTGCTTCTTATAACATCAAGTGTTTTGTTTTGATCCTTTTATCATTTTGATTAATTATCAAAACATTAAGCTAGTTTGGCTCATCTGGGGAGAGGAAATATCAAAAAACGGATAAATGATGAAAATTTCATCAGAAGTGCATATATCTTGAAAAACTCACTCACTTTTCTTTAAATTAAAAAAAAAACACGTTTTTGCTACTGATTGCGTGTTAGTACTTGCAGTGACATCTATTTTTCATTGGTCCAAGTTCCTAGAGATTCCTGTTACAGATTTCTAGTAGCGCTGCCAACCGAATAACACATTATAACAGAAGATGGCGCTTAAAGTACGTTCACGTTTATTTGTTTTTGAAGTCTAGCAACTTTAAATATGAGAAATTATCATATTTTTAGCTTTAATACTAAAAAGCGTAGAATAAATTATTTGCTAATTATATTAAGGATTTGAAGGTCCGTTGGTTTATATAATTTTTCCATTTTGATTAACTGATGAATGAACTTGATAATTGCGAAAATCGTTATTCGTCAAACTTTTTTGGCCAAGAGCTAGTAGTGACAAAGTCAGGCGATACTTTGAGCCGCCTAAATTAGTATTACGAATATAATTACTACTAATAGTATCATTATAACCAGCTTAACTGCTGATGATTCGATGATTTGCAGTTTTCTAAGCACAAATTTTATTGTTAGTATTTGTTAAGGATTTAGTAATGATATTTCAATAATATTTTGGTGTGTGATGTTCAGAAGATATAGACAATTTATTTTTATAATCATAAACTTAAAAATAAAATATAAATACCGCAATATGGCAAAGAAAGTTGTTTTATACTTTTGTTCTAGATGGTTTCGATAGCTGTCGACCAAATCTATTGGGAATGACGTAAAGAAGTTAGACGAAGAAAAAAGACCAACCAAAACATGTTTGTTTCTTACCATTTCTTAAAACAATATTCTTTTTTCCCTAGAATTGAAATAAGTTGTTGCTTTTCTCAGGATAAATTTTGTCGAAATAACTCTTTATAGCAATGTATGGCCGTCAGGTTTAGTAGGGCACAGATCATGTAAGAGGTATTATGTATGACCTCACTAAACACTAATCACTTTTTGGCAGCAAGAACTAACTCTTATGTGCGTAGTTTATTTCAAATCAAATGAATAATTATTGCTATGGTTAGACAACCCACTTGGCTGAGTGTATTTTAAGTTGCATAGCTTGTTTGTTATGGTTGTTTTCTTTGCTTAAACAATTGTTTTTAGATTTGCCGAGAATTTTCACAATTTTGATTTTGTTTTGAATAATTTTAGTTTAAGAGTTAATTGTATGATTTATTTAGTTACTGTTAAGTTTTTTTTTAATTATTTTTCCATTCATTAATTGTCTATTGTGTTCGCTAGTGTTGATTTAATGTCTATTCTATTCAATTTTGTCGTTGTAATGTTATAGGTCTGCGTTGTACGATTTTGAGAGAGGGTTTTTGTAAGAATAACAATTGTAGAGTTTTATTAAGGACTTCCTTGTTCGACTATTGACGTGAGTAGACGTATTTTTGTATATCTTTGTTGCCATTTTGTAATCCATTTTGATATTGTAAAATTTATATATTTTTTTAAAATTATATTTTCTGTATTTATTTAGTCTACCAAGGAACTTTTATTATAATAACTGTTAATATATTGAAGAGTGCACTTTATAGATATAAGATCAATTATTATTTTTTGTTTAGGAAGATATATTTTAGTTTTTTTTTCTCTCATTATATTTTAAAGAGTTAATTTTCTGTTATTCAATTTTGCTGTTTCATTTTTATTTATCAATCACCTCGTTTGGGTGAGTAGAAGCATTGTTCTTGCATTTAGTTTTTCCTTTTTGTAAATTTCTAGTAATTGTCCACGCTGAGTTTATTTTAATTTGTAAAACCACGTGGATAGAATTTCAAAAGTTGTGTATTTTGGATAATCTTCCTGAACTTTTGCTTTGTATAGGAAATAGCATTGTTATATTTTAATTTAGAGTCAAATGCAGTTTTTATTTTAGGCCAGAACCTTCAGTTCAAGTTGTAATAAATTTGATTGACAATTAGCGTCTTTGGGTTGAAAATTCTGTTCTTTTATTTTATATTAAACCTTTACAATTTTCCGGGTAATTATGAAAGTCTAATTTCATTCACTCACAATTTACTTTGTCGTGGTTAGATTCAAGTTTTAATTCGCGAGGGTAACTCTGAGATTAATAGTTCTTGTGCGTTCTTAAAAATCTTTTCCGTTGAGCTAAAAAAAATTATTTTCTTTTCATTTTTAAATCAGTTTTTCATTTTTCATTTATTTCAATCAGTACACAGCACTACATAACAAAAATTACACCAATCAGCCGCGCCTCCTAACAATATTCAATAATGGAGTCAATCACGGGGCAACTCCTACCGCTTCCCCCTCCATTTTATTAATTTTATAAAGTTTTAAATCAGTTCAGCTCAGCTTGCAGTAATTTCTGATCTCATTTGTTACTAAGGGGCCATTATTACAATCACGATTTAAGGATTAAATACGGCAAGGTCGAGTTAATTTGTTTTTATTTATATTTTATTTTTTTTATTTAAGTCTAAAGTGAAGTTTACTTGTTAAAACTTTTAATATAATGTTATGGTACATATACTTTACTATGATTTAAAAGGGAATGTTACTGTTTTATTTAGTTGTATTTTAAAACTAATTAGATATTATAAGAAAAAGGATATAATATGTAGCAGCAGACAGCCAGACGATGTCCAGGTGATGTAGGAAATCTCTGCATTTGGCAAGTCACTCAAGACATTTTCCTTCAGAATTTCCCTTCAGGAAGCAAAATGATCAGCAGTGATATAGCTACACATCGAAAATGAATATTAGAATTTGAATAGTGTACTATTACAATAGATTTTGACAGATCAAAATTGGATCCAAGTTCAATTCAAATGAACATTTTTATTATTTTTACTGTGTATTTATGTCAGTTAAATTTAGTCTAATAACGTTTGTATATGCATTGGCAGTCCAATTGCTTTGATATGTCAACAGAAAGACATGGGAAATTGCTGGAAATTGAGTTCTGGAACAATTCTATCTGTATAAATGGTTGCCTACTTTTTAGGTACAGTAATGGATTTTAAGATTGTTAATTTTACATAGTAATAAGTGTTTAGAAAATTTCAAATGTATTTTTCTCATGATCTAGAGCCACCTAGCTTTATTATATTTTAATTGTAAGGTGATTCCAGATTTTGTAATTATTATTTATTTTCATTTCGTTTAAACATTCGACAGTTCATTCGGTCACATGGGCATTCTCATATATAAAACAATGGAGGTTCCCCTCATTTCGGTTATATTAACGGATTTTCACAGACAGTTGGACTCCTTGACGAAGACAATCGCTTTCAAGTCAGTTAAAACATTTTCAATTCGAACATTTCAACACCCGACCTTTGTTAGAGACAGACGTATCTCAATTTGTTCTTGTAAAATTTAACGGCTATTTCGATAAAATCCAATTTTATTCCAAATTACGACCTAAAAATAATTGTTAACTGTTAAACAAAGTTCATCACATAAATATTATCCAAATTACTTACCACTTTTGGGTAATTTTTCTTCAACGACGATTTTCCTGAGTCTCCTGATATGTTCCTGTCCTGATTGACCCAGACTCCGTGATCTGAAGTACCTACGACGATGTACGAGGGCCCTTATCCGACACCTGAACAGTCCTGACCACTCCGATGTACGCAGAATTCGTCCATGTAGAAGGTATTCCTCCTCAAATCTACCTAAAAAATAAACGTATTATTTCAATCCTAATCTAAATTTAATTATACTTATAAGAAATTTCATTTTTTACGTTCTGCAAAATTTGAGGTTAGAAAATTGTTTGTATCATCGCTAAACCGTTTGCAGTTACTTGGGGAAATTTGTATAAGTTGGTAGTATTATATTTTGATATGTATTTACGTTACGAACCAATATCCAGCAATTTACCATCAAGGTTGGCCATACTGTCTCACACGTCTATTTAAGCCTAGCTTAACTCAGTTTGAACGGTCAGAAAACGCGGGAATTTTGAAATTCAATTTAGACGTATACACGTTTGAAACCATGAATTTAAATTGCAAAAAGTGGAATAACTAATATAACTTTAGTGTTGTTAATTAAACGGACTCACGTACTTACCTGAGATAAGAATATCCAGATACTTATGTCTGATTTTAAACAAGTTCACATTTAGAATTTTTTTTTTTATTAAATAAAATCACCCTTATCCATTAAATGTTTTAATTTTACATAAGAGATTGAATACGATTGAGGCACAACATTATCATGCCTACGATATCATTTAAACTGGTCATTAACAGTGAATTTGAAGGAGAGGACAATTAGGCAACAGTCTTGCACGCTTGCCTCTTGCGTACTAAAATATAAGAGAGGTAACGAACTATTCGTTATATTTTTTAATGTCAACGCCCCTCGATCGGAAATTTCTCGCCCTGCATGCCATCTGGCTGGTGAGAGAGCACACTTCTAATACAAAATTAATAAAGATAGATGACACTGGAATGTATAAAATTTCATTTTTTTTTTAATTTAATTAATGTATTTTTCTTAAAATTTATTTTTTTAATCCGGGCTGTAGGCTACTCTGTGTAGCGTTACAATAAAAATATTGTCCAAAAATGTGATGCGGTCATTCCAAATATTAATTTCATTTAGTGTTAATAAAATTTTTATGAAAACCTTTTTTTCTCAGGGCAATGTATAGCTTGCTTCATGATGGCTTGCTAGATTGTTAGTCTTTTCTACTTTCCTGAATAATGAAGTTTATAAAAGCTACTTTAACGTAGAAGTTGCTGCGTTTTTGAAATTTCTTTATATCTTTGTCCCACCCCAGTTGCGGTTGTTAAAATTTAATTATGCATTGTGCATCCGCATATGTAGAATCTTGCATTCACAATAGCTCGTTAGTGCATAACCTCAGAAACGCGGTTATTGCAGTAGTACGTACTGTAATGCATGTAGGTACTAGTATTGCTTTTATCTAAAAAGGTATCTTAAATATTGAATGTCAAACTCGCGCTCAGCTCTCGAACCTCCGTCCTAATTTGGGTCAAGGTGCGCTCTTGCTGCCGTACCTGATGCCGAACAACGGCGAAGTAGTGAGAGAACGTGGTGAGTGCTCCTCGAACTTCGACGTCCGTAATGTAACTTTGATCCCGTCGGCATTCGCTCGGAATATTAATGCGGCATTTTCGGAAAACGTATTCGTAAAATGGCAGGATAGGGGAAATTAATATAGCTAGCGCCTAGCGTTTCACGACTTACCGCGGCGCGATCCTAAAGTCATCCCTGTTGAGTGCAACCTGTTGGCTGTATTCGTGAATTGCCAAATTTTCGAAAGACGGGAATTTAATTATCGGAAACGGCCTTCATTAGGATTTTAGGAATATAAATAAGATTATGCAAATGTATTTTATGTCAGATATCACATATATTGCTATTTTAGTGCTATACACTGTTGAAAATATTACGGTGTTGGCGTTAATTTTGCGCTAGTCAAATATTTTAGTGTTGATTTTTCCAAACTTTGCCAGACGAGTTGACTACGCGTATTTAATAGAATAGAAATGACTAGAATTTCGTGTGAATTCTTTGTTCAGATATGAGGATTGACAATTTTTCTAGACATTCAGAAGCGTCAACCAATCAGAATTTTTCCCTCGGATAGGATATAGAAACCCCACCTATTCTAATACAGTATTGCATTATACGCACCACCTGCATTGCACGTGTATCTGTTTTCGTGTTTGATTCTCCGTTATTAACATATCCAAACAAACCACAAATGTGACTGACTTGCGAAGTGTAACCTCGTGTTATAAACGTTAATTCAGTGGGCATAAAAAAATTCAACATCTTAAAGATGTATTGGAACATCTATTTACGCAATTAGTTTAGACTTGAATCAAATAGCATAAACATTCACTTAATTTTATAATGGTTCTCAAAAATCATTTTAAAATTGGTACGTTTAGTTGAAACCAAAACTTGTGAATGAGTGGTTTTGCATATTTATAATTGAGAAAACGTCTTAAAGAGAGAATATTATAGCACTAAGAAATAGGAGTTGCATATTAAAAAGACGTTGTGTTTAGAAAATGGTGTTAAAACACCCAATAGATCGCATTCATTTAGTTAAACAGCTAGTAAATTTGTCTAGTCTAGATCAAATAAGATGTGACTAGAAGTATTTTATAATTCCACGTGTCAGTTGGACAAAATAACCCTTTGGCAATAGACAATACTTGACTATCTTTGCTCGTCAAATTTAAACTTCTATAGTTCTCGACAAAATAACACGAAAAGAGTGTGGACCTCTCCTGACTATTAAATTAGTCAAAAAAGTGTTAAAATTTTCAACAGTGTACTTGTGGATGCACCTTCATATTCGGCATTCATTAGCAATAGATTATTTCATTACTTTACACGAAGAAAATGTAATATACGTAACAGAAACAAGTCATTAAATCAAAATAACGAATATTCAAGGCCTACAAAAACTATAATAAAAAAAAAACAAAAACCAAAAAAAAAACAACTCAAAATGTATTCAATTTATATGCAAAATGTCAGAAGTATGAATAATAAATGTAGCAACAAATATAAAAACGAAAGTAGAAGTCAAAGTAATCCCCAACGATCTGTCCGACCATCATGCCGTAATGACAAAGATTAGTACAGCGAATAAACCTCGCACCTACAAACTTTAGGAAATCAAAAAAACGAATTACAATAAGAAATTCAAAATATAGACGAACGATTCATCGACAATTTTCAGACACTTTCGATTAAATTAAAAGACATTATAGGGAAGCACAATAAAAATAAAGAGACGACAAGAGTGCCCATGGATAGATGACAATATAATGAAGCAAACAAAAGAAAGAAACAAATTGTATAAGAAACATATAAAAAATCCAAACGATAGCTATCTAACTACAAAATATTATGAGCAAAAAAAGATACAATAGATCAAATAAGAGAAGCAAAAACCAAATACTATGAACACAAATTCCAAAAATATAAACAGACGCTAGCAAAAACATGGAATCTCATATAGAAAAAAATAGGCAAAATTAAAAAAAATAAAGCAATCCATGAAATTCAAAAGGAAGGCAGGACCACAACTACAGATTTACAAGAAATTAGTAACGTAATAAGTACACACTTTACAAATATCGACAAAATTCTAGTAGAGAAGCAATTAAGGAATCAAAGAACACAGGAAGGAGAGAAAAAAATAAATACCATCGTATTGCAACTAAAAATCCAAGAAGCCAGTGTAAATGAGGTAGATCAAATAATTGATGAACTCCAAAACAACAAAGCACCAGGGCTTGACAAATCAGCACAAACGTCATTAAAGCCAGCAAAGAAAAGTTGTACCCTATTATTGCTAAATTAATCAACAACGTTATAAGAGAAAGCCAATACCTCCAATACCTAAAACAAAAAAAGATTCTAGAAAAACATATACAGAAAACAATTATCACATCACCTAAAAGAACAAAACATAATAAGTAAGAGACAGTACGCATTTCAGAACCAGTGCGGCACGTCGTCGGCTGCTACAGATCTGTTAAAAAATATTAAATAAAATCTAGAAGACAAAAACACAGTAGTAGCAATATTCATAGATATGAAGAAAGCATTCGGCACCATATCAAAGAACAAACTAATAGAAAAATTACAGAACTACGGTGTAACAGGAAGAGAGTTAAATCTAATAAAAACTTACCTATTAAACAGAATACAAACTACAATAGCGAACGGAGTTGAGAGCAGCAATTCTGCGGCCGAGTACGGAGTGCCACAGGGTGGAAATCTACCTCCAACATTATATGTCACATACACTAAAGACATGCTAAAGCTGAAAATACATGGAGACATATACGCCTATGCAGATGATACCTGCATCATATACGCAGGAAAAAATCAAATACTACTACCATGCAGCAAAATATAGACACAGACATGCGAAAAATAGAATAATGGTGCCAGAACAACTTAGTAACAATCAACGAAGCAAAAACAGAATATATGACATTCACAAGAAATACTTTCCCGCCAAATTTTACTATATGCATCGACAATCAAAAAATAACGGAAGTACAGAAAGTAAAGTACCTAGGGCTAACAATACAGCAAAACTTGAAATGGGACAAACACGTGGACACATTAGCAAATAAAAATATTCAAAGATTAGCTGCAATACGTATAATAAAAAGCATCATATCTCAGCATATTAAAAATCTATTTATCATACCCTATTTACGTCACATATGAGCTATCTAATCAGCGTTTGGGGGAGAAACTACTGAGAAAAACCTGAACAGACTACAAATACAACAGAAGAAAATTTTAAAAACAATACACTCTATAAACAAAAGAACACCAACTACTCAACTATACAACCAAATAGGAGAACTAACAGTGAAACAGTTAATACAACAAAAGAATCAACTACTACTATACAAAATTGAAAATAACATGATAAGAACTGAAATCAAACTTAGAAAAAACAAACAAAAGACATTAAAGCCGGCGCTACACTTGACGGAAATTTCGTTCGCTTGAAATTTCCGCTTAATGCGACAGTTTTAGCGTTTTTATATCAAGAATGTACATTGAAAAGTAAGGTGGGAGCCACACTCGACGTATTTGCGTCGCATAATTCGCGCGTCACTTTTAAGTATACATTTTTAATGGGAAAACGCGACTGAATTTACGCCACGGAATTACGCCGAGTGTGGCGCCGGCCTTAATTTGTATCAGTGGCCGAAGTTTCCCAAACACCAACGTCATCTGAACTGGAGTAAATACTTCTAAAGCGTAGTAAATTCTTCTATTGAACACGCACATAGTAGCATATGCTTCAGAGATTAGAAAATGCTTCGTTAATGTAGTACAAACTACAGAAATCTTCATAGGTCTTCTACATACTTGCAGCATTAGCATCTACTACGTTTTATGCATACCACCCAATATCTCTATTTATCTTAAAAATACAAAATAATTTGAAAAGTAAACTTTATTTGTAACAAATTTTAATATTTCCAGCATACACTTTAATTCCAAATGATAAAACCATAGTTGTAATACTGTTCCGAATAAAACAAAAAAAATTCTTGAAAGTAATCGAAAAATTAAAGAGTTTTAAAGATAGGAAAACAGCATTTCATCTTCGCTGTCGAACATCGGTCTCTGATAGTTGTAGTGGCGATCTGATTACTTCTTCTGGGATTTCGCCGTTTGAATTTCTACTGAATATTGTCGTCTCCGCGTCTATGGCATTCCTTCTCTTCTTGATCTTGTAGAACACAACCATGATAGTCGCCATAAGTATTATCCCCAAAATGACAGCTAAAGCAATAAGTAGCCCCATTGTTGTGTCTGAAAACCATGAATATGTTTTCCTTTAACGTATAACAAAATTTGGTTATGATTTACGGGATAATGATTCCGTGGATACTAAAATAGTAACATTGATATCACTTCCTATACCGATTTGGGTAAAGCATGTCCAATTGCCGAAATGGTCAGTTTGCACGCTATTGATTCTAACACTGCAGTCGCCATATTCAAATCCCTTTCCAATGTAAGTTATTCTATACGAAATAAAAAGAACATTGGTTAATACTTAAAGCTACTGGTAGCAGTAAGATAAGTCTGTGCATTATTTATTTGAACTTTAATTTAAAGTAAGTTTAAAGCTTTAAACTGATGTTATGAAGATCACCCTTACTCTGAAGTATTTAAACCTTCATATAGATAATATGGCACTTTTTGAGGAGACTCAAATAGGCAATAGTTAACTGGGACACCTGGATCACCACCAGTTCTACAAGTAATATCTAGTTCTTCATTTCTGTTCGCAAATATTTCTTGGTCGAAAACCAACGCATCTATAATTTGTACCTGCAATAAATTATTATATGAAAGTTCAAAATTAAGCATACGCCGAAGCTGTACCTCGACTTCAATATCTTCCAAAGTTGTACTGTTTTCCCTTGCAAATGAACACCTCCATATTCCTTTGTCCTCTTCCGATACATAGCTAATACTATGCGAACATTGGCCGAAGTCAACAATGTTTTCGTTAGACATGGATAATTTGTGACGCGTGCCATCAGGTGCTGTTATGTGACAATAGAGGGCAGAGTATGGAACCTCACATTGGATAGTTATGGGTCTGTTTAAAGCCGTTGAAATTGTAATGCGTTTCTCATAATCAGGTACTTTAAAAGACGAAACAATAATGGTGGTAAGTTTTTAGTAATTAATGCTACTACCAGATATTCTATTGAATAAAAATGAAGTGCTCATTATCAAAATGCAGCATATAAATGGTGAGATCAACTATAATTGAAAGAAATGCTTATGGTGGTTGGATATGGTGACAGGAAGTGATTGTCACTAATCTAGTCAATAGTTTCGAGATTGGTCGCTAAATGAATTGATTGATTGAAAGATTTCTTTTGCCACCCCAAAATTTAAGTTACTAATGAAGATTAATCTATACTTGGTTGGGCTTAACTAAAGTTTTTAGCCTTGAAAGTTTGAGATTAGTCATAATTTGGTGCTTGAGAAATATATTTTCTGGCATACAAATCTCAACAGCAAGAGAGGGTAGGAACTTTTTGACCAAACTTGGCAGAAGTAGTTTAACTATTAAAGAATAACAAAAACACTCCAAACTGTGGCATTAGTAATACTGCAAACTTCTCCTAGACTCCTCACCACAAACTACACTAAACTGGACGTACGTTTTTGTTGATGATAATAGCAAAGCTATTACCATCAGTTCAGCTGATGATAGCTTTGCTATTGAAACGTACGTCTAGTTTAGTGTAGCTTGTGGTAAGCAATCTAGGAGAAGTTTGCAGTACTAAAAGATAGTAATTGATTAAAATTTGAGAAAAATTGATCAAGTGGTATTGGCTTATCTGTCAATTTCTTTAGTATTTTTTGACACTTTTTGTCAGGTGTCTATTTTGTGAGATATTGTTCAGTAGTTTATTGTTTTCGCTTGTGATTGCTTATTTTGAGGGTGTGATCATGCCTAGATTTCGCCAATATGGAAATAGAGGTCGTATTGTTGATTTGCGCGAAAAGTGGTTTTTCATACAGAGAAATTGCAAATCGCTTTAACCGGAATCAATTAACTATCGTGCGCTGCTATCAGGCGTGGACTAGGGAAAGTCAGGAACTCCGCAGAAGAGCAACTGGTGGAGAGACCTATTCTCCAGTAGCAGATCAATTGTCGATCAATGGTTTACTGATGAAGCTCACAGCAAGCTTGCAACACTTAGAGCGTTTGGTTTTCATTCGTATCGGCCACATCTTATGTGTTACCACTAATGGCTCAACACCGATGGCAACGTTTGGAGTGGAGTAGATTGCAACTGCGCTGGTACGTAGATTGGCATAAGGTGGTCTTTAGTATAAATCCGATTCTATTTGACGTGGGGAACGTGGCATTGTTTAATTTTCTATTGCGAGGCTTGTGCACCAAACTGTGGGGATTATGGTATGGAGTGGTATAACTTATGGGAGTAGTTTTGTTTGGTATTCGTCAAAAGCAACGTAGATGGGGTGGTAGAACCCCATATCCTTCCATTTTTTTTGGCAGTTGGAGGATCCACTTTCTCAGCAAGATAAGCAAGACATTCTATGGACTCTTTTTGCAGATGCTGGTGTTAAATTCTTGCCATGGCCACCCTGATCTCCGGATTTTTCTCCTATCGAGAATGTTTAGGACATTATTGGAAGAAGAGAAGCTCACTGCATCTTCTATATCGACTACTACATCTTCTATATAGACGTTGCAAGCTCTTTAGCACGGATTACAGGATGCTTAGGACACAATTATATATAAATCCAAACACCTTGACAGGCTATAGAGGTCATATCTAGGGTGCAACAGCGGTAACGCCGTGGTCTGGTAGTCAAATGATAACAATTTCTGAAATTCGGTCACATTAAAAACGTGTGTATCACTCGGTTGACATTAGCATACATTCATTTCATTTTATTCAAGTTAGGGTGGGCACTTGATGTCCGGGCACTTGAGCTTGGTGCTCATTGTACCATCCCTATTGATTCTCTTATCCACTCGAGCAGCTTGGTGTTCTCTATAAAGCCCAGTATCTTGCCTAGTGGAAACTTGAGGACCTTTGAGGGCTCTATTAGATCTCTCCCGAAATATTTCTGCCTGAGTACCTTCAGTTCCTCACATGTGCAGATTTCTTGTAAACTCGTTTCCTCCTGTAGTTCGCATCTTCTACACCACGGTTCGCTTACACGGCCTGTGTTGTATAGATGCTTTTTCAAAGGGCAGTGTCCAGTTACCAACCCAGTAATGGTTTTAACTTCTTTCTTACTGCGGTTGAGTAGGTTATCAGAGAAACTACCATCCCCATCCCCTATCAGCGTTTTGGTATGGAGTTGACCTTCAGTCGACCTCCATTTCTTTGTACTTTCTTTATCTAATCAGGTCCAGATCTCCCTTCTTGCGGAATCCTTAGTAATTCCACATACGGGCTCTGGACCCATGAAGTGTCTGTTAGAGCCCTCCTTGGCTAGTTCATCGGCTATTACGTTGCCCTTTATATCCTCATGTCCCGGCACCCAAATCAGAGACACCGTGTTGTCTCGTGCCAGTGCGTTGAGGGATTGTTTGCAGTCCCTAACTAGTTTTGACCTAGTTACAGGGTTTGTGACTGCCTTAATGACAGCCTGGCTGTCAGTTATTATATTAATTTTCCTCCTCGTGTAGCCCCTTTTTGCAATCATTTCTGCACAGGCTACAAGGGCGAATACCTCTGCCTGGAAGACCGTTGTATATTTCCCTAGGCTTATGAATATCCTTTGATTAGGACTGGGCCCACAAATACCGGCTCCTGTCCCCTGGCTGGATTTGGATCCATCCGTGTACCAGTTTTCGTTAGCAGTGATCTCACTACGCGCCTGGTCTGTTCGGTATGGAGATTTTCACCTTTTTAGTGAAGATAATTTCGGGTGCCATGCTGTCCGTGGGCATTTGTGGCAATGGCCCGTCCAGCAACGTGCCCGTAGTATAAGTGTGTCCTCCCACCCTGAAGTTGGGATGCCACAGGTTGTTGGTTTTCAGTCTAAGGATCGCATTCATTGCCTCCGCTCTCACATAGAGTTCCAGCGGGGGGAGGCCCACAATGGTCTCCAAAGAGGCGGTCCCTGTACTGTTAGTTGCAGTGATACCCAGCAATGCCTGTCTCTGGACAGCGGTTAGCAGCTTCGCTGTGGAGGACACTTCTGTCCTCCTCCACCAGACTACTGCCCCGTATGTTATCGCTGGTCTTATCACGGCAATATATAGCCAATGGATCACCTTCGGCTTTAATCCCCAGGTTTTGCCAGCAACTCTCCTGCAGCACCAGAATAGTTGCGTGGCCCTGGTCGTTGTGTTAACTAAGTGATTTTTCCAGCTCAGTTTCGCATCAAGGGTAACACCCAGATACTTTACTTCCTTGGTTAATTGTAACTCCTGCCCAAACAGTCTGATACCGCCTAGGTCATAGAGTTTTCTCATGTTGGTGAAGGCAACCAACTTTGTTTTTTGTGGATTAACTGAGAGTCCTTGTGAAAGGCACCATTCCTCCACCATTCGCAGTGCATTCAGTATCTCGAAAAGGAATTAATTTAAAATAGCAGCTGATTGACATGCGACATTCAACGTTGTCCAGTACTCTACAAGATCTTCAAGTACCTAGTGCAAACTTTGTGAACTTTACTCATGCCTAACTTTGTTATTTTAAATGGAACACCCAGTATATCTTTACATTGATAGATAGAAATTTTTATTGTCTTTGACGCGCTGCTAAGTTTTGGAACACCCTGTGCATATTATTTTTAAATTGAAGATCTAATCCGCCTACATATCTCCTAATATATAAATTGTTGCCATTTAACTCTCAAATACCACGGCGTTACCGCTGTTATACCAGTGTTGGGCAAGATAGGAGAAGTGAATAAATTTCTACATCGACTAGATACACTCGTGTTTATTCGCGCTTTGAGTGGGGAGCAGTGTTAACTAGTGATTTATTGAGAGCCGACAAAACACGAGTATGTATAATTGCTGTAGAAATTTATTTACTTTCTTTAGCTTGCCCAACACTGTGTTATACCCTGCATACATAGTTGAAAAACCTTCGGCAGATAAAACGGCGAAAAGTTATTGGCGTATATGGCGTTTCTGAGGAAATCGATGATATATAAAACGGAAAAGAAGTGGACCCAAAATGGAGCCCCGTGGAACTCCGTACACGACATCTGCCCATTCATATTTCATTTCTATGTAGTTTTTAGTTATGACACACAACACATGTTTTCTTTCATTCAAACTTATTTGCCTGCCTTAGCAAGCCAGACCAAATATGTTCAAATAAAAATCGAGGAAGTGGTTTGGCAGTATGGCATTCTGGGTAAGACTAGGGTCTTCTTACTTGCTGGATATCATAATTAACGACATGGTAATTTATGGTAGTCCTCCTCAGATGATGAAGGTTGAGACAAGTGACAATTATTTGGTGGTATTACTTAAAAACGCGTGTTTAAGCAAAATTTCAAAACATTTTTCATTTCAAAACATCGCGTAATGAGTTATTAACTAGTGTTCATGATATTTGCATTTTGAAAATGGCCTCCTCAAATACTCCCCATCGCATACTCTTCCGAGAAACATGCTTTATAGAATACCTTACCTGTATCGTTCTCAAGATAGATGATTCTACCTCGACTACCAATTTTACATCTCCATAAGCCCTTCTCAGTACTCGAAAGCGGTTTGGGAATCTGTTGATGAATGATTTAAAAAGAAACACGTTTAACTGACCTTAAATACTCACTTCTAACCCGCAGATACGTCGATCCAAGTTTGTCTGTATCGTGTTGTACCTCTGTGTCGTCCTACTGGCACGTATTATGTAATCTTGGTCCAGTGGGTCTGTGATTATGCAATGGGTAAGTGATGAACTGCTCTTATCATTTACAATTTGGCAGCCTATGCTATAATAATCGCCTTCATCCTTTGCCCAACCCAAGGTGTAAGTAACATCTATATAAAGATCAATATTAGAACAAAATCTCCGTTGGAGCTTTTAATTTAAGATCTAACCCGCGAACTCTAGATTAATCACATATTCGATCAGTTCCATGCTGTAAATCACTCCCACTAGACAACGCCATTCACCCACGTCTGCCATAGTGACGGTAAGCAGGTACGAGCAAGATGTGGTGACCAATACTCCAGATGGATTGAACAATTTGCACATGAACATGCTTTCTGATATATCCGTTCTGCCACAATTTATGGTGGTACTTGAGCCAAACGCTACTTGAGTATTTTTATATAGTTGGGTTTCACTGATTGCTGAAACGGTGAATGGGAATTAAAGCCTTATATAAGACAGCAGAGCTGTATTAATCTTACTGAATTCTATTACTGTAAAGTTGGCTTCAAAAGTATTATCTAATGCATCTACTGCTCTTAGTGTCCATTGGGTAGGATCATAAGATGACCAATTTACTAATTTGAAGCCGCAGAGATCTTGACCTAAACTGGTTAATCTAGCGAACAAATCTTCGGTGTCCTAAAATAGAAAATGAAAATGATAATTAGATAATAAATTATATTTTGAAATGTATATTCAGTATATTACCGCGAAAAGTAGGGAAATGAGTAATAAAATTAAAGCATCCACTAGAGTCATGTAGGATTTAAATTGGTATTACTTACCGGGGTAAAAAGAAATAATTGTGGGCAAAGATTGTTAACGATAAGACCAAAAAAAAAACGCGTATACATCTATTTCTACTGACGCGGCGTGCATTATTACGGGTATATCACCAGCATGTATAGTTTTTCGTTTATAATCGATATTTTTTTTTCAATTACTATATAGACACCTACCTCAAAATTTGCTGGTTTCTGCGGAGCTGCTGGTTTGGTAGGGTCTAAGCTAAATAAAACTTGTTCGCCATCTTGTTCGAACGAAGCGCGACATGATCTCAATTCTTCTCCGGCGTCGGTTATATATTGAAGAAAAGATCCAGACGCCCTGACAGAAACATTCTCAACCAAAATAGTGGCCGAATCTGTGATAACTGAGAAGTAGTCAGATAAGATTTCTGTATTCGTATCTTTTGCATTGTCGTTGAAGTAGATACTTTATTCATGAAATAATCACAGGCATGTTACATAGACGTTGTCAATAATATTTAATAATTATATAGTAATAATAATAAAAAAAAGTAAATATAAATACACATAAGGGTGAAAAACAACACACACTATAACAAATTTAACAATCAATATGAATATAAAATGGTGTGGTGACGCAAAAGGCGCAAGAAAAGCGAATTTCCACATCGACTCCAAATACATCTCAATATCTAGATGTTATTCGAATAGGTTTCAAATTCATTTAAATCATAAAAGTATCCCTCAATTAACATAAATTGCAATCGTTTAAATTCACTCAAGGTTAAGTTTTTGATATCAGATTTTAACTTGTTGTATTGATATGAACCTGCAAACATTGGCGATTTTTCTATAGAAAGAGTGGCAATATCTGTTTAAAACAATATTATTCCTAATGTCGGGTGCAGTGTCCGCTAGCTAAAGTTAATAACTTTGCAATATTGTTGTGTAAGTAAATTAAAAGTTTATAGATATAGATGGGAGTTACGGCCAAATGCCGTGTGTTCTAAAAGTTGCACGAACTATTAAAAGGTAAATCAAACAACAGTCGTGAGATTCGCTTTTGCATCACAAACACACAACTTATTGCACGCGCCTGGTCTCAAACAATCATTCCATAAGTCCACTTAGAATACACAAATGCGTAATAAATATCAATTAATGACTTAATATCCAAGACAAATTTGAGTGAACTAACGACATAATAGGTTTCTTGAAGCCTAACCCATATGCTCTCTATTTGATCATCCCACGCTAAATTACTGGTCAAGATAATACCAAAAAATTTACACGTTGACGAGGTTACTAATTTTTCGCCATTAAATGAAAATTCAATTTTGAGGAACATCTATATTTATTAAAAAAATCAACAAAAACCGTTTTTCCATGATTTATCATTAGTTTATTGGCAGAATACCATCTCTCAAATTTACTCATAACTGTATCAAGTTTTTTTCAAAATATCAGATTTGCTATCACTACTTAGGACAATGCAAGTATCGTCGGCGTTCAAAAAAAATCTCTTTAGAGATATAATGTGGGAGATCATTAATAAATACCAAAAAAATCAAAGGTCCCATTACGCTACCCTGTAGTGTACCTATATTGATAGTATATGATTCAGACCTTACATTATTATGTGTTACAATTATCTTTCTATCATTCAAAAAAGAGGCAATCTATTGAATTAGAATACCACGAATACCTAATTTGTTTAGCTTTTCAGACACAAATGAACATCTAAGGCCTATTGTCCACGTAGCCGCACGTCATCGTCATTTTACGCTTGTGTGTAGCTTACTTGCATCTTGCGTACAAAGGGACGAAACTGTGTGTGTACAAAATGGCGGCCTCAGCAGCCAATTTTGTTCGAATTATCGAAGAATATCCTTGTATAATATCCAATGTGTAATATCCAATAATAAATCAGCAGAATATTCGAGAAATGACGTTACCGATAAGGCGTGGAGCAGCATTGCCAACCTCTCAGATACGAATTACCGGATTTTGATGAAAAAATTACCGTATTTGTAACAATCTTACTATACAATTTAAAAAAATCGTATATGTAGCATTTAAACTTACATTTTTTTAAAAATTCTATGAACTGGTTAATTTCGTTAAAATTAGAATCAAATACTTGATTGTTTTTCTGTTTTATAGGTTTTAGATGTTCTTTCTTATTATTATTATAGATATATTAGCGTGTAGTGAAGTGGCACAGGAAACAAAAGCGTTTTCATTATATTATTTATTTATTCAATTACACAGTAATTCCATTGCCAGTCCGATCTCAAAAAAAATATGACATTTTCGCAGTGAAATAAAAACGTGCTTCCGCCATGATATACTTAAGAGTAATAAACCGTTTTATAGCTTGCATGACGATTGTATGACGATTACGTGGACATATCTAAGATGCAAAATACGCCTGTCGTCATTTGTAGTTTGCATGCACTCGTCCAATGACGCCTCAGTGAACAGTATAGGCCTAACTATGTCAAAAGCTCTAGATCAAATGAAACGCAAATTACAAATCTGCTACTACAAGTACATATTGCTTTTATGTCATTGTGAGTGTTAATTTAGTAAATCAGAATTGTAATCTTTTATTTTAATTAAACAATTTTTTACATTTGCTGGTTATATACTATATGTGATGTTTTATTTTTAATTTTGTGTATATTTCTTTTGTAATTCGTTATTAGTTTGGTTTGCTATTTTAAAGTTATAAGGCTATAACAAATTTGATTTATATTTTTAAATTGATGTTTCCCACAAAGAATTTTTAAATATTTTGCAATAATAAAAGCGAAATGTTCTTTTTCTTGCTTATTCTATGGGTAAATTAATTGGGATAGTTATTTTCTTTTAGAATATTTTTTTGCTTTGCTAATAGAGTGCTTTCGAAATAGTATAGTGTAAACCTCTTGAAGCCTCACGTTTGCATTCAGTTTTATTTAAATCGAATTTCGAATTTGCCTACCAAATTAAACTTTCGGCTTTTCTACTTTATATAAAAAAAGCCCGAGTGAGGTGCGTTTATTCTACCCAACTCAGGACGATAATTTGAATATGTAAACTCACAGTAACACCTTCAAAAAGTAATCTAATATAACATTGGGTGAAGAACTACTTCGTCCATATAAAATATCGTGTGTTTACCAAAGATTGAAAAAGCTCGGATTGAAAAATGTCAAAAAAATTGTTATTTTTTCGATTTTTTCTTACATTAAATTTTAGCATTTCGTTATATTGGATTATATGCACACGTTTTGTTTAAATATTTTAAATTGAACATAAAATTCTAATGGACGAAAGTCAAATGATTTCCCTTAAAAATTTAGTCGTTGAAAATCAACATCTTTAGATAGATTCCCTTCTATATGAGTACAACCAAAATTCACCAAAATTAGTATTACATCTTAATGCACATTTCACCTAAAAATATTAAACCTACTTACAAACATCGTGCAAAATCAAAAACACTAACACAACAATTGTTACTCTTATATCTGTTGTCATTGTGTTTCCACCACTAGACTTATTTATTTGGATTTTTAATTGACCGCTTTATTCTTAGCACGTACAACACTTCACCTTACGTAACCGTAAGTAAAACGTATTTACTTTTTGATTTGTATCTTGTACTTGTGAGATATTTCTTGGTTACCGAAATTGATAATCTTTCGGTAAGAGTGGGTCCTCTCCATGTACCTTATTGATTATATTCTAGATAACCGACAGAACATTATATAATTTAATAACTGTTGGAAAGTCACCAGCGCGTTATGAATATCAATCAATTTTTTTTTGTATCCCGCAAATAAGGGTCACTTTTAGTGAACCACAATTTAATCATATTCGTGTAAAATCTCTTTCTGCATATATTTCATAGTCTAGTACTCACATTGCTGCAAAAACATTCATTGTACTGTTAGTTTTAAGAGGTAAACTTTAGCATTATTGAAACCTGTTCACATTTCCTTGTCTTGTTATCGAATTTCAATTCGTCGGAGAATTAAATCATTATTTATATTTTATAATATAGTACATATCCGTAAATCTATAAGTTTGGATGATATTTTGTGGTTAGTTTTGTTAGAGTAGTTGCTCAGCATCAGTTTGTTCTTCTAACGTGGTGTGTGATAAGCAAATTTTCAATAAAGAAAAATATATTCACTTGTGTTCATGTGGACTTATGTGTACACTGGCCGACTTATTTAATGTCGTCGTCTACAGCGTAGTGACCATCAAAACTACTCACCATTTGCATAGGTGCGCTGGCGTCGGCTCTTCCAGGTAAATGATTTATTGGGGTATACAGTTGTAAAACGCTTGGCAATCATGCAAATTAGGTGGATCTAAGATTATTTGATATCGAACGGAAACCTTTGATATTGTAGTTTGAATTGAAATATCTGTTTTACAGTTTGAGATTTTGTGACTTTTAAAACTAAAGCTATTATTTTATGTTTAAAAATAATCAAGTGACTGTATAAATAACAAATCAAGTTATATTAAGTGCTGGGTTATTTCTATTAAATTTTATTTACTTTATTTGTATATAATTTATTTTTAAAATAGGAAATATATTAGAAAATAAAAGAGTAATACTTCATAAGTTCATTACCTTTAGTTTCAATAAATATTATTATTATAATTACCCACAGGTAAGAAACATCGTAAAATTCGTGTTCCTAAGAAAATCACACATATCCTTTGTTAAACTTTTTGTTAAATGATGCTATTTATAGAGCAATTATATTTAAACAGAAATTTTAATGTACTACATAAACTATTATCACATTAGTAAGAATAAAACTTTCCTTTGAAATTTCAATAGCCAAATTATAAACTCATTCATTATATGCATTTCAATCTGGGGCAATTATAAAACACAGCCGCTTACCATAATTAGTATGAATCCTCATTGTAATCCAACCAGTAAAATTTTACTGAATAATGAGCTGATATGTGGCAGAGCAACGATTTTATAAAAACTTTTTTTTTAAAAATATTTACGTGAGGAATGAATTTAAATGATTAACAAAACTACATACTCAATGTTCCTAATTTCAGAATTAGAGGGAAATACTTGCAACACAAAATTATTAATAAAATTAGAACAAGTATAATTAAATATGAGTACAATTTAAAAATTTTATAAAATTGAGAATGGATTCATTCAAATATTCTTATTTTCGTAAAGATAACAACATGAGTCTATATGATTTTTTTTGCAGATTTATGTAATTTTTTGTATATATTTATATGCATTTTAAAACATAAATATGAAAAAAATATTTTTAAAAATTTATTGCTCAACTAAACACTATCATGTGGATATATGAGCTCGTGATTCAAAAACACTAGGCGTTGTTGGATTACATAAAGGACTAGTGGTAATTATCGTAAACGGCCGAGATTTGTAATTGTAGGTAAATGGCAAATGCAAATTTAGGCAATTCTCATAAAAGTAATGAATTTATAATTTGTGTATTAAAATTTCAAAGAAAAGCTTGATTTTCAGTGATGTGATAATTAATATACTTTATTAAAATTGTTGTTTATTACAATTAGGGTGTAAATCCTTTCATTTAGAATTATTCTTTTATTCATTTATGGATATATTGTTTTGTTTATGTATTTTTCAAAATTTGTTTTTTTTTTTAGAGTGTATATTAATTTTTGCAGAATGCGTTTCTTTTTTGGTTACGTTTTACATTACCATTTTTTGTTTGTATATGTTTATATATTTAATGACAGTTACGTAATTAGATTTTATATTGTTTATATTTGGAATTAGCATGTTTACTTAAATAAATAATATAAACAGACTAAGCATAGTTTTAATTTTTTTATGAATAGCAATTTTATAGCGTTAGTTACACGTAGGTGGATCCTGCAATAGTAAATGCTAATAATTAAATATTATTGAAGTCTCCATTTAAGAAAATAGTAATTAATAAATGCTTACAATAGTTAATATTTGTTGAAGCTATAGTTTTATAAAGTCTCTCTGATGTTTCCTATATCCTACGTTTTTAAAACAATTAATACACAAGATTTACCATGAATACCACACTTTATTTATTTTTATATGAGTTTTAAGAGTCAATTGGGTCCAAGTTATGAGAGAGATATTTCAATTCAAAACACGTTCAAACCGCTATATACAACGTTTATTTGTAATATTGAATAATCCTTTTTTTCTACCTGATGCATAATTGTGAAGCGTTTTACAACTGTATACCCCAATAAATCATTTACCTGGAACAGCCGACGCCAGCCGAACGCGCACCTATGCAAATGGTGAGTAGTTTTGATAGTCACTGCGCTGCAGACCACGACATTAAATAAGTCGGCCAGTGTACTTATTGCACTGAACCAAAAATAGTCGAAACAATGAAAAAAAAATCATTGTTCACATTTAATGCATTAAAATTGATCCAAATAACGAATTCATCAAATTAATGAAAAAGATTTTATGAAATGAGAACGAAACACGAATTTGGAATAAATTTGATTTTATCAAAATAGCTGTTAAATGTGGATTGAAATTCTCTAACAGACTTCGATAGCGATTGTCTTTCGACAGGGGGACAAACTGCCTCAGAGAGTCCGTTAATTTCGCCGAAGTAAGTTGAATATATTGTGAAGAATATTGTTTATTTTTTTTAATCAATAGTAGAAAATTTTATCGCTTTTTGTAACAACATTATTTTCGTTGTCGAACATCGGTTTCCGAGAGCTGTGGAGATGATCTGGTGGCTTCATCTTGGGATCCACCGTTTGAATTCCTGCCAACCATAGTTGTTTCTACGTCCATGGCGTTTTTGCTTTTCCTTATCTTGTTGGTAATAATGACAGTAGCTGCTAACAATATGATCCCCAAAATAACAGCCAAAGCAATCAGCAGGCCCAATGTCGTGCCTGAAAACCACGGAGACATTTTTGCGTTTTATTGCAGAACGCAGTTTTTATTATAAAATACCTGATAATGATTCCGTAGACACTAAAATAGTAACGCTGATGTCACTTGCAATACCAATTTTGGTGGAACAGGTCCAATTGCCGAAATGTTCAGATTGTACATTATTGATTCTAATACTACAGTCGCCATATCCAAATCCTTTCCCAATGTAAGTTATTCTAGACTCATGAAAAATGAAATTAATTAATATTTAAGCTGCTGGGTAGCACTACGTATAACCTACTCTGCAGTATTTAGATCTTCGTATAAATAATATGACACGTTTTGCGGCGATACAAATAGGCAATAACTGACTGGAACACCAGGATCACCTCCAGACCTACAAGTAATCTCTAATTCTTCATTTTTGTCGGCAAAAATTTCTTCATCGAAGACTAACGCATCAATGATTTGTACCTGCAATAATAAACTTTTTAAGAAAGTTGAAAAGTACAGATCTAAAAAAGTTCTACATCGACTTCAATGTCCTCCAAGGTTGTATCATTTTCCTTCGCAAAAGAACACTTCCATATTCCTTTGTCCTCTTCCGATACATAGCTGATACTATGCGAACATTGTCCGAAATCCACTAGATTTTCGTTGGTAAAAGACATTTGATGACGCGTGCCATCAGGTGCTGTTATGTGGCAGTAAAGGGCGGAGTAGGGCACTTCGCATTGGATGGTTATGGGTCTGTTTAGGGCCGTTGATATTGTAATGTGTTTCTTATAATCAGGTACTTGGAAATTAAAACGGTATTAATGGTAAATTATAGTATTTAATTGCTTTTATTGATTAAATATTTTATTGAATAAAATGAGACGTTCATTTTCAAAATGCGGTTTTCGTGGAAATTGTGAAAATAATTTCATTTAATATCATTAAATAACTAGCTATATTTTCACTATCAATCAAAAAACAAAAATCACTGCATTTTTCAGGCACGCCCATTTCACATATTTTAAAGTGAACGTTGGTGATCAAGATAAATCTTGATCCCCCTCACAAGGCGTGCAGTCAGTGTGTTGAGAGTGTATGGATGTGAACGAAGAGAACACATTTGGTATATCTCTGATTGGGCTAGAACAGAAGTCATTCAGATGAGTGAATTGCAGCAAATTGAGCTACCGGACGTAGCCTCAATTTGCCGATACAGCAGTGCCAGTTTTCAAAGAAGTACACCATTTTGAAGTACAGGGCTACGAGTATGGTGAAAAACATAGTGACACCAATGATGAAGATTGAAATTGAAGATAATTTGGCACCTGATCGAGACTGTCCAAGAGGGCTTCAGAACTCCTAGCATCAAGACTGCATGACGAAAACTTACTTGAAAAAGGAACTAAATAAAATGAGTGGAGATTGTTCATTGATAGCTCAAAGCGGAACTGGAAATGTACCGTTTAGTTTGCTTATATGAAGAATATGAATATATAAGTAGAGTCTTTGATTTGTTGTATCAACATCACATACACAACTTAAATCATTTGTGTTAATCTTAAAATGGTTTGCTTCCTTCTTGGCCAGCGACGTTTTTTTTTTGTGCATGTAGCACAACGGAGCTCGCGAGAAGCATAGGGTGCAGTTGAAGTGGCCAACCTGGTGATCCAAATACTCTACATTACTCACTTGTCAACAGAAAGAACATTATATCTCCACCTCTTTGTATAAAACTGGGTCTCGTGAAGTAATTTGTCAAATATATCATTTCGGCTTTTCTTAAGCTGTCTTTCGAAAAGGTAAAAGCCAGTGTATTTGATGGCCCGCAAATTCGACAGTTCCTTAAAAATGAACATTGGACCGGAACAATGTCAGAACAGCTTTGATTGGCATTTAAAATCCGTGTAATACTTTCTTGGCAATACGCGAGCATAGAATTACATCATAATTATCCAGTAACTCTTGGAGAGGTTCAAAATTTTATGTATAACCATCTTGTTGATTTTCCGAATAATCCTAGTGCTGTCAGTGATAAGCAGGGTGAGCGATTCTATCAAGATTTGACGATCATGGGGACACGGTATCAAAATAGATTCGATGTATATATGATGTCTGACTATTGTTGGAGCATCAGGCGATATTGGCCACAGATTGGACACTCCAAGAGAGTTTATAAGCTAAAATTTTTGATTTCTTTGAAACTTTGTTATTTGTATGACCATAGTTTGAAATGATCTAAAAAGATTTTAAAAGCACATGCCGTGTGCAATGCGTGAACAAAATGTGTTTGTTTGTTACTGGATAATAACGTGGGTAATTAAGGTGTCTGTTGCGCATAATTAAATAAATTTTACTAATAATAAGGAAACTAGTCACAATAAATACTTCAATTATTATTATAAATGAATGCAAAAAGAGATGACGCATCATTCTGAAACATGTTATACAGAGTGTTCTGAATAACTTGTTTAATTCCTAATGACCCAGTTCGGTGGGACAGCCTGTATATTAACCTCTATACGAATAAAATAATTCTCTGTGAACAGCATATTTGGCAATTTTTCCATTATTTTCCTTCATATGCACATTTTGTACGAATTCTGGGACAAGCAGAGGCATATCCTGTTGCTGACGTGATAGATAAAAACTGAGGTCATTTTTGGTTTCAAATGGCAGAAGTTAGTTTACAAAAAACAAGTGCCAGATCTATGTCAAGAAAATACGTGTGTCCCAGTGTAATTAAAAAAGAAACTTACAATTTATGAAGGATTGGGGCACCTGTATATCTTATATCGCTTTTCCACTTTTATTTTTTTTGTGTCGGTTTTCGAAATTCCCTTCATAGCACATCGGGATTTTCTAAAAATGACCTGCTAAATCCATTATTTAATTCCAATCTAATTGTATGTCTGTTTGTGGTGTTATTGAAAAGTCGCTGTATGTATTTAAAAATAAAAATTAAGCTTGAAATACTTACCATACTACCACCTAATCATGAATATTTATTTGCATTTTGAAAATAACCTTCTCAAATAGTCCCATAATGCTCCTCACTCTTCTAACAATTACCTGTAGAGTTTTCAACATATATAATTTTGCCTCGACTACCAATCTTACATCTCCATAATCCCTGTTCAGTACTTAAGAGTGGTTTGGGAATCTGTTGATTGATAATTTAAAAAAAAGTACCCAGAACTTAGCCCTTACCTCTAATCCACAGATACGTTGGTCTAAGTTTGTCTGTAGTGTGTTGTATCTCTCAGTCGTCGCACCTACACGTATTATATAATCTTTATCCAGTGGATCTGTTATTATGCAATGATCAAGTGATGAACTACTCTTATCATTTACAATTTGACAGCCTACGCTGTAGTAATCACCTTCATCCTTAGTCCAACCTACCGTGTATGTAATATCTAGAAACGTAAATATTAGAACAAAATCCTCTATTGGAGTTTTCATTTGAAATCTTACCCTCTAACTTCAGATTAACCACATATTCGATCAGCTCCATACTGTAAATCACTCCCACTAGGCAACGCCATTCGCCCACATCTGTCATAGTTACAGTAAGCAGGTATGAGCAAGAGGTGGTGACTAATTTTCCTGAGGGATTGAACAATTTGCACATATTCATAGTTACAGATATATCACCACAATATATGGTGGTACTTGAGCCAAACGCGACTGTGATATTTCTATATAGTTGTGTTTCACTGATAGCTGAAAGAATGAATGGAATAGAAGATTTACTCTATATCAGAACTGTTTTGATTTTACTGAATTGTGTTACTTGAAAGGAAGTGTCAACGGCATCATTTAACCCATCTACTGCTCTTAGACTCCATCGGGTAGGATCATAAGATGACCAGTTTACTAATTTGAAGCCACACAGGTTTTGACCTAAGCTGGTTAATCTGTTGAACAGATTTTCGTTATCCTAAAATGAAGGATTTAGCTTGAATTTTTCTTATACTCCAGATAGCAAAATGATATTCCAATGTAGGCTTAAGAATATTGGAATATCCTTAGATGAATCTTCACATGCTCTAAACATATTCATAGAATACGTTTAGAGCATCCATTGACATCCACGTCAATATTACGTGTTACAGACGTCATATTGACGTCTATTAAGCGTCACTTTACATCACTCTGATCTTTGGGTGGAGCCATGTAAAACAACTAGTTTATGCAGAAGGAAATCCGCAATGAAGAACAATTACGTAAAATAATTATAAATGCTGCACTTAAAAGTAAAAATTGACAATTTTTTTGTCGCAGATTATAATTCGAACTTTCGAACATTTAAAGTAATGCTTTTACTTCCTGTAGTGGAATTATGATTAAATATAGTTTTCATACGGCCTACTATTAGATTTTGGCCAAACTTAAAATTATACAAACTGTTTCAAAATGAATTACATTTCACTGAGTAACTAATACTTGCATGATTATAATAAGCCGCTTACCATTTGTGATAAGTAATTAATAGTTCTAATGTTATTTTAACATTTTTCATTTTGTGAGTAGCAGTCAAGCTCCGTATACATAAAGTTACCTCGTAAGTTGTAGGTGAGGCCTGGGGAAAGGAGAGGGTGGATACACGATGACGTTGTGATGACGCGCCTCGCGATCATTTCGTGTTTGTTTACATTGAAAGGTTAGTATTGGGGTATTCTGTTATAATAAGAAGAACTTGAAAGTATATTGCAAGACACGTTCCTGCTGACAAAACATTAATTGAAAAATTTTCTAAATTAAGATTTTTTTTTTAAAAAATAAATATTTAAACTTAAAACAAAAGAAATTCACTGAAAAGAGAGAAATTAAATCTGAAGGATGCAAATTTGCCTAGAAAAAAAAACATTACATAAATCTGTATTTCTAAATTTTTAGTTTTCTGTTTTTAAATTAATGTTATCTATTTTGTTAACGTAATTTACTTATGTTTATGATTATATGATTATAAGAAAATGCTTTTTTTTATTAGGAAGGATAAATATTTAGTTTGATAATATATAATCGTTATTTTTTTACCATTTTACTTTACTTTTTCTTAGTTTCTAATTTAATGTCATGTGCTATGTGTGTAATTCTAAGTTTTGTGTTATATTTATACAGGGTGATTCTCAATATATGCGACACACTTTAACAGCTGATTCCTGAGGTTATTTTGATCATAAAAGTATTATTAAAATGGCAGCAATTGACTCAATTCAATAATTATTTTTGCGTTACCACCTCAAAGTTTTTGGGTTTTTGCGGAGTTGAAGGATTGGTTAGGTCCAAGCTGAATGAAACTACTTCGTCATCTTGGTAGAATGTAGCTTGGCATGATCTCAAATCTTGTCCAATGTCGGTTATATATTGAAGGAAAGATCCCATCTCCATCACGTAAACATATTCAACGAAATTGGTTGCCGAATCTATAACGATAATAATAACAATAATCTTTATTGTTAGACGGATGTATTACAATCTAATTATGGACCAAACAAGGCAGCATATTTCAGTTCACAAGTATTAAATAACGAACAATTAAAAAATATGTATATATGAATACAGGATAAAAATCCCAAATTAATGCAAAATATATAGTACAATCTAAAGATACTTTAAATTGGTAAACGATAAAGAAGAGGAACTCACGAGTGAAAACGATTAGGGAATAAACGATTGATGATCTCTAAGGTAAAAAGAAAAATGTGAAAATTTTGGTGATATAATTTTTTGGTTATAATTACAGATTAACAAAATTAAAGTACCAATAATATTTAATAAGTCTGATAGCTTTTAGAAGAAAACTATACGCAGCTTTCCCATATCGATCCCGCCGTCATTAAAAAAGAAAATAATCTTTTCCACATAAGTAAAAACAAAATTGAGCAAAATCGGCATTAGGTACATTTTTTCTCACCCCCAAAAACATTAAAGGCACTTACGAACATCCTGTGAAACTAAAAGCACTAATACAAACACTATCCCAGTATTAACCGCCATTATGCTTGCACCACTAGACTGGTTTGTGAAATCGTGCTATTTTCACACTTGCACTGAACCACAAAGGTACGTAAATATGAACAAAAAAAAGTACGTTAACGTGATAATTTTTTCATTAAAATTGGTTCAACGTACGCGTTTATTATTGTAATGAAACACCGTTCATTGTATTAACGAATAAATACGTTATGTATGTAATAAAATATTTACTAATATAAATGAACCAATATGATTAATATGTGATAATGGCTATTCGCTTATATTAATACTGAAGTAGCGATTCAAATATAAATAACTTCAGTTTATTGAATTTATGATTACGGTACGTTGAGCGGATTAACGATATCGTTCTCTTAATGTAGGCTGGTTATCATGTTAACCCGGCGTTTGAACTCTTACGTATTTGATGCCACCAAAATAATAGGACTAATCAGATAATGAGTTTATATGTAGCCACTGAGGGGTAACACACTTGTAATTATAAG
The DNA here is from genome assembly GCA_004143645.1 of Protaetia brevitarsis. Taxonomy (NCBI): domain Eukaryota; kingdom Metazoa; phylum Arthropoda; class Insecta; order Coleoptera; family Scarabaeidae; genus Protaetia; species Protaetia brevitarsis. The sequence continues at coordinate 762,165 of RXPK01000150.1, read as the reverse complement.
GTTGTTCAAAACAGCAACCTGTTAAAAAGAGACTTGGGTATCAGGTATCCCAGTGTACCATATGCACACTAAGGTACCTGATAACCCAGCCTCCTTTTAACAGCCTGTTCAGGTTCAACTTTATTTTTACAGGTGTGTACCCATCAGTGGCTAAAAGAGCACCGTTTGCAGTACAATAAATAAATGCATTATTGTAAATTGTATCAATCAATTACTTTTTATTATTATTATTGCTGTTTGTCATTTACATTTATTTATTTATTATTTTATCTTTACAAGTTTTTTTTTTAAATTTTATTTATTTATTTTTTTTATATTGACTAACAAGGGAACACCGGCGGGTGTCCCCTTCCGATTTCGATGCAACTTAACAGATCGAAAGAGTACCTTAAAATAAGAGACACGTATTTTTTTTTTATCGGCGTATTCTCACGATTTTGGGGTACAGCCCCTCCAAAGTTTGGACGATTTTTCAATTTTTGCAAATTTTCCTAAATTTAACATATATTAAATTTTTCTTAACATAATTTGCAGCATATTGCATGGCCTAAGGGTGCGTCGTCCGTATTCGCAAAAGTTAATAACGAGGGACGGGGTATCCCGTGGCCCCAATTTTTTACATTTTTTCTTTTTCTTATTCATCAAAAGAAGGCCGATTTTACATAGAATACGATGATGTATAACAAGTTTAGAAAATTAATAATTGTAAATAGAAAATAATAATAAAGCTTCAAAATTAATAAACTTGCTATTGATATAAATCAAATGAACTATAACAGAAATAAGTTTTTATCCTTAACATAATTTCCAGCATAATACATGGTCTCAGGTCAAGGTAGATATCTTCATAAAATGCTAATAACGGCGGACGGGGTGCCCCATACCCCCGCATTTTTTTAATAATAAGTTTATTCATTATTCATCAAAAAAAGATCGCTTTTACATATAAAACAGTGGTAATAAATTCCTCAAAGAGTCCGTTAATTTCACCGAAGTAAGTTGAATGTATTGTGAAGAATATTGTTTATTTTTTTTAATCAATAGTAGAAAATTTTATCGCTTTTTGTAACAACATTATTTTCGTTGTCGAACATCGGTTTCCGAGAGCTGTGGAGATGATCTGGTGGCTTCATCTTGGGATCCACCGTTCGAATTCCTGCTAACCATAGTTGTTTCTACGTCCATGGCGTTTTTGCTTTTCCTTATCTTGTTGGTAATAATGACAGTAGCTGCTAACAATATGATCCCCAAAATAACAGCCAAAGCAATCAGCAGGCCCAATGTTGTGCCTGAAAACCACGGAGACATTTTTGCGTTTTATTGCAGAACGCGTTTTTATTATAAAAATACCTGATAATGATTCCGTAGACACTAAAATAGTAACGGCTGATGTCACTTGCAATACCAATTTGGTGGAACAGGTCCATTGCCGAAATGTTCAGATTGTATATTATTGATTCTAATACTACAGTCGCCATATTCAAATCCTTTCCCAATGTAAGTTATTCTAGACGGATGAAAAATGAAATTAATTAATATTTAAGCTGCTGGTAGCACTACGTATAACCTACTCTGCAGTATTTAGATCTTCGTATAAGTAATATGACACGTTTTGCGGCGATACAAATAGGCAATAACTGACTGGAACACCAGGATCACCTCCAGACCTACAAGTAATCTCTAATTCTTCATTTTTGTCGGCAACAATTTCTTCATCGAAGACTAACGCATCAATGATTTGTAGCTGCAATAATAAACTTTTTAAGAAAGTTGAAAAGTAAAGATCTAAAAAAGTTCTACATCGACTTCAATGTCCTCTAAGGTTGTATCATTTTCCTTCGCAAAAGAACACTTCCATATTCCTTTGTCCTCTTCCGATACATAGCTGATACTATGCGAACATTGTCCGAAGTCAACTAGGTTTTCGTTGCTAAAGGACATTTGATGACGCGTGCCATCAGGTGCTGTTATGTGGCAGTAAAGGGCGGAGTAGGGCACCTTCGCATTGGATGGTTATGGGTCTGTTTAGGGCCGTTGATATCGTAATGTGTTTCTTATAGTCGGGTACTTGGAAATTAAAAGAGTAGTTAATGGTAATTTATAGTACTCAATTGCTATTATTAATTATATATTTTATTCAATAAAATTGAGGCGTTCATTTTCAAAATGCTATTTTTCGTGGAAGTTATGAAATTGATTTACACGTGTTTCGCTTTTCCTAAAACTCCTCAGGCAGGAGCTTTAGTAAAAACGAAACACGTGTCTCTCCATTGTGGTAATTGTGTGATACATTTTTCTGGAGTTTACTGCTAATTACCAATTTATTAAGCGCAACAGCGCAATTTTAGCGGCTTAAAAGTCAGCCTATATTAACAAGTTTCAATTGAAACAAAATCGTAGGTATAAATTGACTACATTAGCAAAATCTTCGCAAATATTTAGAGTTTAATAACTTAATACTATCATTCAGTACATTCATTCATTCATTCATTCAGGTTAGGGTGGGCACTTGAGCTTGGTGCTCATTGTACCGTTCCTATTAATTCTCTTATTTCCACTCGAGCACCTTGGTGTTCTCTATAAAGCCCAGTATCTTGCCCAGTGGAAACTTGAGGACCTTTGAGGGCTCCAATAGATCTCTCCCGAAGTACTTCTGCCTAAGTACCTTTAGTAAATCTAGATGTTTTTATTTGATACATTCATCTCATCTACAAAATTTTGAGGGAACACAAAATGTGTTAAAAAGTTAGTTCTAAAATCTGTCGATAGATAGTGGCACTGTAACGGGAAACAGCGCCATCTAGTGGCAAACACTGAAACTATTGGAATCGACGCCACATGAAACCTGTCAAAAAATAGTTCCTAAATGTGTCGATGGATAGTGGCACTGTAACGGACAACAGCGCCATCTAGTGGCAAACACTGAAACTATTGGAATCGACGCCACATGGAACCTGTCAAAAAATAGTTCCTAAATGTGTCGACAAATGGCGCCACTGTGACGGCCGACAGCGCCATCTAGTGGCAAATACTGAAACTATTGGAATCGACGCCACATGGAACCTGTCAAAAAATAGTTCCTAAATGTGTCGACAGATGGCGCCACTGTGACGGCCGACAGCGCCATCTAGTGGCAAATAATGAAACTATTGGAATCGACGCCACATGGAACCTGTCAAAAAATAGTTCCTAAATGTGTCGACAGATGGCGCCACTGTGACGGCCGACAGCGCCATCTAGTGGCAAACACTGAAACTATTGGAATCGACGTCACATGAAACCTGTCAAAAAATAGTTCCTAAATGTGTCGACAGATGGTGCCACTATAACGGCCGACAGCGCCATCTAGTGGCAAACACTGAAACTATTAGAATCGACGCCACATGAAACCTGTCAAAAAATAGTTCCAAAATGTGTCGACAGATGGTGCCACTGTAACGGCCAACAGCGCCATCTAGTGATAAACACTGAAACTACTGGAATCGACGCCACATGAAACCTGTCAAAAAATAGTTCCTAAATGTGTCGACAGATGGCGCCACTGCAACAGCCAACAGCGCCATCTAGTAGCAAACACTGAAACTATTGGAATCGACGTCACATGAAACCTGTCAAAAAATAGTTCCTAAATGTGTCGACAGATGGTGCCACTATAACGGCCGACAGCGCCATCTAGTGGCAAACACTGAAACTATTAGAATCGACGCCACATGAAACCTGTCAAAAAATAGTTCCAAATGTGTTGACAGATGGCGCCACCGTAACGGCCGACAGTGCCATCTAGTGGCAAACACTGAAACTATTTGAATCGACGCCACATGAAAGCTGTCAAAAAATAGTTCCTAAATGTGTCGACAGATGGCGCCACTGTAACGGCCGCCAGCGCCATGTAGTGGCAAATAGTGAAACTATTGGAATCGACGCCACATGAAACCTGTCAAAAAATAGTTCCTAAATGTGCCGACGCATGGCGCCACCGTAACGGCCGACAGCGCCATCTAGTAAATCTTCGCAAATATTTAGAGTTTAATAACTTAATACTCTCATTCGGTATATTTTCCTATATACATATACTTAAAAAAGAAAATTAAGCTTGAAATACCATATTACCACCTCATAAGCTTTGAAATATTGTTCATGATATTTGCATTTTGAAAATAAGTTTGTGAAATAGTCTCATAATGTTTCTAACTTTTCTAACAATTACCTGTAGTGTTTTCAACATATATAATTTTGCCTCGACTACCAATCTTACATCTCCATAATCCTTGTTCAGTACTTAAGAGTGGTTTGGGAATCTGTTGATTGATAATTTAAAAAAAAAAAGTACGTTTAAATGACCTAGAACTCAGCCTTTACCTCTAATCCACAGATACGTTGGTCTAAGTTTGTCTGTAATGTGCTGTATCTCTCAGTCGACGTACCAACACGTATTATATAATCTTGATCCAGTGGATCTGTGATTATGCAATAACCAAGTGCTGAACTGCTCTTTTCATTTACAATTTGGCAGCCTACGCTGTAGTAATCCCCTTCATCCTTTGCCCAACCTAAGGTGTATATAACATCTAGAAACGTAAATATTAGAACAAAATCCTCCACTGGTGTTTTCAAATTGAAATCTTACCCTCGAACTTCAGATTAATCACATATTCGATCGGTTCCATACTATAAATCACTCCCACTAGGCAACGCCATTCACCCACATCTGCCATAGTTGCCGTGAGCAGGTATGAGCAAGAGGTGGTGACTAATTCTCCTGTGGGGTTAAATAATTTGCACATAAACATAGTTTCCGATATATCCGTTCTGCCACAATTTATGGTGGTACTCGAGCCAAACGCGACTGTGATATTTTTATACAGTTGTGTTTCACTAATAGCTGAAAGAATGAATGGAATAGAAGATTTATTCTATATCAGAACTGTTTTGATTTTACTGAATTGCGTTACTTGAAAGAAAGCGTCAACGGCATCATTTAACTCATCTACTGCTCCTAGAGTCCATTGGGTAGGATCATAAGATGACCAGTTCACTAATTTGAAGCCACACAGGTTTTGACCTAAGCTAGTTAATCTGTTGAACAGATTTTCGTTATCCTAAAATGAAGGATTTAGCTTGAATTTTTCTTATACTCCAGATAGCAAAATAATATTCCAAGATAGGCATAAGAATATTGGAATATCCCTAGATGAATCTTCATATGCACTAAACATATTCATAGAATACGTTTAGAGCATCCATTGACATCCACGTCAATATTACGTGTTACAGACGTCATATTGACGTCTATTAAGCGTCACTTTACATCACTCTGATCTCTGGGTGGAGCCGTGTAAAACAACTAGTTTATGCAGAGGAAATCCGCAATGAAGAATAATTACGTAAAATAATTTTATAATTAAAACAACTTTTTCAAATAATTTTTTATATCACATCATCTAACCTCATTTTTGCAGATTCACGGCATATTTTTTAAATTTACCGCCATACTAGTGGTTACGTGACGTGTGTCAAAATAAATTTTGGGGTTTCTAGACATGCACAACCTATCCCCCAAAAAAAGTTTTAGTATATTTTAACAATAAAAAAAATTCCCATATGTTGTAATATTTATGCCGGTCCTATGTAATATAATATATATAATATTTTTACTTGATTCACTTATGTTGACTATTACATAATAGTAGAAATGCGTTTTTTATTATAAAAAATAAATTTTGAGTTTGGTAGTACAAATCGTCATTTATTTTTACATATATACACCACTTTATTTATTAAAAACAGCATACATGATGACGCGTTCGCGCTCTTTCTCTTGGTTGGCTAAAAAGTTACGAGGTAACCTTGTATATACGGGCCTTGAGTAGCAGTATAATCTCTTCTGACAGTTTTTAACTTAATACTATTAAATAATGTACACATTGCGCGAAAATATTTTTATTGTTCAAGCATATTTCCGAAGTGCACAATTTCTTAATGGCGAATAGTAATATTTCTACGCTGAATGTAAGCGACAGTTTCGTTTGCATATGTATCCATACACAGTATCAATTGTTCATCAGATCTTATCTAGAGATCACGCTAGTAGGATAAATTATTGCAAATTCTTTCAGAAAATTCTTAATCTTAGTTTTTTTACTGACGAAGCATGGTTTTATTTAAGCGGGTTAAGCAACGTAATAGCCGATGAACTAGCCAAGGAGGGCTCTAAGAGACACTTCATGGGTCCAGAGCCCGTATGTAGGATTACTAAGGATTCCGCAAGAAGGGAGATCTGGACCTGGTTAGATAAAGAAAGTACAAAGAAATGGAGGTCGACTGAAGGTCAACTCCATACCAAAACGCTGATAGGGGATGGGGATGGTAGTTTCTCTGATAACCTACTCAAACGCAGTAAGAAAGAAGTTAAAACCATTACTGGGTTGGTAACTGGACACTGCCCTCTGAAAAAGCATCTATACAACACAGGCCGTGTAAGCGAACCGTGGTGTAGAAGATGCGAACTACAGGAGGAAACGAGTTTACATGTGATCTGCACATATGAGGAACTGAAGGTACTCAGGCAGAAATATTTCGGGAGAGATCTATTGGAGCCCTCGAAGGTCCTCAAGTTTCCACTGGGCAAGTTACTGGGCTTTATAGAGAACACCAAGCTGCTCGAGTGGAAATAAGAGAATCAGTAGGGATGGTACAATGAGCACCAAGCTCAAGTGCCCGGACATCAAGTGCCCACCCTAACTTGAATGAATGAATGAAATGACATTGAAGTTCCTTTGGATCATGTTAAAGTTGGAATAGTAGAACTAATATTTTTTTCACAATAACATTAATAGTCGATACCGAGAGCAGTTATTAATACCATAAACTATCCTATATAAGTAATAGTTCAGCAGCGCCACCTATGGTTTGTTATTTTAAACATTTAATTTCTAAAATTGGAAGGTAAATGGCGCCATTAATTTATTTATCTTTCTGTTTTGCCAAATTTAACATGAATTTTCTTTTTAATTGCAATATATGATGATACGAATACTTAAAAAATATTAGTAACACTTTAAGTCACCATTCGTGAAATGTCAATGAAGAAACAAACATCAAACAAAAATTAACTACTTAGTTTAACCTCAAAATTGATTAAATTATTGCCTAAAGAGTATTGCTAAAATGGCAGCAATTGACTCAATTCAATAATTATTTTAGCGTTACTACCTCAAAGTTTGTGGGTTTTTGCGGAGTTGAAGGATTGGTTAGGTCCAAGCTAAATGAAACTACTTCTTCATCTTGGTAGAATGAAGCTTGGCATGATCTCAAATCTTGTCCAATGTCGGTTATATATTGAAGGAAAGATCCGGTCTCCATCACGTAGACATTTTGAACCAAAATAGTTGCCGAATCTATAACGATAATAATAACAATAATCTTTATTGTTAGACGGATGTATTACAATCTAATTATGGAACAAACAAGGCAGCATATTTTAGTTCACAAGTACTAAATAACAAACAATTAAAAAAATATGCATATATGTATACAAGATAAAAATCCTAAATTAATACAATATAGTACAATCCATTAAAAAAAAAGTAATCTTTTCCATATAAGTAAAAACAAAATCAAGCAAAATCGGTATTAGGTACATCTTTTCTCACCCCCAAAAACATTAAAGGCACTTACGAACATCCTGTGAAACTAAAAGCACTAATACAAACACTATTCCAGTATTAACCGCCATTATACTGGCACCACTAGGCTGGTTTGTGAAATCGTGCTATTTTCACACTTGATGGTAACTATGAGCAAAATTTAATTTGTAATTGATGCTTATAAAATATTTTTTGATCGACGAAATTGACACATTTTTCGGCAAGACTAGATATCTTTTCTCGTGTACCTTACAGATTATGCTCCAGAGATTATCGGCAGATTAGTTTTAACTGTCAGTGGAACATATAATTTATTAACTGTCGCCGGCAATTTGCGTATCATGAATATCAATCAATCAATTTTCGTTTTGTTCGCAAATAAGGTGCACTTTTTAACGAAACTTATTAATAGGAATTCAATGGTGTACCTAAACATATAAAAAATAGAAGATGTACCCATTAGAAGTTGACTGAGTTTGGGCTTTAGTGACGAACACCCAGTATATTAAAATACAACTATAAACACACCTGCAAGTATAAGTAGGTTCGTACTAAGATATCTCAAAGTTTGATTCACTTAGTCTAAGTGGTAATTAAATTGCAATCGCTTTTCTCAAACAGTGCAAGCGGTAGAAATTTTAGAAAATCAAAGATATCTTGGAAATTAATGAGTTTAGCGCTAAAGTATGCCATATCTTATTGTTTCAAAATTTACTGGCGCTTTTAAAAATGCAATAATATTGGGGTATTGTATTTAAAAAAAGAAAGTTGGAGGCTGTACCGAGGTTACGACACACCCTGTACAAATCGTGATAATTCTGCGTTATTGAAAAATTATAATCCTACAATAATTTATAAAAACTTTTTTTCCTATCTGTCATTGTTTACGAGTTATAGAGGAATTTCCTGCTGGTGAAACACTCTGTATAAGAATTTTTCTAAAATGTATGGAGTTTTACCTATTTTCTAGACGTTTATTTTTTAAATATTTAGAATTTCTATCTTATAATACCCTTTACACTATGCCACTGAAATATCACGATCTTTTCGGCTAAAGATTTACATTTGCAGAATTTGAATTTTCCGCCAAAGGATTAAATGTAATCATATTTTTTTTTAACCTGCAGATACGCAATCATTGGTAGAGATGCATTTGAACTTTTACTACAAAGCGGATTCTCAGCCGCACATGAATAGACTAGTTTTATATTGCATAGAAAACGGAGAATCATAATTTCAAGTTCACGAACAAAAAAGGTTGGGAGAGTTGATAGGATTGTATGTAGTATGCAATTTTGTTGTTTTGAGTTTCTTATCTTCAAAATCGTGTAAATAAATCAAGTGCAGTGTAAATTGAGGATAGGTGTAGTTTTTATTGGCTATAGCTTTATAGAACGAATTTTAGTAGTTAGGATTATCAATACATCCGTTATAAGTAGAGACCGGATTATATGCAAAGTGCATATATTTTATTTTTTGCATATCTTTAATTATAATCTATATGTAGACGTATTACACTAATTGAAGTTAATTAGGGCTAATTAGTGATTGCATATATTGCATATTTAGGCATTTCTATGCGTATTTTTACAAAAGTTGCATATATTGCATATTTAAGCTTTTTCTTATCCTTTCTATTAGTAAAAATTCCTAGTAATTCCTAATGTAGAGCGACAACCGACAATTCTTAGAACGATAAATCTTTTACATTGATTTCTCTAATACTTGTTTCCAAGAACTGCACGTGTTTAATTTCGCCTAGCAGAAGGGATGTGGTAAATACGTTTTATTATTATTAATTCCCAAATAAACTATTCATTCATTGAATATCTTTTGAGCGAAACAGCATGTAATTGTGTTACGTTTTTAACTACTGTGCATCCGTACAATGAGTATAGCGAATAAAATTTCTTTATGGATTAAGCCATATCCTGAACTGGTAAAGGATGGCGACAAAATATTTTGTCGAGCCTGCAGTAAACTGGTAAGTTTAATTTTACTAAAAGCTTTACAATTGTTTTTAAATTCTTTAACTTTTGATATAAAATGACAATTGTTGTTGTAGGTGTCTTCCGAGAGAAAATACCTGATTGATCAACACGCTAAAACTCCATCACATATTGGAAAATGTGAAAAACTAAAACGATCCGCATGTGTGCAGCAATCTATGCGTCAATGTGTAGCATCAACTTCACGAAAATCAGAACAAGAAGAATATAATGCGGATCTGTGTAACGCATTCATTTCGTCTAACATACCATTAGCAAGATTAAACAATGTTAATTTGAAATCATTTTTGCGAAAATATTGCAAACATAGTATACCTGACGAAAAAATTATGTCACATCTTGTTACCAGCAAACAATAGCAGAAATTCAACAATTCGTAGGGAATAATTTTATTTATATCATGGTAGATGAAAGTACGGATAAGTGTGGCCGTTATATTGCCCATTTGTTAATAGGAATTCTTCATGAAGATATTGTAGGTAAATCATATTTAATTTATTGTAAAGAACTTCAAAAAACAAATAATATGACAAATGCCCAATTCGTTTAAGAAGGTTTATCAAATTTCTTTTTACCTGGAAGTATACCTTGTGAATTCTTTTTACTAATGTTGTCCGACGCTGCACCATACATGATAAAAGCCGCGCAAAATTAAAAATTTTTTTATAGTAACATTATTCATACCACTTGTTTAGCTCATAGGTTCAATCGTGTAGCCGAAGACATTAGGAATTAATTCCCTTTGATTAATGATTTAATTAGCAATGTCATAAAAGTATTTTTAAAAGCACCTTTACGAATCCAATTTTATAAGGAGCGACTTCCCGGTGTTAAGTTGCCTCCTGAACCGATTATTACGAGATGGGGTACATGGTTAGAGGCTGCAATTTTTTCGCCGATAATTTTTGAAGGAAGAAAAAATGTAATTCTTGAAATCACGGCTGACTGCATTGCTCCAGAAAACTGTGAAAAGATAGTAACATCAACAGAATTGCTACAAAACCTTTTGTATATTAAGTCAAATTATAGCTTCGTTTCAAGTTCCATTCGTAAACTAGAAACGCAAGGGATGTCGCTCCCGGAATCAGTCGAAATAGTAGACGAATTTGATATGCTATGTAAGAAGGTTAAGGGTACAATAGGTAAATTCTATATACGATAAATTTAAAAGAGTGATAAATAAAAATGCGGGGTATTTGAAATTGAAGAAAGTTAAGAAAATTTTGGAAGGTGAAACAGTAAACGATTTCGACTTTAATTTTAGTTTAGAATGTATTGCAAATAAGTTAAAAAATGCGCCAATTACATCTGTGGGTGTTGAAAGAACCTTTCTATTTCGAAACATATGTATTCTGATAGAAGACAAAACTTTCTTTTACACAATTTTGAAAAACATTTAATTATAAATTGTTTTAGAAATATGTTGTGAAAAACTGTGTGCAATAAAGTTAATGTTTACATTTCTGCTCTTATTTATTTTATGTAAAAATTTTGCATATTGTCACAATTTTTTTTTTTGCATATATGCTCCAGGTTTATGCATATTTTTCCAAAAATCGATGCATATATATGCGCATATATTCCAGTTTTTCTTTACATATAATCCGGTCTCTACTTATAAGTACTAATTTCCCGAAGCCAAGGGCTGACGAAATAATTTTTAGACTACACAATGTTTACCAACATAACGCTAAGCTACCGCATCATCAAACATGTGCCTTCTGTAAATCACAAACTAATGTCACGGCTAATACATTCTCGGAAAACAAATATACCGTCGCAGTGGCCCCGCGTCCGAAAACAATTCCCCTATATAGGATCTCGTAAGCGCGGTAAATAAATTCTCGTACGTATTAATATTTACATTAATCTGAATGTTTGATGGGATACATAGAGTAATTTCCTTTTCGTGCGGTATTTGGATTAGTTTGTTGTTCGCGTATAAGTTTCCAATTTATTGCGAGGGGGGGCGTGTTGACAAAGTTGGCTTCGTTGGTGTTCTGCAGTTGTTTCTCTTTCACTCTCTGTATCCGTGTTGCGCAACCGTTTCACCGGATGTAACCAAACCAACTTATTATTTACGTATGGTACTGGCTGGAATATGTATTATCTGAGCGCCGGGAGTGTAAGATCTGAAGTGAATGTTTAAAGATTTACTGTTTCTGGAGTGGCTGTTATTCACTGGCAATATTTTTATTTACATTACTAATTGAGGATGAGAAATGGCGAAGACTGGAAACTCTTCTTGATATTTGCTTTCAGAGAAGCCAATTTTAGTTAGATATTTTAAATGTTTCAGATTAGATGGCTTTTATGGTATAAGGTTTTAAGGATAGCATTACCGTTACTTATAATATCCAGCCTTTGCCGTATATGTAGGGCCCGATTAAAGTCTATTCTCCCCAGTTTATCACGTAGGTGCAGCCTGTATCCTATTTTTACTATTGCGCCTTTTCTGATCATGATCTTGTTTATTGCACTTTTAGAGCAACACTTCCAGCCAAAGAACATACTTATCGGTGTTGCGTAGGCTTTCACGGCCGGAATCTACTGTAAAAAGTTTTTTTCCGGGCTGTTGAGCCGTGGTCTTGTGGAATTACTTCCGTACGTTTCGTTCACAACTGCGGTGAACATCTTCAGCGGCGAGGTGAAGTTGTACTTCACGATAGCTCGTCGTTTAGTGATCCGACGTTATGTAATGTTATATACCGGGTGTCCAGCCTAAGATGCAACGGTCCATAGCCGATTTATTATTGTTTTTTTGCCTCGAATCATATTCTACACATTTTAAAATTAGTTTCAGTTATGGCTAAAATATTATTTAGAAGTGGATAACCCTAATATATTAATGGTACCTTTGGATTCCTTGTTAAATTTAAATAACAATTCGTTAGGCAAACATTGGGGTTAAGTTGTTAACCGTTTCCGATTATATGACGTTTTTCGAAAATAAGACATTTGCAATGTCTGCGGTGTTTGCAAATATTTCTGGAAATACGAAAGTTAGAAAGATGCGGTTTTCAGTTTTCGCTTAATCATGAAAAAGCACACGTCTTTTATTTTAAAATTGTTTCGTTTAAATTACAGAATTATTAAATAGGGCTCTGTAATTTTCGAACTATAAAATCATGGATAACTTGATTTTTTTAAATTGAATGGTATAGCAATTTTTACATAATGGATGTGAAAATTTGATTTTCTTTCGATTTATACCGAGTGTCATTGTGTCTATCTCCAAAGGTTTTGGAGATATTCGCGGGCTATTCAGTTTTCACTAAGATACGTTATTGCGAAGCGCCGGCCACCTTCCCCTCGCATTTCACCAGGCTTGCAACTGAGAGCAGTAATACTGGCATGCTTAGAAAGTGGCCAACAGAACACAATAGAACAATTCCATTTAAAATAATAAAGTTAGTATCTACTTCCGGTACAAACGGAAGTCCGCCATTACTAAAACTAATTTTTTCTATTTTATGTTCATAAAAACGCAATTGTAACACGCTTTTGCGTATCGAAAAGTGCTTCATTGTGATACGCCTTTTTTCATTTCTATAGGTGGCTGTATTGAATACATTATGACAGAAAGCAAATTGACGTTTAATGCATGTAAATTGTAAATACTTTAATCAAAAATTCTATACAAATTTAGTTTACATTGTTATTGTTATGAAACGTGGAATTACTGTATACATTTACACTGACGGAACAAGTATCTTGAGCATGTATTGTTATGCCAGGCAAATTCTTCGTAACAAAGTTTTGCTGAGTTATGTTATTGCTTTAAAGGTAGACTCTTGTGATTGAGAATCATTCGATATATAACTCTAGAATGACCAGATGTACTTGGCCCTGATAATTGTGCGCTACAGCCACTCTTACTTTTCATAAGATGTTCGATGTAACCCTTAGCTACCGCAGATGACTCCATCCACCATGACGTTTTATAGTCAGCAAATCACTGCCTGCGTCTGCTAAGTGTGTAGCACTAGAACGTCTGAAGCAATGTCCAGTATAAAGCTCTGGATTGGGCAATTTAGAAAATCAGCTATAATTTAGCATTTTGGCCAATCGTATTAATTCTAATCGGGCACGATATACAATAACCATTGCGATATGTAAGAAGAATCTGAATGATTAATATTTTTTGGTCGCAGGGCGACATATTTTTTTAATTAAAGTAATCCATCTTCATCCGTAATTGCAAAAACTCTTACGATATTATTTTGTTTTAGGTACTGTCACCAAATAATATCACTCTAAAATTCTAAATCATGTATGGACATATTGTTAATCATCTCGTCTACAGCACCTGTTATACCCATTATTAAAACGATCTAAAATAAAATCCATTACATAAAAATACATTTGGCAAAAATATCGTACCTTATTGCTAAATACAATGCGTCAGAACCTTCTTCTATAAATTTATTAATATCTTCAATGCATAAAATTTTAGATTTCTTAGCCTCGTATCCTTCAGAGAATCGTTTAAATAGGCTTGTAATTTAATATAATTTTGATAATTCTGTATTTTATAAATGGAAAAGCAGAACGAAGCATGGAATAACATAGAACCATAAGGTAGAAGATTTCTTATTTTTACCTTGTAATTCAAAATTGCCAATAAATGTTTTCAGATATTGTGTTGACATTATTCTGTACAGCCATAGTTCAAATTGATGGTAGCATTTTTCATATACTGCTTTTGATTTTTTCGGTAATAAATTTATGACGGCGTTATCCGCAATTTCACGCAGTTGTGGTGGCGTACAGATAAAATTTGTCTCAGTATCACACTCATTTTTACAGTTACAGAGACTATATTATGAAATATGTTTAAAACAATTTAAATAGCCGAATTTGAATTTTGAATTCGTCAAATGTCAATCGTATGTCAATGGACCAACTTCATATAAAAATAAAACTCAACAATTTAATGAATTATTATTAAGTATTTATATCAATTTATAATGCAAATAGAAAAAATAGTATAAAGGACTCGTTTCATAAGGCTTTTTGTCGCACTCGTTCATTAGAAAACTCGCCTGCGGCTCGTTTTCTAAACTTGAACTCGTGCGACAAAATCATGCCTTATGAAACTCGTACTTTAATATACTATTAAAATGTGTAGAATATGATTCGAGGCAACATTTATTTTTGAAATATTTCCAAAAAAACAATAATAAATCTGCTATGGACCGTTGCATCTTAGCCTGGACATCCGGTATAGTCGATGCCTGTGCAACAGGTGTGACGAACGCTTCTGATTGGCCTTGGTCCGAGTGCGTTCTGTTTGTGGTACGAACACGCAACACCTGGTACCAGATCTTGTTGAAAGTACGTGCTTCTTCTTTCCATGCTTGTGAATTTCTATGGATTCTCGCGTAGCCTTGTGTGTTGATAGTACTTTTGTGTCATCAAATTGGATGTTATGGTCGACGTTTTGTAGGGCGTGTTCTGCGATGGCCTACTTCTCAGTTTGTCCCAGCAGACAATTACGCTCGTGTTCCTTAATCCTGGTGTTGATGCTACGTTTTGTCGTGCCTATGTAGAGAGATCCACACGAACATGGTATTCGATATACCCCTGTGGATGACAGAGGGTCCCTGAGGTCTTTCACCGAGCGTAGATGGTGCTTTATTTGGCCCATTGGTTTGAAAACGGCCTTCACGTGGTGTTTCTTTAGAAGTTTGCTAACCCGATCCGTTACATTTTTGAAGTGGGACAAGAAAGCGGTACCCTTAACATCTTCCTGTGCCTCCCTGTTACCCTGTGAGTGCAGGAGTCGGCCTTGGATGCAAAGACCTCTCCACCTCCTTCTTGGAGTACCCAAGCGCAAGTAGGGCGCGATCTAGGTGCGTTGGTCTTGGGGCAGAACCCGAGGTCACTTAGGATCTTCGTGACACCCCTCTTATGTCCTGGTGGACTTGTATGTAGAAATCTTGAACGCCTTGGGACTTGTGGAAGTTACCTTGCCTGCAGGTTTAGATGATGTTGATAAGATTAATAATTATTTAGTGAAACAACTACGTCCGATTACCGGTAATACTGCTAAATTCCAAATACCAGACACTTATCCTCTGATAATTAGTATTAATTTGCGAATAATAGGTATTGATCGGTATTAATTGAATAAGGGAAGTATTGATTTCTGAAAAATATAGTGGGAATAACTATAATTTTTCTTTTGAATACCTCAAAAGTATTAAGTTTTGTCGTAAGTTTGGTAAAGAAGGGGAGAAGTGGTTGGCCCTTTCTTTTTTACTGGTTCTCTTTCCGACATACCTGCAATATTACAATTGCGTATAGACCAAAATAGTACTATTTTTGAATATTTAGTGCACGACCTGTTTGTTGACTTTGAGAATTTACTTTGTACGGCTTGTCAAATGAAGAATGATTGCACTTGCTCACCGCTGACGCCACTCACCGAACTTTTTTGGGAAAAATACTTATCTTTCGGTTGGCAAGATTGTGACAGCAAAAGTCCATCTAAATATTACTAAATCTCACATTGACAAGTACTTCAGCTAGTATTTCCCAAAATTATTCTAATTAATCTGTTTGCTTATAGTCAAAAACCGGAATATTAGGTTTTGCAATATTGTGTTTCACTTCTTATTAGTTATTTAAGTTAGAGAGTTATTTGGTTGCTTGTCTTATCTTACTTAATTTTGATATAAACCAGGCTATCATCAGCTGCGGCCGTCATTACTAGTATTTTGACGTGTCAAGAAAGTAGTTCTCATGTTTTCAAATGTCATGCAGATGTCGCTACTTACCGGAATCTGGTGTAACATTCAATTCAATCTAAATTTGAATGAATCGGCAGGCCGTATAAAGCAAACTGTCAGAGTCATGAAGCAGGTGGTGATTTAGTGTAACTTTTGTTGTTAAAATCTTCTTTCCTTGACCAGGATATATTCTGTTTTGATAGAGTTTCTTCTTGATTTTTAGGTCTTTAGAAAAAATATAGAAGTGTATAACGAACTCATGAAACTCCAATTAAATTTTAAATCTCCACAATCTTTTTCACAAAAAGTTAGTGTCATTACTAGTTTAACTGATAGAGCAATAATACTAACAGGTCCAGTTTTTCGACCTGATCCTATTAATAAAGCAAAAGATATTATTAAAAATGTATATATCCACATTCCCTTATCAATAATATACAAACAAGGATTTCTTTTCCTTTTTATAATAAATCAATAAAAAATATAAATGATAATCAAACATTTGCAAAATATATAAAAATTTCTTGTGTAAAACACTTATCCGAAAAAGTAAATTAAATTTTCGAACTCTATAATTTCAAAATTGCCTATCACAACTACAAAACCAAATTTATATAAAGTTAAAATTAAAAATGGAAAAAAAATCACACATACTGTAGATATAAAATAGGATAGAAGGACATAAGTATAACAAAAATGCTACAGCTTTAAAAAAACATGAAATAACTCAAAATCATACCTTCGATTTTAACAATAAAACAATTTTAAGCAAAGAACAAAATACAGGTTGTCCTATTTATAACTTTCGAGAAAAAAATATATTTCGCGTTCTGGAAAATCCCGTATAAACAAACCAAAATATGACTACATGATGTACCCCGGCTAGAAATTGAAATAATGAAAAAAATTTAGTCGAGATTTCAAAATTTAATCTTTCACCCTGGCGACGTGGTAAATCGTTAAACTTGAGTCTTTTTCCAGATAAAACAAAAAATAGTTAAACAAATGACTATCAAACTATTAAAAACCTTATATTAATTTCTTTCATTCAAAGTGGTCTATCCAAATATTCGGTAAAATACAGGGTGCTCGGTTTCAAAAAATACAACTTTGAGATATTACTGGAAAATGGATCACCCTGTATAGCGCAAAATATTTTTAAGACGTTCAGTCAGATGCGAAGTATATTTAAAAAAAAAAAAACTTGTAATTTATAACTGATTTTCCGTACTTGGAGTGTCAGGACACTCTGTATATTCTTATAATTTACATATTATAATATTTAGAAAACATTATACCTTTCAATAATTTCACTATAAGCTAAAATATCCCGATATTATTTTAATAATTATAACTTTAATTAGAATTTAAAAAATTAAACTAATTATATAATTTATTTGCAATTCACAGTCTCTTAATCACCTGAAGAAGATTAAATTTATATGGGCGATAAAAACCGATCATGTCACTTGTTGTAGTATACATATGTCAAATAAATTAGGAAATATAATTTTAACTTCGTTTGTTACTACGTAACCTAATCATGAACGTATGATTACCTAAAAGAGTTTTCAGTTAGGTGATGATGAATAGAAAAAATGATTGGTCGATGCAAGATAAAGGGAATAGCCTGTAAAAAACCAATTGCTTCGTTTGCTTATGCACTGTAAGATACGTTTGATGGCGTTACGCGGCACCAAGTTGTACTACTATGCTAGTAAATTATATAATTTGTTCTTATTTACAATTCCACCTCGCAAATGCAACCTATGATTAGCATACACTCAAGACATACGATACAGTACCTTACCAGATATTACTGACAGTATTTGAAGCTTTACTAGAGCTCAGTTAACACTGTCTATTTCGAATAAGTGATATTGTAATATAAGTTTTTACATCTTCAAGAACGTAGTGATATATCGGCGCTATTATCTAGATCTAAGGTATCTACATAAATAACGCATGAGGCAATAGATAAAAGAAATCTGGAAACCTATTGTATTCACTTATTATCATTTCATGAATTGTTTGCATCTAATTACAATCCATCGCGATGTTGAGCAAAGTGAAATTATTGAGTATTTTAAGTAAGTAGCTATTATATTCTCTATTATTCTGTTATATTTCATGCGATACTTTCCGCTTTTATGCTATCGTTTAGGATGGCGTCAAATTTGGAAAATTTGGAACTATTACTATAATTGACAATAATGCCATATAAGCTCCTATTTATATGCTTGCTTCAAGTTGTGTAATTATTATATTCTATTTTATTTGGAGTTGTGAGATTTATGTTTACTGATCAAATAAATATATTTTGACCAATATAAAATTAGACTAGTTTTAACTCATTTTTTAAGGAAGTAATTACATATAAATATTTTTAATAGTGGAGCTACATGTAATTGAAGTAGTTGCATGTCTTCTTGTCGTAGGTGTCATCATCACCTCCTTGTGGTTTTACTTCCGGGTTCAGAGGAGCATGTATTGGATGATGTGCCTCTAATTGACGGGTAAATATTTAATAAAATAATCTGGTAGGTACCAATAACATAGTCAACATAAAGGCTGATTTTTGCTATGTGGTAAAGAGCAAGCATTATAAATATAAACCAAAAATGATACACTAAATTATTTTTTTTCTCATTCTTCTGTTTAAATCGATATTTTGGATCTAGATGCGGAAAAAACCAAAAGTCTTATAATTCAACTGTATGCTTTCGTCAAAAATATTTATTGACTCTTTCAGGGCTACAAATGTGGGTAACAAAAATTGTTAACAATGGATACGTAACATAATTAAAAATTATTTAAGCTTGCCCATAATTTTAAGGTTTTCTCGTAGGTGTGACCGTTTTATTATTTGTGGCTTTAATCGTACATATTTCTTGTATATAATAATAATAATTTTCTTTGAAGTGAAGGGTTCAACAATTTTGTGTTGATAATTTCCTTTAAGTAAATTTAATAAACGAGGGTAAATATGATAAGAAAAAATTGAAATTAAGTTAAAAATAAAAAGATTTGTACACAAAGTTATATGACAGCGTAATACATACATAAAACAATTTTTTTTATTTTTGTGACTAAAATGTAGGGAGGAAGGTAAAACGAATAAAAAACATATGTAGATACAAAAAGCAAAGATGAAAATAACTGTTATAGTATACTAATTTGTTTTAAATTTCTTTTTTAATGAGATGATAAATACCTTAAATTTGGAGTGTCATTTTTATTTTGCTGGTAGAATTACTATTAGGTATATGTAATACCTTTCTTTCTAAGAAAGAACGTTTATTAATTGTTACCACTGTAGAATATCTTATAAACTACTTCTTATCTAACTTTCTTTTTCCAAAAGACTTTTTATTTTTATGAAAATAATACAAAATGTTCAACTAAATTTACGCTCTAGCAAGTCATAATTTTATTTATTCAAAATATCATGTCGGTTGTCGCGAATAAAATACATTCTTGTGCACTATATCGCTTTTTGAAATGTTAGCTTATGTTAAAATAAAAAAAACAGAAAATCATGTTTGCTTGTTTCTCTTTTCTGTGAATTTTTTCTAGACGTTCACAATCATGTTTTTTTGCGATTACAGCGCATCCTGTTACGAATCGAAAAAAAAGTTTCAAACAAAAACTACATACTTGATCGAGTTCGGCACCATTCAGTGAGCCCCCTACATTATTACAAATCTTATTAAGATCTTTTTTTTGATTTGATGCAGTGTTTTAGAGATATTCCGTTGTCTCAAGATAAAAAACTCACCCTGTATACATATAATTAAATTTCTTCTGCTATAACTTTTGCATCGGTCACTTCTTTCTTTTTTTCTCTTTATATTCACGTAATCGATAAGTACCTATATATAATATACCAACGTTAAATAGAGTAATAGATCATTCAACATAATCAGTGACAGAATATATAAGATTTTTAAAATCCGATTATATTGTATTGATAAATCAATCTGCAAATTGAATTGTTTATTATAATGTGTAAATAATAATACGAAATGGACAATTCACATACTCTATTGTCTACGTTGATTACGCCAGACTATAAATTACACCGTGTATGCAATAATGTGTTATTGGTACTTCATACACTATCTAAATTATCAGAACGTCTATACAATAATTTCCACTAATCTCTTTGCTCAAGGTCGGTGATATTCTTATTTGACTTGTAATACTTGTAAATAAGATACATTAAGCAGGTGAAACATATTTTCTACATTAAAAAAACAAATTATCTTGTAAAACAAATCGTTGTTAATAACTACGTACTTTATTTGAATGGATGAGGTATAGCTATATCAGACATTGTAACACAATTCTCAATTTTAAAAATATAAAACTTGGCGCAGTAAGTTATATTTAGAATATTATCTCGATTCAAATTATAAACCGGAGATGACACAAATTAATTAACTATGCCAGAAAATTTCCTGGCAAATTCCAAATACTTCAGCCACATCTCAAAAACGCTGAGCATAGACATGTTGTTTTGTGATTTTCAACAATCATTGACAATGAAAAAGTTTAGTCATAAGTTTTCTTCAAATTGTGTATTATGTATGTAGATACATACGTAAGAAGGTCAAGTTTATTAAAAGTGCAGAGTTATCAAGGCAAATTAATGTTAATCCCCTTTTACGGTAGTAATTAAAATTTCTAAGATACAGGGGATTCCTAAAACATAATTAACGTTTCTATTTACTTACGACCATGAAAATGAATGGTGCATTCCCCTGTAATGAACTTAATTAGTGATGGGTTTTACGAAGCAAACTGCTGTTTTGTAGCAGCTAGTAACCGTTAGCACTTTGTAGCAGCTATTCAGTATCAGAAGAAACTGCTACCTTTTGTAGGAGTTTCCTGATATAATAGATAAGTGCGAATATTGTGAAACGTACATGTATATTCGTAGGAGTATACAGGGTGATTCTCAATGTATGCGACAAACTTTAAGAGCTGATTCCTGAGGTTATTTTGATCATAAAAGTTCATATGAGTATATGTCCAAAACGGTTTGGTTTTAAAGTTATTGAATGTTTATTATTCAATAATAATATTAAACATTAATAAAATAATTATGAACTATGACTAACACGATATAATATCACAGTTGGTTCTTCAAAAACTATTGTGTTGAGAGGGAATTGTTTATTTGTCAACAGCTGTCAGAGTATTCATTCAGCTTGTTGCCAGTTTCTGTTTTCTAAGATGAATTACACGAATGCTGAGATATGTGATATGCATTTCGTTTACGGTCTTGCCAATGGAAATTCGCGTGCTGCTAGACGTCTTTATGAAGAACGATACCCAAACAGTATCATCCCGCATCATTCAATATTTGCCCGTCTTCACCAACGTCTTAGTGAAACGGGAAATTTAAAAAACCGGACGACTGATAACGGGCACCCATCTACAGTGAGAACTCCACAAGTTGAAGAAATGGTACTAAATGAAATTGAGGAACATCCTACTACAAGCACCAGAAAAATTGCGTTTGCTTTTAACATTAGTCAGGCCACAGTTTGGAGAATATTGAAAGATCAACTGTTGTATCCATATCACATTCAACGGGTGCAGGCACTTTTGTCGGGAGATTTTCCGCAAAGAGTGGCTTTTTGTCAATGGATGCAACACAAAATCGCACAAAATCCTGACTATTTGGCTCAAATATTCTTCACCGACGAGGCTACTTTCTCTAGAAATGCGATTATTAATTTTCATAATAATCACATATGGGTCGAAGAAAATCTGCACGAACTAGTGAATGCCCGTCATCAACATCAATTCTCTGTCAATGTGTGGGCCGGAATTGTTGGAGATCACTTGATAGGTCCACATTTTTTACCGATGCGGTTAAATGGCGAGGTATACCGCAATTTTCTTGAAGAGGAGCTACCACTACTGCTGGAAGAAGTCCCGTTGCAATTAAGATTACAAATGTATTTTATGCATGACGGTGCTCCAGCGCATTTTAGTTTAGTTGCTCGCGAGTTTTTGGACAATACGTATCCAGATCGGTGGATAGGACGGGGAGGTCCACAACCGTGGCCTCCTCGGTCTCCAGAATTAAATACTTTGGACTTTTTTCTCTGGGGTCACCTTAAATCATTAGTTTATACGACTCCCATTGAAAATGTCGATGAACTGAGAAATCGTATTATCGCAGCTTTTCAAACAATTCGAAATACCCCTGGTATTTTAGAACGGACTAGTGTTGTTGGGGAAACTATCAATTTTCCATAACAGTAAAAACACATATTTTTCTAAAAAAATTAAAATATTACAAAAACTACTAGGTTTCAGGATATAACATCATTAAGAGAAACGTTATAGAATTTCACGCAGAATCTAAAAATAAATTAAAAAATAAGGTGTGCGATCACAAGAATATAATGTTATATTCGCCACATTTTTTTGAACAACCCTCTATACTTAAAAATAATTTTAAACCCTACACCTTAACATTATCTAAAACTTTTGCATCTAACGGTTTTCCGTAATTCCCGAAACAAACGAGATAATGAACTTTACTCTATCGTTGACTCACCTTGTACAAACTCTCTGCACCTATTTGCTTTTTTGAAGCGCATAGTTCTAATTTAATTCCGCTGACCGTAATGAAACCCTCAAAACTATTTTATTCGCATCCTTACTAAATATAACTTGTCTCAAACGTAAATCTGTTGGAAAGATACCCGAAATAACGCACGCCGCGTCGACTGAAATAGATGAATACAGTAACATACTGCTGTAGTATGGCACCCCGGGTTTCGCAAATTTAAATGTGTATTTTTATTTTTTCCAAATCAGCCTTGTCAAAACAATGATAGAGTTTCCACAATTCTTATATTTGTTTATTTTGCTAAGAATTTTGATTTAATTGTTAGTATCATTTTATTGTTCAGTTGTGTAAAGTTAATTTCATTTATTTGTACATTTTGCGTGTACCAGTATTGTATAGTTTATATGCTAGTTTTTTCTTTGCGATGCGTTGCGCCGTCATCGCACGCAGAAGATGTAAATTTCATATATATGCGAGTGTTACCTTAGAGGCCCGAGCAGTTACCAGATAGACGAGCGCGTGTATGGTCTTGTTTTGTTGTTTTTGGTTACCGTTTCTGGTAATTCTTTTTCATTGTAAGATGTAGTTCGTTGCTTTGAATTTTTAAAATCGTCCATCTAGTAATTCGTTTATTAATTAGTGTTAGATCGTTGTGCACAATATACATGTAAGGCTCTTTAATAATATTCGTTTTAGAAGTAATCGCGTTTAGAGTTTAAATTTTCCGTTTTTTTGTAGTTTTCATATTAATGTTATTTTAATCACCTCGGGGTAGGTGAAGTAAAGCTGTGAGCTTGATTTAAATTTCATTTTCAATTTTGGTTGTTTCTCTACGTTATTTGAATTAAATTTTAGTTTGCTTTGAATTTTTGAAACCACGTGGATTTTTTTTTTGTGGTATAAGAAAGTCCTTCTAGAACGAATTCACAATTTTGTTTGCTAAAGGATTTGCATTGTCCTTTTTAAATTGTAGAGTCGTATGCAGGTTTGTTTTTTGCCAGAATCTTATATTCATGGTTTTAATTTTTCCTGTAATTTGTATCAAATGTTTTTTTTCTTTTTTTCTTTTTATACAATAAATCTAATGATTGTAAATATCATTTTAAAATCACAGTTTCTTTTATTTTTGAATCAGCCATTTCAATTTTTGGGGATTTTAAAGAAAGTCAATTTTGCAAACGCCCACTATTACTTTTTAAGATAGTTACTCTGAGATGTAAGAATCTCTGGCGCCCTTTTAAATTCATTTTTGCTGAGCTAGCTAAATTAATTTTGTCATTTTTAATTTCTTTAAACTTGTATGCTTGGACAATCAGTTCACAGTCTCGATTATAATTTTTTTTTTGTTTCTATAGTTTCCATAGTATCGTCCGCATCACCCGACTCATAACCCTCTGCTAATATTGTTTTAGGCACAACGACCTACCATATAATCTGTACCAGTTGTTACGCAACAACATAACGAACTTCCATTTCGACCAGGATCTTACCGACGATGATCTCTTTGGGAGTCAAAATTGCCGATCCTGTTTCACGGACTTACCAAGACTGCGAGAGGGAAAAGTCGGAGCGCAAGTAAGACGGAAGTTTGTGCACATCAGATCTGTTAGTATATTTATTATTTTTTTTTTTTTTAGTTTTGGGTCGCGTATGTTAGTTGCAGAGATCAATACAAAGACGCTTTGGCTAAAACAATCGAACAGATTGACGTGATAAAGAGGCTGGTGAAGAAGTTCTCAGCGGATTTAGAATTTGTAACGAGCGCAGATGGTGAGTAGATGTGTACTATATGCCTGGAAGTAAAAACCGATCAACCGTGAAATTTTTTCGAATAGATAGATAACTTAATGGTTAATTCAATGTAAAAATTTTCCGGGCACCTATTTCAATCGATCCGCGTACAATGTAAAGGCTCACCATAGCCTAGATTTTGAAGGGCTATGTGGTACTGTAAATTTCTCCTAGACCCCTCACCACAAACTGCACTAAACTGGACGTACGTTTCGATAGCAAAGCTATCATCATCAGCAGATACACTGAACTGAGTAACTACACTAAAACTACCCTAATTTATACCTAAAAAAGGTCATGGTACAATGATCACAGTCATGGCTGACTATCGTCATGCTTAACTAGTCACTAATCCTAACTCCGTCCGATCTACTACTTTTACTTAATAAACTGTAAAGGCAAGAATTTAAGGGTCCTAAATCTGAATTCATTAAAATATGTTTGTTTTTATATATTTCCATACCCTCATAACAATTTTGCTTACGTTTTTAACTAACTTTATATTGTCAATTTTATGGTTTTCTTCAAGCATATGTAGGGCTACACTGGATTTGTCAAACCTTCTAAATTTAAGATGAGCCAAATGCTCCATGTAACGCGTTTTAATTGATCTTTTTATTTGCCCAATATATACATGATCACAATGTTTACAAGATATTTTATAAATACCTGATTTGTCCAAATTATCTACTTGATCTTTAGGGTTACCTAAAATATTTTTAAAACTATTATTTGAAGTAGTCGCTATGACAAGATTGAATTTAGAGACAAAATTTTGTAGACCTTTCGTGTAACTTGGATAAAATGGTAATTTAACATATTTCTTATTTTTCCTGTCACTAATTTCTAAAGTACTCACATTTCTAATTCTTATTTTATTTTTATGTTTTCTAATGGTATTATATACAACGTCTTTTGAGAATCCATTAAATGCAGCGATTTTAATAATTTGTTTAAGATGGGATGGGAATCATTAGATCTTAATGATTGTTACTGTATAGTAAGCATAAATCTCTGGTTTAACATTTCTGGTACTATTTATTTTAAAGCTCCATTTGTTTCGCTTATATGCATTCTTACTTTTTAGTAACACTTCAAGTAAAAATTTGATAAATACCATCATGCAACTTCAAAGTGCTATTGATCGTCAGCGCCCTTAATTTATGTAACTGTTCTTATTAAATAACCATTTCTAATCCTTCTGCCTCAGAATGAACCTAAAATAACAGTTATAGCACATATTCGAAAAATAAACTTTTTTCCATCTATATCCCACTGTGTGACGTAGGAAATAGGCAAGGATATGTTCAGACATGTCCACTCAATGCCTGGCAGTACAATATATCTTGGAATATCTTTCTTATATAAAAGTCACTTTGAAATTCTGTAAAATTTAATGTACTTTTTGAAAAAGCTATTTAAAATAATTGCTCAAAATCTTGACGCGATGGAGCAAATTTAAAATTAGTTTCAGAATCAGCATGAAAAACGACATAAACTACACGTAATGGTGTATGAGAAAAAAAAATTGTGCTGGATAGTGTTATCTAACGTTTAATAATTTGTTGTTTTGACCAAGATATTTTTAACCTAAAATAGCTGTTTCATTATCATTTCTTCATTAGGCATAATGGAAGCTTTTGAGAATGGGAAGATCGGTAGCTTAATTGGTGTCGAAGGTGGACATTCGATGGATTCTCGTTTAGGTGTTTTGAGGATGTTTTATGACATGGGAGTTAGATATATGACCTTGACACATTCTTGCAACACACCATGGTAAGGGTTACGATTGCGAAGTAATTGTAATAATTTCTGGCACAGTTGTGGTTCTAAACAGGGCGGACAATTCCTACGTAGATGATGCTGAGCCCATACTTGACTTGACCGAATATGGTGAGGTAAGTAACTGTTTTAATCAGCATCTTCTGTCATCTGAATTTAGATTAGATTAGATTAGGATTGGGGTGGCCTATGGATCTGTTCCATCAAAGCTTCAATGGAACATATTCTTTCTCCATTACCTTATTTAACAAATTTTTCTGTTAGAGAGGGAATTTTTCCTTCTTGTCTTAAGACTGCGCATATAATACCTGTTTTCAAAAGGGGTGATGTTTATGATCTAGATAATTATCGCCCTATATCCATTTTATCAACTTTTTCTAAAATTATTGAAACAATAATGAATACTAAAATTTTTAATTATTTTTTAAAATTTAATTTATTATCGAAACATCAGCACGGTTTTGTTCCAAAACGTTCAGTTAACACAGCTTTATTTAATTTTGTTAACGACATTCATAGATCCTTTGATAATCGAACACCTTGCATGGCTATGCTAATAGATTTTTCTAAAGCTTTCGATTGTGTTGATCGTTCTATATTATTATATAAGCTGGAAAGGTACGGCATCTGCGGGTCAACCTTGGATTGGTTTAAGTCATATTTAACTGATCGATATCAAAAAGTTGTTTGTAATAATGTGCACTCGGATAGATGTAGGATTTCAACTGGGGTGCCTCAGGGATTTGTACTGGGACCTACCCTTTTTTTAATGTATATAAATGATATATGTTCACTGAATGTCAGTGATGTTATCACGATGTATGCTGATGATATCAACATACTTGTAACCTCCAATACCCTGGCTGAGCTATTTGTAGAGGTAGATAGAGTTTTTTTACTTATTAAAACTTGGATGAACCTTAACAAATTAACACCTATATTTTATTTAATAGATGCAGATGTAGAATCAATATTTCATCATTGTCTTTTTTTGTTTGATATTGTTTGAAATAATATCTATCTATCTATCTATCTATCTACTTATTATATGTCTATAATGATAAAAAATTAATACTATTCTATTTTATTTGCGCAACAGATGGTGGTAAAGGAGATGAACAGATTAGGAATGTTAGTCGACCTCTCCCACGTCTCTCATGGCGTTATGAATAGAGCAATTGAAGTAAGCAGGGCTCCAGTGATATTCTCACATTCGTCATCCTATGCCGTATACGCCCACAATAGAAATGTACCAGACGACACGTTAGATCTTGTGGTAAGCTTCCATATTTGTTGTTAATGTTTCATATTTAACAAAACAGAGAGAAATAATATATGTTTTTAATGTTACAAGGAGGTTTTTATACGTTCAAATTGAGGTAATTACACCTACATAAAAGCGACGCGTATATAAAATTATATTTCTACCAGTTGAGGCGTGGGCTTTGGATAACCTTTTCTTAATTACATCCGGGTGAATGAAAATATAATATGCACAGTTAAGGAAAAATGAACAGTTTTCTAACACGTAGGCAAATATTTTGTAATCGTGGAAATTGTAGGCGGTAAAATGATTATTTTAAGATGTATTAAAAGTAAAAAAAAAGCTCACACTAGATGGCGCACTGAGCCGCTAGCAAAGACTGAAACCCTAATGTGTTACACACTGTCGGACGCGTTTTTCGGTGAGAATTCCATTTCTGACAGCGCCGTCCCGCTATGGGTAACCGTTTTCGAGATATCGTGAAAAAACGTAAATTTTGATCTAAAATTTTGGCAGAAATCGGTAAAAAAATTACCGAAATTTTGAGATAACGCCAACAAGTTATACATCAATATAAGCGCCTCTTCGAGAGGAATCGAACGGCACCGCGCTTATCCTAATAGCTCGTATCGTTCTCGAGATATGGACGTTCAAAACGAGGTGACCCTTAGAAGCGTCTTTCGACGCGATTCGCTATCTCTAACCGTTTCCGAGATATTTAATGTCAGAGTTTTGGAAAATCCAGTCGACACTAGAGCCTTCCTATAGCATCTACCAGAAGCGCATTTTGACGGCGAATCGAATGACGAAAAGCGCAATCCGCTATCTTTAATCGTTTCGGAGATACTCTAGGTTAAAATTTCGAAAAATAAAATCGACGTTAGAGCGTTCTGGTATAGCCTATCCGATGCGCATTCGATATCTCTAATCGTTTTCGAGATATTCGCAAAAATGTGCCGAAAACCGTTAAATCTTTATATTTAGGAAGAATTAATCTAAATTATGGCTTTAATGAAACTAAATTTTGTTTTTACGACGTTTCGACCCTTTATGGTCTTTTTCAAGTAATATTTTTTATTTAATTATTTATTTATTTCATATAAACGTACAATTTCGTTTAAATCGTTATATTTTAATTGTATATAGATAATATTACCACACTTATGTGTTTTTTTATACAAATCTAATTTCGTTAATAATATTTCATTTAACATATTTTAGTTTTTTTTATGAAAAACATTGTCAAAAAATTTACACATATTAAAATTAAAGTTTTGAATAAATAACAATTTATGCATTTGTGTGGACAAACAACATTCAAATAAGATATTGATAAATGTGTTAACATGTAAGGTACAATATCGATAAATAAACATACAATAAAAATAAACATGAAAAAATTGGTTTTATTGTTGCCAATAATATTTAAATATGAGAAATATACAAGGCTGAATAAAAGTTATGCGAAATGATTTAAAATAAATGTGAGTATATTTTAACGAAATTTTCTGTGTCTGTTATAAAGTTAACGCTGTTTTTTTCTTTTTTAATGTAGATCATTTCTAAAATATTGCGTGTATGATAGTTTTTTTTAGTTAGAATTTTAATTTTTTCAAAATTAAATTTATGATTATATTCAATTTCGTGTTTTTTTAAAGCTGTTACATTAGAGGACGACTTATGATTTTGGATTCTATGTTTTATGTATTGTTTTGTTTGTCCTATGTACACACCCAACTGTGCAACTACTACAAGGAATGGAATAAATCAAATGAGAATTTTTTTCAAATTGGGTTTTTGCTTTGAGTTTAGTAAAACAAGATTTAAAATTATTATTATTTTTATGTGTTATAGTAATATTATACGGTTTTAATATGGAATTGATTTTTTCTGATAAACTTTTGACATAAGGAATTGCAATGAATTCTATGGTAGTTTAGTTTCATTAAAGCCATAATTTCCACTAATTCTTCCTAAATAGGGTTTTCCACGGAACTGGCTGGTTAGAAGTTTTCCGGCTTAACGAAATTCCTCAGTTTTAAAAAATTGGGGTTTGCAACAATTTGGCACTTACTTTCTTTCTAAAATAATAATTACCGTAAATTCTCTATAAGTTCATCCTGCATTCTCAGTGAGGGTAAAATAAGTTTATAGTATCTAGGTTAGAATAACCTCCTCCAATATTTTTCATTATCTAATTCATAAGTTCCACAATAATATTCATCGATCTGAACACGCGACGTGTAACAAACAATGATTATAACAATAATACTTACTAATAATAATAAATTGTTGTGATGTTAATGTCATGGCCCACCAGATAGAAATATTCGCCATTTGAAAGCGGTAATAAACAAAACGAGTAATTTAAAAAAAAACTACTGAAGATGGGTATAGGGAATGCTACAGCAATTAGTATAGAATTTAATTGTACATCCAAAAATAGAAAAATGTACAGGGTGTTCTATTTGAAAAAATTAAGTTTTGCAACATTCAAAATTATTGGATATGTCACAAATTTTTAAACACCCTGTATAATGTCACTGAATTTTTTTTCTATGTTTTGGTAAAACAATGTTAGTACTTGTTGATTTCAAAGTCGGAGATTTCTGACACTTAAATCAAGTGAGAATTAATCAAATACATACAACAATGTAAATGTCAAAACTTTAACAAAAATCGTAATATTTTAGAAACAGTTGAAGATAGGTATAAGATACCCTAATGGTAATCATCATAGAATTTTATGGTAAATTCAAAAATATAATAATATGTAGGGTGTTCCATTTAAAATACAAAGTTCGTGGCGACTTCCGGTTAACCGAAGTGCAAAAAAGGTGAAAATATTTAGAAAGAAAGTAAGTGCCAAATTGTTGCAAACCCCAATTTTTTAAAACTGAGGAATTTCGTTAAGCCGGAAAACTTCTAACCAGCCAGTTCCGTGGAAAACCCTGTATATATATATTATTGGCTAAAAAACAAACAAACAAAAGTTAAATCTTTATTAATTTTATTTTTCAACTGCCCACATATCTACTTGGTCGTTTAACTGTACACCATAATCAGTTGTAAATCTTTACAACTTTCATAATCTTCAGGTATTCCACAGGGATCGAATTTGTGACCACTATTTATATACATATATAGATAACATCCGCATTATCTTTTTTATTATTCATAACGGGTGAATTTTTCGACATTCTGTCATGTCAGAAACATTTATTTTTCTTTACCAATACGCCATTTTTTTTGTATTAAATAGTATTTTTGCTAATATTTCGACATAATTCAATTTAAATCATAGTAAAGTAGATTTTTCTGTCATTTATACAAAGAAAATCGATTTGAATTAAATGCAATTTGAATACTTTTTTTTTATTACAGAAAGAAAATGAGGGAGTTGTCATGGTAAACTTCTACAGCCGCTTTATAACTAATTTGACGATAGCGACTATTGACCATGTTGCAGGTAAACATGCGCCCAGTTGACGTTACTCCTTTAGAATCACCACTTTGACTTTACTATTTTCAGAACACATAAATTATATAGCAAATAAGATAGGTCCTGATTACGTTGGCATCGGAGGTGACTACGATGGCGTCGACGTGTAAGTTCTGTTTAGATATTTTTTTCCAGTACCTCACAAACATCGAGAGCTTTTTTCTTTCTGCCTCTCATAGAATGCCTGATGGTCTGGAAGATGTATCGAAGTATCCAGATCTCTTCGACTACCTCCAGGAGAACGATCCGGATTTATGGACAGATGAGAATTTGCAGAAACTTGCTGGACGGAATCTGTTGAGGGTTCTTAGAGCAGCTGAAGAGGTATTAATAACACGAGTTCGTTTAGGTTAATGATTGCATTTGATTTTAGGTTCGCGATAGTCTAGTTGATGAGGAGCCTTATCAATATTGGATACCGGAAGAGGATCTAAATGCAGTAGACGATGACAGTCTATGGGCGTGTAGGACTAAGCTGAATGCTCGCAGGCTATCGATAGTTGAATGAATGAGGTATGAGCCGATGTAGAATGAATGGTGTTATGCAATAGAAAATCAACGCTCAATAGGTTCATTGAGGATTGTTTCCGTACTACATAACATCATTTAACTAATATTATATTTTAACTAAGTGATTTGAATATGTAAGTAGAACTTTTAGACGAATTTAAAAGTTTGTAAATAGAACCAA
Source organism: Protaetia brevitarsis (assembly GCA_004143645.1). Lineage (NCBI taxonomy): Eukaryota > Metazoa > Arthropoda > Insecta > Coleoptera > Scarabaeidae > Protaetia > Protaetia brevitarsis. Next base: position 730,154 of record RXPK01000150.1, on the reverse strand, counting down.
ATAAAGAAGAATTATTTGCTCTGAATTGTTCTTTATTTATATTTTTATAGAGAGTAGTATAGAGAGAGAGTAGAGAGAGAGTACATCTAAACTAACCGCGCTTGCAATCTTAACTTCCAACCTCCAACCGTATGACTTAAGCTGATTTTACATTTGTCAATTTATTGATCAATTTCTAGAACTTACGCGACTTGACTTTAAGTTAGGTTTTTACATCTGTCAATTTCACGTTCAATTTCTAGTTCCCTTCAATTTTGAGCTAATAGTTTGGGCAGAGTACACCGAGTAAGAACAAGAGAGGAGTTATAGCGGTTCAAATTTCTAAACCTAACTTCACGCAAGCAACAGCTTCCCAAAATGGCAGTTTGTTATTGTTTACGTTCGTATCTACACAAATTAGTTGACCAATCCGTGTAATCTATATGATTTACTTGTTTTATTTATTTATTTTACGTATTTTATTAGTTTTGAATTACCCCTGCAGTTTTAAAAACATCTAATGAACTATGATATTCTTGTGTAAAAGGTAAGATCGGTGGCCAGTGGCCATAACATTTACATACTTTCTTATATATATATGATATTGTTAGGTTTAAGTGAAATAACTCAAATCATCGTGAAAGAAGACACCAATGGGTATCATGTTGTAGTGCCAGTCACTCTCGCAAGATAGATTTTGATGCTGACGATGGTCGCAGTTTCTTGGGATTTCCGAATGAATCTAATATATATGACACGACAAGAATTAAGAAAGTACATGAATAAGAAGAACTATTATCGTTGTGCAGAGATTCCTAGGCCACATTAAATCAATTTATTTGTTAAATACACATTTTAAGCTAGATTGCTATTTATCGCAGTAACTAACTTAATTCATTTTATGTTCACTTTTTAAAATAATGTGATTTTGGTTTGAACTGCATTCTACTGGACTCTATCCACTTGTGCACCCCCGGACATTATTGTTGACAAACCAGTGCAGGGTCGGATATTAGAAATGAAGTAGTCGAATAGAAAGGAACAATCTTTGTATCGCACAGAACGATATACTTAGTCATAACTCTTGAGCCCTAATTAAAAGTTATTGTGTATTCGTGTCAGAAATTTGAAAGTCCCTTCCACCGATGCTGTTACATTTTTATTAATTTATTTGAGAAAGAACCACAACATATTTATTCCTGGAAGAATCTTTTACACTATAAAAATATAAACAAAGATTTATTTCACAAAAAGGAAAGAATATGAACATAATTATCGTAAAACACTTGCAAATATATGTATCACTTAATCAAACATTATTTTACTGGAATCGTGTTTTTTATTACTATAAACTGTTCATAAATATTTGCAACAAAATCAATAAAAAACGTATAAATTTGTGTATTTTTTAATCTATTTTTCTACTTCCTTTAAAATATAAATTATTCTACACGTTTGAAAATTCCCGGCAACAGCTTTACAAAATGGCAGCTGGGCTTGAAGGTCATTCAAAACGGACCACTCAAGAACAATGGATTTTTGCGAACATGTCCTTACTGTAATATACTGTGGTTTGGGGTTTACACTCGTCAATCAATCTGTGCAATAACCTAAAATTAAAAAGTATATCGCTTCAACTACAAACACCAATCTCTGAAATCGGAATTATCCAGAATCTTCTACATGTGATAAACATCAACACAAAAACCAGTCAAAAAAAAACAACACAAAATTTGACAGCAACAAAATTCCCTATGGTGACAGAGAGCAGTTCCCATTACCACTGTTAACACTAAAAAGGATCTAAGCTTCCTTCACACATTACACTTTCACGTTCAATTAATTGATAGATGTAATGCAATAAGAAGTTCTTGTTTAAGAACAAGAAATGAGCAAGTTTAAGGCCTAAGAAAAATTAAAATTTATTGATAAGTGTAATACGAAATCGAGTTCTAGTTTTAACACTAGAAATTGATAAATTTCAAGTTCTAGACATTGATCAATGTAAAACCAGCTTTCGCTAATTTAGCATTATTTATATTTTTACGACCTCGGTATTGATTCACAATATTCCAGAAAGTTTTGCTTTTTTTTTCTCTACATGCACCATCAATAAGGTTACTATAGTAGTTAAACTGGGCACCAGACACACAGCCCTACGATAATTATCTTTCATTGTCCTGTATACAGCATGAACATTCGTATCATTGGAATCTATAGAAATATGATAAAAATCATTCAATTCATTTTTCATAATTATGAGATGGTTAGTTACCCATTTATTTCTAATACATTGACGTTCGTTTTGATCAAAGAAAAGTTTATTTCCAAATAATAATTCAATATATTAAGAAAACATTTAAATTTAACATCCGACGTCTGATATATAAAATTTTCAGCAGCCATTACACTGCAAAAATAGTTAATCCTGTCCACACTTAGATTTCTAAATGTTTCTATTTTACAATACCCAGGTAGCACACAATATTTATAATATATCTATTTTATATTTTACAAATATTATATGTATGAGAAATATTTCCAACATAAACAACACATTTATATAATATTTGTTTATAACTGTGCATATATATTTAAAAATCATATTTATTATACATGGAAACAATATTTATATCACACATTCCAAACCCAAAGTTAACATTCAACATATAAGCAATATTTATAAAATATTGCGAGTTTAATATTGATTGCAAAATATTTTTTGAATATTTATTTTATAATCGTTTTCCAATATCTTATTTTGGTTTTACGAAAATATTTATTTAATATTATTTTATATGGGAAATATAATCATGTCATCACAACTATTATATCTACATACATGATAAATATTATCAGGTTTTACTTAACCAACAAAAGTAGGGTTTTGTTACACTTTGGGATATTCATGTAAAAACAAAGCACAGATTGGGTTGTCATAATTTGGTTATCTATTAAAAATTTAATTCATAGGCTTCTAACAGCATTTAATCGAATATCTTAACATTTATATATAATTCGTGTTCGTAATATTGAAGAATTAATAATATATTTTTAAGTAGAATAACGCATGTTACAAAATATACTCTATTTTAACAAAAATTAATATCTTTCTCTTATATTTAATTTGTATTTAACTATTAAATTACTGGTTTAGGTTTTACAAATTTTCATCTGCGGTTGTCCAATCCTACTTGCTGTTTTGAGTCACGTGAGTTAGTGCATATATCGTATCGTAAACAAGCGACAAGCACGTGTGCATCACGTGAGTGGTGAGTGGAGTCATAGCAGTGGTGTGTAGTTTTGTGGTCCATGATTGTGGGTTATAAGAACAGAAGTCGTGAATAAACATTGCACTGGTTATAATTGACAACTGGTAAGTGTCGTAATTATAAATTTAATAGGTTAAGAACTGTTACAACGCAGGTGTTACTGCTTGTTTACAAAAATAATTTACAGGATAGAGGTATGTCGTCCAACTCGAAATTGTCGTAAGTATCATTTGGTCAAACACACACTTAAAAATATGAAATTAGCAGCCTACAGAATGGAGATATGCATAACAAATATCAAAATATGGTGAACATATTGGGATATTGCAAAATATAGCAAAAACAGTAATGATGTAAGAGGAATGGTTACACGATGCAGTACATTAACAAGATTTTTTGTAGTAAAGATGACAGAAGGATGAAACAACGAGAATGAGACGAATGCTGTTATGACAGCGTTGATACAGGTAGGCAAGGCTTTTAAAAGTAGACAATAATTCCAATAATTATATACATTGTTTGTATATTTTATTAAATTTTGTTTCCTTAATACAATAGTTGCATAAAAACTTCCATCAAGGTTTAAAATACTGCCAAAAATTATATATTACGTGAATATTTCGATTTTAGCTATCAGCGGTCTAAGTTCTACGAGCACCCCAGTTTTAGTGGTAAGTTGTACAGTATATGAGTAGTAAGATGTTTTTATACAAAAGTTGATGTTGCAGACGTCTTGAGCGATTGTGGTATGGAATATTTGCTGATAAACAATGTCCAATTGTTGTATAAAATTTAATCCAGTTGCCACAAGGATGAGATCGACATACGAGGGTACCAGATGAATCATTAAAAAGACAGTATCAGTATACCTAGCGCAATCAAAATCTTGTATATCTAAGTAATGTGCATTTGAATTATTTAATCTTTGAAATAAAAAAATTTAGCACACTTTTTTGTCTTGTAGAAGTATGCCGTCCAGCATTAATCCTTTTTTTTGTATATGTATATTGTTAATATGTAGAGTATGTTGAGAATTACTGGTTATCTTGTGTTGCTTAAATATTGTTAATCCATATTTTTTATTTTGCAGTAGAATCTCTCATTACCAGAATTATATTGACAAAAAAAGTTCATATGTAATATTTTATGTCTTCTCGATTATTAGGATTTTTCATTATCCAGACCATGTTAGCCTTCAATTAGTCCGGATACTGGAGGTTCTACTGTACATAGGAATGGTGTTGTGACATAATCTCATATGTAATTTTTACAGCAATAATTAGAAAGTGTTTATTAGCGTCAACATCCTAACTGAAATCACACTCGATTCCAAATTGTTTCCTATTCGATTTGGGATCAGATTTGAGTTCTGATATTTAAATCAATGCTTTATAATTATTGTTGCAAATGGAAAATCATATAGCAGATACTTTCACGAGACCATCCACATATATGGATTAGCAATATTAAAGCAACATAAGAAAACCAGTATTCTCAATATGCTCTATATATTAATTACAATATTTTCGAAATAAAAAAAAAATCTGTCATTTCCTATATGGAATATATATTGAAAATATTATACCTATATAAGAAATAAATATATACTACATATGTATTGGATAATATGCGAGAAATATTAGTTAGCAATATTTATGAAATAAAAAAAAATCTGTCACTTCCTATATAAAATATATATTGGCAAAAAAATATTTTACTAATATTTGGTGCTACCTGGGTAATGACCAGGATGTAGTATCCATATAAAAATCTACAGTTAAAGTTTTATAATCCCCAAGTAATAATTCACTAACAATTTCTTTATGCATTTCACATAATATATTTAATTAATTTAATAGTAGTGTCCATTCTTGGGTGTTCTATTATTATACGTCATGCGCCTTCTTGTGTAAACTAAGAAACCTTACGCCATTAATAGACATGCACTCCTTATCGATACAAGCGCGAATGCAGCTCGTTACATGATATGTGCTAATGGTACATTAGTTGTGACGTATAATGTTAAACGAGATGACAGTAAATACGGTACATTATGCTATCTTCATGTACACACTCTATTTACCTACCGCTTATATACCGTACGTACGAAGATGTACAGATGTAAGGATATACATATGTATATCCTTACATATGTATGAATGTATGTACCCATTCCAAATAGCGGGAAAGACAAATATTAATATGAATTGACAATACAGGCATTGTATCAAACTTGGAGCGAAGTTGCTGTGGCAAAGAGAATAGATAGGTAGTGTTGCACCGCAGTACGTACTACAATCTGTATAACAGTACTCTCTGGAAGTACGTCGATATGATAATACTGATAATGACTTTTAGTGTATCTAAAATCTAAATTAGACATTGTAGATTGTATCTTCGATAATGTTTAAATTGTAGTACCTAATTTAATTAAAGTGATAATCAAATATGTATACAAGGAATAATCTAAGGAAAAAAAATTAAGTAATAAGCGTTCAAAGTGTTTCCCTTCTTGTTATAACGATTGATTCTAATCGTAACAGTTCTTTAAACTTTCCTCAGATGCTATAGTTATAAATAGTGTTGGCGAATCTCTGCTTCATATCCTCTGCGATTGTTGGAAGCTCAAAACACGCCTCCAATAATAAAATTAAGGTTCCAAGATCTGGGGACTATTCCTTCTTAGTCATCTCTCAGAATAACCACTTACAGCAGCAGAATAGTGTAAATTAGTCATCACTAACGTCAAAATTACAGAGGGTATCTTCACATATCAGAAGACTTCTATCTGATGCTAATTTTAATTGATTTATGTGCGCTATAAAACGATCGGTATAGCAAACATCTTGGGATATGATCAAAAACTCGACTGGTAACACGAACGATTCTGACTAAAAACAAATGGTGGACAAAATACTTGTTTCATTTATTTATTTATTTATTTTCATTCTCTTTCTATGGTACAAAAAAATTGTGTTGAAAGCGTCAAAAGGTAAATAAAAAAATACATAAAAAACAATCACATAAACTATCCCTTTAAAACGGGATTTGTAAAATTAGATAAAAAAATACATAACTGTATCACAGATGACCTATTATTGACCCAATATTACCTATTGTCTCTTTAAAAAAGTCCTCTACATTATATAGTGCCTTTTGTTTTAAGTAGTTCATAATAATTTTTTTAAATTTGTTTTGCGGGAGTGATTTTACAGCATCAGGTAGATGATTATAAATTTTTAAGCATTGTGTATGTGTTTTTTTTGCACTTTACTTAGATGCGTGAATGGCGGAATTAGTTGTTTTTGCATGCACCTCTAGTGTCTCTACCATGGGCGATTTCGTACTTTAGGAAAAACTCACTGTAGTTTTGTTTAGTGAACAAAGCACACTCCAAAACGTATAAGGCAGGGAGAGTCAAAATATTATTGTTTTTAAAAGCTTTTACACACGTGTCTCTATAGTTAATATTAAACAAAGATCTAACACAAGCTTTTTGTAAAATAAATATCCTGTTCGCATGCACTGAGTTGCCCCAGAATATAATGCCATATTTAGTCTGGAGTACACATCCCGTAGTATGCAGTTAACGCTGCCGCGGCACTCACGGTGTGTCGGATTGTTCTTAACCCATAACACGCACTAGACAGCTTGCCGGCAAGTGTTTGTATGTGGCCTTTCCAAGATAGGTCCGCGTCCAGGATCCAGCCCAAGAACGGCACTTCGTCTGATGAGGTAAGTGTTCCTGTTTTGTGTTGTATACTTATAGTTTCCGTGTTAAAATATATTAATTTTGTTTTAGTGATATTAAGTTTTAAATTATTTTTTAGAAACCATTCTTCATATAAGCGTAAGTTGTTCTGTAAGTTATAATTAGACCAGACTGGTTTTCACAACGTGCAACTGAGGACGTGTCATCAGCGAACATCACCGTGAGACTGTCGGTCACTGCTGGCAGGTCGTTTACGTACAACAGGAACATAATCGGGCCTAAAATTGTTCCTTGTGGTACCCCTCTAGGCACCACCATCCCGTCAGATCTCACCTCCTTACCAGATTCCTCGTTCGCAATTGTACATTGGGTTCTATTTGAGAAGAAGCACCGTAACCAATCCAACGGTACGCCACGGAATCCCATCACCTCCAATTTATGAAATAATATTTCGTGATGCACGCAATCGAACGCCTTACTCAAATCCATCAGGACACATGCAGTATGTTGCTTTTCGTTTAGACCAGCAACGATATCCTCCATAAGCTGATATAATGCATGATTGGTTGATCTTCCCTTTACATACCTGTTTTGGTAAGTATTCAAAATTTTGTGTTTGTCTATAAAGTGTGTTATTCTTTTCAGAACTAGCTTTCGAAGACTTTGATATATTCGACACTATGGCAATAGGTCGGTAGTTTTTCATATCTTTCTTATCACCACTTTGTAGATCGGCTTTATGAGCGTGTGTTTTAATAAATTGGGAATACACCAGACTGGAAGAGTTATTTATTATATGTGTTAAAGGCACTGCAATGGCATCTGCGCAGTACCCTAACACAGATGTAGAGATCTCGTCATAGCCTGTTGTGGTAGTATTTTTTAAATCTTTTAATGTATTTATCACTTCCTTATAATTTGTTGGTAAAAGGAAAAACGTCTGAGGTATTCGTCTTATACTTTCATTGTTCACTGCATTAAGCTGAGCAGCGGAGACGGAGATATCCGATACCGTAATAAAGAAATTGTTCATTTTATCTAGTACTTCTTTTGTGCCGCAATTTTTTTCGGTAAATGTGGAAGGGTCAAAATTGTTTTTAGTTGTTTTTCCTTGCAGGCTTTATATAACTTCCCAGGTCCCCCTAATAGCATTTTTTGAGTTCAGGATATGCTCGGAATGGTGTCTTCCCGTTTCGAGCGTTCCCCTTTCGGGCGTCGAAAAATTTTACCTGAAATAGTCCCGTTTCGGGCGTCCAAATTAGATATAGAAAATAGAAAAATAGTTGTTAGCGACCTAATTCAAAATAGACAGAATCTTAGTGACACACTGGACAAATTAAAACATATTGTAAAATTATAGAGTTTTTAAATTTTTTTTTTTAATTTTAATGAAGTTTGTATATAGTGTATATAGTTAACGTACTTTTATTTTATATTTTTAATACATGTACTGATGTGGAATTTGTTTTAATTTGAAATTAAACTACGGAATCAGCAAAACTCCTTAACTTTGTTTTTATTTTTTCATATTTCCTATAAAATATAAAACTGACGCAGGAAACGGGAATTCAAACGCACATTCACTTCCCATCTATAGAGCGAACGCCCAAAAGGGAAAATTTTGTGAAACGCACGAAACGGAACGCCCGAAACGGTCACAAATCCTCGGAATATGTTCTTCTCTTTGATTCAGTGATTTCTTGCCTTAGGTGTTCACAAAATCTTTTATAAACTTCTAGGGGTACTCTGCCTTTCGTTAGTGCTTCGTACAACTGTCGTTTATTCCTGGTTAACATTTTTATGTGTTTCCGTAAGCCATTTTTTTTCCAATGAGTTCCCAAGTGTATTGTCATTTAATAGTATTTCTTTCAATAGTATTGACTAGTATTTTTGAAAGTTCGAATAGCTCACGTTTACATCATTTGTACTCAAACCTCATTCCAAGTCTCATTTCCCAATTCATTCTTTATAGTTTCCAAAGAGCTATTCGGAAATAGTCTCCTTGCCATTTTTCCAGAACTCTTGCTGGTATAGTGACTCGGAACAGAGAAGCTTACTCTTTGAGCCATGTGGTCAGATAAGGTGGATGTTATCACTTCTGAGTCATACTGCATTATATTTAGAAAGATATTGTCGATTATTGATTCACTAGTGTCCGTAATTCTTGTGGGAGTGTTTATAGATTGATGTAAATTGTATGATTTGAAAGTATCTTTAAGTCTGTTTGCATTTATCGAATCAACTGCAGATCTATATTGAAATCTCCACTAATTAGTATTTTGTTTACTTCTACAAGATTTCAATGAGTATTGCTTCAAGCCTATTAAAAAATTCATCAATATCTCCCAATTATAAGAGTTTGGCTGCAAAATGAGCTTAAAAGTGGAAATGTTACATCTGGACAATGAGAACCTAAAGAAAGGTAAACGAAGAGCAAATTCCACCAGTATCGAAGATATTAGAATAGTTATTGACGATTTTAAAATTCTGATTTTCCTGGATTATTGTAGAAATCTCTAAATGTAGGTGTAGAGAAATCTAATATGGAGTAACGTTACAACAACACCGAAAGATTGTAGATGTTACCGTGCTCAATTTTGGGGCACAAAAGTCTGCTAGTGGCCGAAAAAATGAAGTGAACTAATATCCAGAAGAACGACAACCACATCGGTGGACCTTTGGAAAATTTGGAACAAATTTAAAAGAATACGGCTCATTTAATGTACCAAGAGGAAGAGACATCGTGAAATTAAACATGAAAATGAGATCACTGTTTTGCAAACAGTTGTAGAAAACCATTTGACCAAAATATGGTTGCCTTGTTTTACGCGTTATCGTTGATAGATGGATAGATATATGTTTGTCAGAAAAAATACAAAAATTATAGTGAATAAGTCAGAAATGTATGCATACATATTATGGGGTTTAAAATATGTAAATCAATTGTAAAATTAGATTAAACAGAAAAAAAAAAATAACATAAAAACATACCAAATATTATTGTACTCCTGGATATCCCACAGATAACCAAATGTTCGTCAGGCTAGTAAACTCAACACTCAAGCACTCAAGCACTCAAGCAAGCAGATTTAAATCTTTTTAAGGATTGCAGTCCCTTAATAGCATCGAAGTCCTATCGAAATCGGAGACATCTTAGTGATTTCGAATCGATTTAGGGAAAATCTGAAATTTGCTCTATGTCTCGTTCTAGGGACCCTAGAATATATACACTAGGCAGAGGTAATATACCAAATTCCTTGAACCATGGTCTATATGTTTCATTGCTAGTTATGCTTGCGATGCAACGAATTATTCGTTTTTGTGCTAGAGAAACATCATACGCATGCGGCGAAGAACCCCAAAAGAAAATACCGTACACAGTCTGGTGAAAATCTGATCGTAGTAAAATGTCACCAAGCGGTTGTGATTCAGTATTGTTCTTAAGATTCCTGATCTGATAACACGAAGCGACGTATTTAAACTGTGTATTAATTAACGGCAATGATTCTACCAGCTAAGTGTTTCATCCAAAAGCACCCCAAGCAGGTTAGCAGAAGTTTCGTGTTTTAATAGATTGTCATTCAAGGAAATGTCACGTCAACATTCATCCTTGATTGAGAAGTGTGAAAGAAGGTAAAAAAGAGTTTTTGAAGCGTTAATGTGCAGTTTATTGCGTTGAAACGATGCTCGACCAGGAGAAGCTCGACCAGGAGAACATTTACGCGATCACGCATCTGCGCAGGATCGTTCCAGAGACCACAGCGTCGTCGGCATATAAAAACAAAGAAAAATCAATAATTCCACTATGTTATTAAGTAAAAATAGTACGGGGTCCAGAACCGAACCCTGAGGTACTCCCAAACACGTCGACAGAACAGAAGAATAAAAATACTTATTGACATTCCTTGATCTAAAAGAAACTTTAACTACTGGCATATCCCATGGTTAACGCGGTCAAAAGCCAGTGTTAAGTCACAGAACACCTCCGCTGGATACTCACCAGCATTCTAAACAATTAAAAACTTCGTTGAGAAATGAATGAACAGCAGTAATGGGTTGAGTGTCTTCGCCTAAAGCTATGTTGACTATACGACACTATATTGTTACAGCTTAAATGACCTGGCAACCTGTCAAGCATGGCGTATTCGAACACTTTTAAAAACTAGAACTTAAAGCAAGTTGATGTGAAATGGCATGCCTACTCTTCGATAGTTTTATTGTTTGTTTTTATGTATAATAAGGTCTTTTGTCGTTTACAAAATTTTAATTTGTTGATTGATATGACGTTTTTTAAAATACGTAAAATTAAAATATCATTTAAAGTATTAGCTTGTAAGTTTTTTATACATTTATATTTAAATAATTACCAGTGCTTTTCTGATCTTCAATATTGTAGATCTTAGCATCTCGAAAAGACAGTTAATGTCGAAACGTCGATGACCTAAATGTTTCAATAAAAAATAGCCAAAAAGTTTACTATGTCCCATTCTTTAATTCATACTTATTTAAAGGACGGGTATACTATTGCCACATCCTTTATACTTATACAGGGTGATTCTCAATATATGTGGCAAACTTTAAGAGCTGATTCCTGAGGTTATTTTGATCATAAAAGTTCATATGAGTATATGTCCAAAACGGTTTGGTTTTAAAGTTATTGAATGTTTAATAATAAATTATGAAGTATGACTAACACGATATAAGTATATCTATACACAGTTGCTTCTTCAAAAACTATTGTGTTGAGAGGGAATTGTTTATTTGCCATTTCAATATTTGTCAATAGTTGTCAGAGTATTCATTCAGTTTATTGCCAGTTTCTGTTTTCTAAAATGAATTACACGAATGCTGAGATGTGTGATGATTTACGGCCTTGCCAATGGAAATTCGCGTGCTGCTAGACGTCTTTATGAAGAACGATGCCCGAACCGTATCATCCCGCATCATTCAATATTTGTCCGTTTTCACCAACGTCTTAGTGAAACGGGAAATTTTAAAAAAACGGACGACTGATAACGGGCACCCATCTACAGTGAGAACTCCGCAAGTTGAAGAAATGGTACTAAATGAAATTGAGGAACATCCTACTACAAGCACCAGAAAAATTGCGTTCGCTTTAAACATTAGTCAGGCCACAGTTTGGAGAATATTGAAAGGTCAACTATTGCATCCATATCACATTCAACGGGTGCAGGCACTTTTGCCGGCAGATTTTCCGCAAAGAGTGGCTTTTTGTCAATGGATGCAACACAAAATCGCACAAAATCCTGACTATTTGGCTCAAATATTCTTCACGACGAGAGCTACTTTCTCTAGAAACGCGATTATTAATTTCATAATAATCACATATGGCCGAAGAAAATCCGCACAAACTAGTGAATGCCCGTCATCAACATCAATTCTCTGTCAATGTGTGGGCCGGAATTGTTGGAGATCACTTGATAGGTCTACATTTTTTACCGATGCAGTTAAATGGCGAGGTATACCGCAATTTTCTTGAAGAGGAGCTACCACTACTGCTGGAAGAAGTTCCGTTGCAATTAAGATTACAAATGTATTTTACGCATGATGATGCTCCAGCGCATTTTAGTTTAGTTGCTCGCGAGTTTTTGGACAATACGTATCCAGATCGGTGGATAGACGGGGAGGTCACAACCGTGGCCTCCTCGATCTCCAGACTTAAATTCTTTGGACTTTTTCTCTGGGTCACCTTAAATCATTAGTTTATACGACTCCCATTGAAAATGTCGATGAACTGAGAAATCGTATTATCGCAGCTTTTCAAACAATTCGAAATACCCTGGTATTTTAGAACGGACTCGCCAGTCAATACGACGGAGGATAGAAGCTTGTATTGCAGTTGGGGGCGGTCATTTTCAACAGTTAGTATAAGTTAATTTTGTTTTTACTAATTATTTTGTTATTTATAATAAAAACATTAATTATGCTAACTTACTATTAAACATTGTGACAACTTTAGAACTAAGCGATTTTGGACATATGTTCTTACGAACTTTTATGATCAAAATAACCCTAGGAATCAGCGCTTAAAGTTTGTCGCATATATTGAGAGTCACTATAACAAGTTTATTAAAATGCAAGGGAATCTTTAATGAAAACTACCATCCATATTTTCCGTCTCTTCCGCACCTTGAACTGTGAGAGAGATAATACTTGCAACTTTGAAACGTATTTAACCTATTTGCTAAAAGCGTGAGTCGGCCGTACTTCATTCGCTGACGTTGCATAGTGTTGACACGGATTTATTGCACCTAATACACTAAGCGGATACGGAATACCGAATACCGACTTTGGTCAGCGCGACATCTACCGGTGTTTACCTTCCGGCTGAAATTTCCTTTTTCCCGACAGTTATTCGGCTTGCTGACGTGGCAAAATGTTGTTGATTCTCATCAATTCGGTATATGAACTTGGTACATGTTAGCGCTTTCCAAGAATGAGATACAATTGGTACAAAAACGATTTAAAACGGTTTAAAAACTTGCCTCTTTTTCTATTATTAAATACCCCGTCTACTAAAATGAATTTCTTATAATTTAACTCTTCTTTTAAGGATTACATCTACATTTTTCCTATTTCCAATTACACAGCGTGTTTTGAAACATCGTTTAAAGATTTTAAGGGCATGTAGTACGATCTAAAGTAACGAAAAGTCATAATAAACATATGTCTTCAAATTAACTTTTTACGAGATAACAGCGATTTTATCGCAATTGCAGAATAAATTTGCTTTAGCGGTTTTTATTAAGATGTTATTGCATTTTAACATAAAATAGATTATAACTAAAGAAGATGTTCAAAATGACGTCCTTCCATTTCGACACAGAATCTACATCTGATTTCAAAGGAAGCGCGCACTCATTCAAAAAAACAAGGATTTTTCTCTTATTATCTGACAACAGTGTTCTATTCGTTGGCGCAACTCTGAAAGATCGTTTACCGTTGTTGCGTACACTAAACTTTTCAAATAACCCCAGATACTACAGTCCAACGGGTTTAGATCGGGAGACCTTGGAGGCCAAGCAATGGAACCTGCTCGCCCTATCCATCTCCCAGGAAATTCATTGTTAAGATGTTCCCTAACAGCACGCGTAAAGTGCGGTGGAACTCCACCTTGCATAAACCAGAGGTTCAGTCTTAGATTTATAGGTAAATCTTCCAAAAGTTCAGGTAAAGTATTTTCCAAGAACTCGAGGTGTGCAGGACTTGTTAAGCGTTGTGGCAAAACAATCGGTCCTAACAACCGTTCCCCTATCATGCCTAACCAGATGTTTAGAGAGAAACGTTGCTGGTGCCTGGCTTCAACGGTAGCATGAGGATTCTCGTCACACCAAACGTAATTGTTGTGGAAATTAAATATTCCATTTTTAGTAAAAGCTTCATTAGTGAAAAGGATGTTATCAGCGAAATCTGGCCTATCAGCAGCTGTTCGCAAAAACCACCCACAGAAAGCCCTTCTCGCTTGATAATCCGGAGCAGTAAGGGCTTGTACCCGTTGGATATGGTAGGGGTATAGGAGTTGCTCATGAAGAGTTCTCCAAACAAGATTGCTGCTTACACCACTTGAGTCGAAATTCTTCTAACACTAGTTTCGGGATTTTCATCAATAATATTCAAAATTCGATCTTCTATCTGTGGAGTACATGCTATTCTCTGCCGTCCAGTATCAGAAGACCGCTTCTCAAACGAACCAGTTTCTCTTAGTCGTTGAAACACCGTCTGAAACATCACATGCGAAGGCAGTTGGCGATCAGGAAACGTTTCAGCATAGAAGCGACGTGCTTATAAAGAATTACCATTAGCACGATCGTACATGAACACCATATCGCTCATTTCAGCATTAGAATACGCAACCATTGTAATTGCTACAAATTGCACAAAACGTCAAATTAAACTGTCATAAAACAATAGCTGATAAGCACCTGTTTACTGGGATATGTTATATCCATGTAGTACTACGAACACTCGCTGTTATCTTGTAAATGGTTGATTTGTGAACATATGTTTATTATGACTTTTAACCTTATTTTCGATCGTACTACATGCCCTTGAAATCTTTAAACGATGTTTCAAAAAAGCCTGTATATACGGCAATTGGATTTTTTCTTCGCAAAATAATACAAATTTGTTATCATATGTACTCTAAAATATATACAGGATGAGGTTTTTATATGGCAAAGTTCACTTATTAAATAACCGTTAGCTGAATTAAAATTTTAATAATTGGAATATACAGAGTGATTCGAATTAAGTGCGCAACTACAACTACAACTCTTTAGTAGTTTAAGCAGTAATTACTGTATTGGTAATTTGAGTCGGATGCGGCTGCATTGCAAAACTTTTAAAACTCTAATGACTGAAATAATATCAATTACTGTTACTGTATTTTTCGCACGCTAATTATTTAAAAACATTTCTGGACGGAACGTAGTAGGTGTAACGTTTCCGGCTGAACTTTTCAAACTGACACTTTTTCTGAATATTTCATGCATTGTCTTCCTGACGTTCGCACCGTGAGGACATCCCGTGTCGATTTAAACTCGCAAAATTTCTCCCAGTGGAAGTAATTCCTAAAATATACCGTCACCTTTTTTTTGCCGATATTAAGGGCGACAGTTAGGCAGATTCTTTTAAATATTTTATTGCGTACTTTTGGTGCAGGCAGTTTTACGGTTATAAATGCTGAGATGCTCCTCCTTTGATGTGTTTAACGTTGTTGGAGCTCTTAGCATACACTTTTATTTCGCGACACAAACGATATTGTACACTGAGAAAAATGGGCTAAGTCAAGTGTTTACGTGATAAAAAATTATTTACAATAGATTAAGTTTTACTTGGAACTTTTCTCGCTAATTAATACCTGCAACTAAACCCAGTTTCCTGAATGCAAGTTGTTACTGTAAATAGTGCTTTTATTAACGGCTATTACACAGCGTACCTGACAATTTGTGGTAAGTAACGTATTACTTATGACTACTGGTACTGTATTTAACTACAGCACATGCTTAGTAGAAGTAGCAACAATGCTGATCGCTATTAAACTCATGTATTTTCTTAAATAGGTAACAACTTGCCACAACTATGATTATTCGAGTTTTGCTGCCACCCCGTGATTATTTTACTATTCCTGATTGGCTAATGCGGCGGAGTAATCAAATAGTCCCCGAGACGGCTACGCGCGCAGGCGCGGGTTAGTGTGTCACGGACGTGGAAAAAGGTCGTCGAAAAAGGGTGGCCAAGGAGTACGGCCATTTTAGGCCAGTGTGGATGCCGTCGCTCGCTAAGTGACAGTCCAAGTGCTACCTGCAGTTGGGGATGCCCCGACGAAGTAGCCGTTTTCGAGGCGATCACCGGACATAACCGCCACGTACGCCGACAAAGGATCAAATAGCCGAGACAACGCCCAGTGCAAAGAACCAACAGAAACCACAAGTTTACCGCCTAGGTATATTATTTCTTTGCTTGTTATTAGTTGTAACTTCAAAGCCATATTTATCTTTGTCCTTTGTTTAGATTTAAATAATTTCAATAACTAAATAACGTTTCAAGAGGGCCCCATTTACCTTATCTTTTATTATTGCTTTGTTCATTTTTTCATTATTAAGGGAATATATTTTATGAGTCATTACGTTGTAAATTGTTCAGAAAAAAAACTGTTAAAGTGAAACCAATATCTTTCATTCATATCAGGTAGTCACTGTGTTTGTCCTATACAAATAAAACATTACTATAATACTGTTTTTTTTTAAGTAATAAGTATTATGTAAACTCTTTAGCAAAATAAATGCGAATTTAATCTTCAATTATTAATGCAATCAAAGCTACAGTACACTGAATAGTAATTAAAAATTATTCGCAAACAATTTTGAATTACGCATTGCTCGGTACGCAGTACTTATAGTTGCGGTTTCATAAATAATCGAAGATTAGCGCAACTATTTTTTTGTACTTTATCAGTTATTCACACAGAGTACACAGTAAGCTACTTAATAAATATTCACTAAACTTCCTCGTTTCCTACACTACCTTTAGTTGAACAACAAATTTAAGGTAAGTATATTGTATATTTATAGCAAACCTTACCTTCTATATATCAGGTATTTAGTAAACGTGCATTAACGATACATTTCCTTATCACAAGTAATCCAAGCTTGTATTAATTGAGGTTAATGATGAAGGTGTGATAGCCATTATACAGTAGTTCACTCATAGTAATACATCTACTTGACATGAGCAAATCTTTTACTTACCGCAACTGCATATATTCTTTGGCTTAACTACTTCAATTTAATTATCATAAGTAGATTAGATTCGGATTGGGGTGATCTATCGACCTGTTTCACCGCGACCTTTTCAGATCTATTGTGATCCCCTTTTTTCCTAGAGGACGCTCTCTAATTTTGCCCTCTTAATTAACCCTATCATCTTTGAGAGCGGCTTTTTTATGTAGCTACCAGCTGTGGGGTTCTCCTCTCCCATTACTAGAAACCTTGTCCTCGCCAGGCCTTCACATTGGCACAGCACATGAACTGGTGTTTCTTCCTCCTCTTGGCAGTATCTGCAAGTTGCATCATCTGCCAGGCCTATGTTGTACATATGCCTATTCAGTCTACAGTAAACAGTCAGCAGACTTACAATCATTTTGACAGTTTCCTGTCTTTATTCAGTAGATCTCTCGTGAGTTCAGGCCTCTGCTCCTTTAGGAACTCTTTTGCCTGCCATTGTCCCGGTGATTTTTCCACCACTCTCTGGACTGATTGTATATCCATTCATTGATGGATTTTTTAATTTGCGATTTGGTAGTGCCGAAAGAGGGGTCGGCTCCAACGAATGGCCTTGACGAACCTCGCCTGGCCAGCTCGTCCGCCGCCTCATATCCTCTCACGCCCGAGTGGCTAGGGACCCAGGCTAGGGTTACTTTCCTTTGGGTGCCCACCTCATTTAGGGCGTTTACACAGTCCCAAATCAGCTTAGAGCCCACGCTTGAGGAGCTAATCGCTTTAAGTGTGGACTGACTGTCAGAGAAGATAGCGACACTTTTACCCGGTTCGGTACATCTTTCTATCTCTCGGACACAGTGATGAATTGCAGCTTGGAACACAGTCGTGTCTTTGCTGAAGCTTACCGAAAGAGCCTTTTTAGGCTTCTTAGTGCAGATTCCCGCTCCAACGCCGTAGTTCGTTTTAGAGCCGTCAGTAAACCAGTTTGAGTCCGCTCTTACCGGGGCACCTGCCTCCCAGTCCTTCTTATCTGGTATTATAACCTGATATTTCCTATCTAGGTTAGGAGTTTGAACCATGGCATCACATGGCATTCCTAAAAGAGGTACCTCCTTGAGTTCGTCTAGAAATTTTTTTATAGTCAGCCCCGTGCGATTTACTTATCGGTACTTGACTATGTAAGAGTCTGTGTACTGTGGACCTTGTGGCTCCTTGTACAAAAATTATGTATTGGTGGCAGGTTCCGAATTACTTCAATCGCGGTGGTAGGGGGTCGATCTCAACGTCCCCGTGGCGCACAGGCACGCCAACCTCTGCACGCCACCCAACGCTTTGGCCGCCCCCGCCTGCCGCGCCTTTGGCCACCATGCTACTGCTCCATACGTTAACATAGGTCTAATTACCCTTGTGTACAACCACAGAGTCATCTTGGGGTTAAGGCCCTAATTCTTTCCATACAGCCTCCTACACCTACCCAGGGCGATGGTGGCTTTGCTGGTCAATTTCTGGATATGTGAATTCCATGTGTGCCTTTGATCAAACCATACTCCCAGGTATTTCGCCTCTTTGACATATGGAATTCGTTCGCCTCTTATCACTAGTGGCTGTAAGCCCTCTAGCGTTCTTTTTCTTGTAAACGTGACAGCCTGCGTTTTTTGAGCATTGACTGATAGTCGCTCTTGTTTACACCATTTGTCAACCGTGTTAAGAGCGGTTTGCATGCGCTCCACCAGAACCTTTGGAAACCGCGCTCCAAGGCAATGGAATCCCTTGCTGGTCAGCTTCCGGATTAGGTCATCTACCAGGGTAGCCCACAGCAAGGGAGAAGAACTCCACCCTGCGGGCATCCCCCTCCCGCCTCCGCCTCAATGGTAGCCTCACCAATTGTGGATGTGATTATCCTTCTTTCCAGGCTGGCTCTTACCCACTGTAGAAGCTTCGGCGCATTATCATAAGTAACTTCATAAGTTATTGGTGTGAAGCAGACCGTAAGTAACTTAGATTGCTTCTTGTTAGTATCAGTGTTTAGGATCACTTTTTTACTAGTGCTAAGTAATCTGTGCTTTTGTCCCCTATCTAGCAGAACTTTTTACTTACAATAATTGTATTTTTATTTATGTTTATTAATTTTTATCTCCGTGTACGCAGTGCACCCCGAATACCATTTCCAAAAAAGATTATGGTGATGCGTGTTTAATTACAGGCACTGCATTTCCAGAACGTGGCTTCATAAGACAGACACTTCATGCTGTCCTCCTATCTGTTAAACCTACTGTTAAGGGAACCGCGTTAACATAATATATATTACGTTAATTTGATTAATAACGCTTAGGGAGACACACGGCGCACAAAGGCGGAGGGCAGTTAAAGCGAACCGACTCAATCGGAAGTAATCAAGGACGGAGAATCCAATCGCGGTCGCAGAACAGGCCGCAAATTGGAAATGATAGAATTCGCATCGTAGCCAAACCGACTACCTATACAGACCTACACGTCGAATGAGACGGGGCCCATATTCGCTCCACTCGAACTGAATGCTCCTTCGACCCCTTCCTTAAACGATATCATCCCCAACTATATCCTTTGCCAGGCGGCCACCCCATTCGATACCTACTTGAATTACGGTTCCAATTATCTTCCATTAACTAATTCACCTACGATATTACCATACGTTCATATATATATAGGTTGCGGTCGGATCCAATTGAGTTGAAATATTTTTGGATTTAATCTCTTATTAGGGCTTATGACGATGGGGATTCCGCAATGTGCGCATTAAAGTTCTAGACGGCTTTCAAATGCATATTATACATAGTACAATAGCAGCAACTTGGATTGAAAACAAGTTCATTTTACGTTAAACGCTAGTGCCAACTATCGGGAAGAACAAGTCCCTCTGGCATCTCATCAGGTTTACTACCTTAATAAGTGTCTACCTGCTAAGAAATCTGTCCCATCTTGCCATCTGATACTTAGCAATATCTACTGGTAGTATTAAGGAATAAAATAAATGATACTGGAATCAGTGGCGGCTCGTGTCAATATTGAATGGTAGGGCCAATCTCCAGCCAACTCCGGCCGTTTTGGAAAAAAATATTTATACCAAAAGATATTCAACATTTATTATGGAACACAATAAGCTACTTATATAGGGTATTCCACGTAAGTGGTTCATTAAAAGTTTATGATGTTCTGTTATCTACTTATATTTGAGATTTTCGTACCATTATCTGTTCGATTGGAGCTATAAATGTGAAATACTGTGTACCAAAATATCACTTCCGGTTGACCGGAAATGGATGTCAACTTTGTTATTTTAAATAGAATGATATAATTTTTTATTCATTTTTGGATTCTACGACCATAAATACGTCAGTTTTCATTAGCTATTCCTATAGCTACATGTTGCCGTTTTTGAGTTATTTAAGTTTTTCTTTTTTTTTTAGTCATAATCATTGCATCATTGAGAAATTAATATCTCGGTTAATACTGCAAGTAGAGACTACAAATTTGGTACGTTATGAATGTAGATATAACTCTAAGAAACGGTAAGCACACTTTACATTCTAACATACAGGGTGTTCAAAACTGAGGAACAAAGTGACATATTTTCAAATGCAGAAAAATCATTTTTTTTGAATAGAACACCCTGTATTATAATTCGAAATTAGAAAGTAAATATCATCCCCTATCATTTTATATCAGCATTTCCTATACCTATCTTTAGTAGATTTTGAGAGAGAGTAAATTTTATCTTTAAATGTTTGTAGCTGGCTCTGAATGGGATTTATGTCAAATTCATGTATTACTCTTTGAATAACCATACAAGAATGTCGCTGTTCGAATAGCCATTTCTATTAATATTGTGTTGTAAGAAAGTGTAATTACGATGATATACATAAACCTTATGGTTAGTCAAAGAATTGATGTGTTTCCTTCCTGATGTGTTTGAAAGAGCTCGACAGTCAATGATGGGAAGATTGAATGCTTGTATCCAGGCTGGAGGAAGTCATTTCGAACATTTATTGTAGATTGAGCAACTTTACATGTACTTTTTGATAATAAAATGTTGTTACTGTCGCAAATCTTGTTCGCCTTGTATCTTCGAAACAAAGGGGTTTTTCAAAAATCATCACAGGATAAAATATTCTTAGAATAGGCAAAGGATTAACCCCTCGGATTTTTGCCGCATTTTTACCTAACATCCTGTATATAATATTGTTATGGAATGTATACTCGAGACTATTTAAATGTAAAGTTACTATTTTACTTAGTTATATCTTAAAACTAATTAGATATAATAAGAAAAGGATATAAAATGTAGCAGCAAACAGCCGGACGATGTCAAGGTGATGTAGGAGATCTCTGCATTTGGCAAGTCATTCAAAGCATTTTCCTACAGAATATTCCCTTCAGGAAGTAAAGATGAGCAGCAGTGATATACCTACACATCGAAAATGAATATTAAAATTTGAATGGTATATTTTTACAATAGATATTCACAGATAAAAGTTGGATCCAAGTTCAATTCAAACGAACATTTTTTTTACAGTGTACTTATTTCATTTAAATTTAGTCTAATAATGTTTTTATATGCATTGGCATTCCAATCGCATTGATATGTCAACGGAAAGACATGGGAAATTGCTGGAAATTGGGTTTCGTCACAATTCTATGTGTATAAACAGTTGCCTACTTTTTGTGTACAGTAATTAATTTTAAGATTTTTTACATAGTAATAAGTGTTTAAAAATTTTAAATGTATTTTTCTCATGATCCAGAGACACCTACCTTTATTATATTTTAATTGTAAGGTGATTCCAGAATTTTGCAATAATTATTTATTTTGATTTTGTTTAAACATTCGACAATCCATTCGGTCACATGGGCATTCTCATATATTAAACAAAAGTATATTCCCCTCGCGGCGGTGAAATTAACGGACATTATGAGACAGTTGTACTCCTTGTCGAAGACAATCGCTTTTAAGTCGGTTAAAAGTTTTCAATTCGAAACCATTCAACAGCCAACCTTCCTCAGAGGCAGACGTGTCTCAATTTGTTTTCGTAAAATTTAACGGCTATTTTGATAAAATCCAATTTTATTCCAAATTACAACCTAAAAATAATTGTTAATTGTTAAACAAAGTTTATCACATAAATATTATCCAAATTACCTATTACTTTTGGGTAATTTTTCTTCAACGACGATTTTCCCAAGTAATGTTCCTGTCCTGATCGAGCCATCCTCCGTGATCAGAAGTACGATGTACCAGGGCCCCTATCAGATGCCCGACCATTCCTGACCACACCGATGTCCGCAGAATTCGTCCTTGTAGAAGGTATTCCTCGTCAAATCTACCTAAAATTAAACGTATTATTTCAATTATAATCTAAATTTAATTATACTTATAAGAAATTCCATTTTAACACGTTCAGCAAATTTTGTTTGTATCATTGTTGAACGATTTGCAGTCATTTGGGGAAATTTGTCTAAGTTGGTAGTACTCTAGGAATAAGTATTTGATATGTATTTGCGGTACGAACCAATATCTAGTAATTTTACCATCAAGGTTGGCCATTCTGTTTCACACGTCTTTTTAAGCCTAGCATAACTCCGTTTGAACGTTCAGAAAACGCGGGAATTTTGAAATTTAATTTAGACGTATTCATGTTCTCGATATTGAATTTATATTGCAAAAAGTGGAATTACTAGTAAAACGTTATTGTTATTAATTAAGCGGACTCACGTAACTTACCTGAGATAAGAATATCTTTAGATTTGTCTTATTTTACACGGGTTCACAGTTCGAACTTTTTTACTAAATAAAACCACTTTTATTCGCATTTAAATGTTTTCATTATATATGAGAGATTGATCGCTATCGAGGTACAACACTATCATGCCGACGACATCTTGGAAACTGGTCATTAAACATGCAAATTGAAGGAGAGGACATTTTGGGCAACAGTCTTCCATGGCGTCTCCACACGTACTGAGATAACAAGAGGGATAACTAGCTATTCGTTATTTTTTTTTTATGTCAACGTGCTTCAATCGGAAATTCTCGCTCTGCGTGCTATCTGTGTAGAGCACACTTCTAATTCAGAATTAATAAATATAGATGACACTGGGATGTTAAAAATCTATTTTTACTAATTTAATTAATATATTTTTCTTTAAATTTATTTTTTTTTAAACCGGGCTGTATGCTACTCTGTAGCGTTGCAGTACATTGTTTTGCGTGAAAAGAAAACTTTGTGCAAGTGTTAGTTAATAATGCAGTTGAAAATGACGTTTTTAATCATAAAAAAAATGGAAGCGTAAGATGAGAATCACTTAACTAGACTTTATAAATTGCACGGAAAACAAGAATTGACAGCAGATCTATCCCGTAAATAATACAGCGTAAATTTTTGATTCCTGCCCTTATATACGATCCGCCATATCGATTCGGTGTATATTGCAGCAGGTTAACGGTGTCAGCTATAGCGTACAACACACACACAACGACGACCGAGAGGTTAAAATCTTGCACGTGTTTCAGTCATCCTTATCCATATGGAATAGTCCGCAGCGATCATACGCCTGACGGGATTATTCGGGTCGGAAACCCTCAGATAGCGCGCACGGGCTACGTGCTCAGACGAATAGGGACATACACACACATGGCTGAGAAACGGAACAACAGCGCAGAGCATTCAATTTGATAAATCCGAAGATGTATGAGCGAGATTTGAGGTTATCTTCAGTTGATGGTAATGAACGCGTTTTCCGAAAGAACATATGGTGCCCGCTTTGTCCTTCTTTTCTGGTTGCCGGATGCCGAACTCGGATCGTTCAATCCCTCGATGATAGGGGGGAACGTTTGCTTTGGCTTTAACGTAAGGTTACCTGACTTTTCTAAATGGAACCCTATATTTTTGTTTATGCCGCAATCATGTAGTAAATACCGGCCTGGCAATATTTTCTACATTATTGATTGTTAATACCCATTGAATGCGAAAAATTATCCAAAAAAAGTGATTTTTACCAAGAAATATTACCTCAAATTTTTAGTGTGTAGGTGAGTTTTTAACAGATAATGCTGAATTAATTCCAACGTGCATGTAAGTTGTTTCGAATAATAATAATCATAATAATAATAATAATAATTAATAATATAATATAATAATAATATAATAATATAAATAATATAAAAATAAATGAATCAAATAAAAGCCAATAGACCGGACATGGTGGTGATAGATCACGGAGAGAGAAGGATGTATGTGGTGGAAATGTCGTGCCCATGTGAGACAAGAATAAAGGAAAAAGAAGAAGAGAAGATGGAAAAGTATAAAGATTTAATGACCAGTTAAAACTATCCTACCCGAGTTGGAGATAACCTTCATCCCAATCATCATCGGAGTCATGGGGGGAATAGGCCCCGGGACACTCACCCATTTAAAGAAAATCAGATGCATCCGTGGCAAGGCGGAAAAGCTAATTTTTCAAGCCCAGAAACAGGTGATTTTGGGATCCTTACGCATTCTAAGAATTCACGAGGCTGGCCACCCAACATCCAAGGGCCACCCCTCCTGATTGTTCATCGTCGTAGGCGAAGCAGTCGGGAAGCTGAAGGCTGGGGTTTCGCATTCGCGAGCTGCGGGGCACCGGCCGAATAGTGACGTCTCCCCCCGCTAAGGTAACTTAATAACCAACTAGAAGCCTGGACTGAAAAGTTTGTTATAATTGTTATAATTAATATTTGTTGCAAATAATAAACTCTAATTAATAAAGATAATTCTGGGTCGTCCTGGCGTTGTGCCTGTTGTCTCGGCTCAACCTATGGGTTGTGCCGGGGCCGGGACAAACCGGATGGGCTGGCGTAGGGAGGAGGTTTAAAAAAAAAAAAAAAAAAAAAAAAAAATAATAATAATAATAATATATTTGCGTTCCATAAACATCATAACGTGTAGAACAAGTCAAAAAATACTACGAATACATATACATGAAAATACATTTACAACACATTAAAACACTAACATTTAGTTTAGGTCATTGTTACAATAAAAAAATCTTCGATCTTGTACAGAGTGATTCGAGCCAAGAAAGCTTTCATTTTATTTTTAAATTGTAAAAGTGGAAGCTTTTTTATTGATACAGGGATATGATTATAAATTTTTATACATTGGTACAGTGCTGTTTTTTGTAGTTTACTTAAATGAGTGGATGGTGGCAAAAGATAGCTGTTTGTTGTGTCTCTGGTGTCATGACTGTGCAAAAGTTCATATTTGCTAAAAAAATCGGTATAGTTACATTTAACAAATAGAGCACATTCTAATATATATAAACTAGGCAAGGTAAGTATTTTATACATTTCAAAAGAATCTTTGCAGGTATCACGGCGACCAATACCAAACATGGCTCTTACACAAGCCTTTTGTAGAATGAAGATCCTCTCGGCTTCTACGGAATTCCCCCAGTATATGATGCCATACCTCAAACGTGAGTAGACATTCGCGTAGTATGACACCAAAGCCGCTTCAACGTTGACATTCCGGGATATCACTCTCAGGCTATAGCATGCACTGGACAACTTTCCTGATATATACTCAATGTGTGATCTCCAACTAAGCTGAGAATCTAGTTTGCATCCCAGAAACAGCGTGTTTTCCGAACAGGTCAGTACTTTATCATTGTATTTAACACTAATGTCTTGCGCACTGTTAGAAAATTGTAGTAATATATCAACAAGACATGAGAAGAAGTCATTAATATCACCCAATGGAGGCCTATATATGTTAACTAAAACAATATTTAGCTTTGTCAATTTAACGGCACTGCATTCAAAAACTGATTCAATGCTTTTTTCTTCCAGAGAGTGTCTTCGTACTCCCTGCCCTCTTTTAGAAATATACAGGATCCGCCGTACCCGTTCCTCCTACAGAAGCAAGATACCAATCGAAAATCCGAAACAAATACATTCTCATTTGGCTTCAACCAATGCTCAGTTATGGCTAGTGCATCAACGTTCATTTCATTGCTGAGTATGAGCAATTCGTCTGTTTTATTTCTGATGCTTTGTATATTTTGGTGAATAAACGTAAAAATTTTTTTTTTTTTATTATGTGTTTGGTGCTGAGTGTAGAGGTTTGTAAAAATTTCTTGTCTTAAAGGGTCTAACAATGACATTAATTGGCCACAGTTCTGGATTAAACATACTCTCATAAATATCGTCTTTAACCGCAATTTTAAATGCTGCTATTTCGCTACTTCTTGTGTTTAACTTGTAACACTGAGAAATTTGTATATTATTTTCGTTTAGATAGTTTCTTACCTCACTCTCTGTAGTTGTATTTGATAAATGGGAAACAAAAATCCACTGTCGGTGTTCTGCGGCCATTAGCGATGTATTGTTTCTGCTTCCGCGGACAGTTTTTAATTTATTGCCGACCATATTTGTGTCCGATCTATATTTTTGTTGTTTATCATTATCATTTTCTTCGATAATATTATGTCTCTCGTCCTTTTTTAGTTTATCTGTATCAGCTGTGAGTTTGTTTGGGCTTTTTTCGCTTTCCTGTTTTTTAAGTTTTAATGCTTTTAGTGATTTCGTAGGTGTTTCCGATTTTTGCGGGGCTACTTCAATGTCATCTGTCGTTCCGATTCTAGAACGTGTAGTCGGTCTTTGTGTACATTTAGTAGAAATGATTTGTTTCTTTGAGTCTTGAGATGATTTTTGGCTTTCTATCACACAGTTTTGTTTTTCAATTTTTCGATTTTGCTCTTGAATTATATTCATCATTAAGTCAATCTTTTTACTGAGTTCTAACAGTTTTAACTGTATCTCTAGAAACAGCATCCGTACTTATGCCTGCACACGTGTCACAGTACCATTTAATGTTCTTCGTCTGTGCTTCAATAAATTTCAGTTCTCCTGGCTTAAACACACTGCACAAATGATGTAAGTAGTTACCACAATAGCCACTACATTTAATTATTTTTTCATATTGATCACTCCGATTTAAATTACATTTAACACACCTTGACTCAGCACTGCCTTCCACTGCGCCAGTGTTAGAATATTCCATGTTCAAATTGCAGCAGAGTGCGCAGCAGACTTTAAAGCATTAAGAGAACCACAAATAGATTTTCTAATATGAAATAATACCACCTACTAACAATCAGTATAATAGTTCTAAAATAACAAGGGAACAGAGCCACGTGTGGCCGAACACCATGTCATTTCTGCCTATTTCTGACTTGAACCAGAACATTCTAAGTTAACGCATGCGCGCCTTACTTGTTTCTTTATCTCTTGAAAACTACTATATTTATGACTGTAATTTTCCAAATTGTAAGAAATTTTTCTAAGAGATATTAATATTTTCTTAGGTAATATTACAATTTTAGAGATTTTTTTTCTGAGAAACATAAATTTTCCTACAATATTCACAATTTCACAATACTTGTATTATGAGGAAATTTCTAACATTTCGACATTTTCCTTAAATTGCTGTACATTTACCCCCATTTAATGCGAAAAATTATCAAAAAAAAGTGATTTGTACCAGGAAAATACTTCTGAAAAATTACAATATATATTACGACATTTCATTAACAATTTAAAAAATTTATATGTAGAGTGGGTGTGCAACAAAACCCCAAAATCGAATGCCAGCAATTTTTCCAATCTTCTTGTATTGACATATCAATAAAATTGGATTACATATTAAACTAAATTTGAGCAAAACTATAAAAAAAATATATTCTTTCGAACTGAAATCGATTCAAACTTTGATCTGTCAAAATCTGCTATAAATATGTAATATTCATATTCTAATATTTGATTTCGATTTCTAGGTGTCTTTCTACTGATCAACTTTACTTCCCGAATGGAAATTTATGAATAAATATGCTATTAAAAAACCAAATACATAAGTCTTCTACACCACCTTGGATCGTCTGACTGTTTATTGTGACATTTGATATCCTTTTCTTGTTTTAAAATACACAAAAGTATAATAATTAGAGACCGGATTATATGCAAGTGCATATATTTTATTTTTTGCATATCTTTAATTATAGTCTATATGTAGACGTATTGCACTAATTGAAGTTAATTAGCGCTAATTAGTGATTGCATATATTGCATATTTAGGCATTTCTATGCATATTTTTACAAAAGTTGCATATTTAAGCTTTTTCTTATCCTTTCTATTAGTTAGTAAAAAGTCCTAGTAATTCCTAATGTAGATCGACAACCGACAATTTTCTAAATGATAAATCTTTTACATTGGTTTCTCTAATACTTTTTTTCCAAGAACCGCACGTGTTTAATTTCGCCTAGCAGAAGGGATGTGGTAAATACGTTTTATTATTATTAATTCCCAAATAAACTATTCATTCACTGAATATCTTTGAACGAAACAGCATGTAATTGTGTTACGTTTTTAAATACTGTGCGTACATACAATGAGTATAGCGAACAAAATATTTCTTTATGGATTAAGCCATATCCTGAACTGGTAAAGGATGGCGACAAAATATTTTGTCGAGCCTGCAGTAAACTGGTAGGTTTAATTTTACTAAAAGCTTTACAATTGTTTTTAAATTCTTTAACTTTTGATATAAAATGACAATTGTTGTTGTAGGTGTCTTCTGAGAAAAATACCTGATTGATCAACACGCTAAAACTCCATCACATATTGGAAAATGTGAAAAACTAAAGCGATCCGCATGTGTGCAGCAATCTATACGTCAATGTGTAGGTAGCATCGACTTCACGAAACTCAGAACAAAGAAGAATATAATACGGATCTGTGTAACGCATTAATTTTGTCTAACATACCATTAGCAAGATTAAACAATGTTAATTTGAAATCATTTCCGCAAAAATATTGCAAACATAATATACCTAACGAAAATACCTTACGAAAAAATTATGTCACATCTTGTTACCAGCGAACAATAGCAGAAATTCAACAATTGGTATGGAATAATTTTATTTATATCATGGTAGATGAAAATACGGATAAGTGTGGCCGTTATATTGCCCATTTGTTAACAGGAATTCTTCATGAAGATATTGTAGGTAAATCATATTTAATTTATCGTAAAGAACTTCAAAAAACAAATAATATGACAATTGCCCAATTCGTTCAAGAAGTTTTATCAAATTCACAAGGTATACTTCCAGGTAAAATTTCATTTTACCTGGAAGTATACCTTGTGAAAAAAATTTACTAATGTTGTCCGACGCTGCACCATACATGATAAAAGCCGCGCAAAATTTAAAAAAAAAATTATAGTAACATTATTCATACCACTTGTTTAGCTCATGGGTTCAATCGTGTAGCCGAAGACATTAGGAATCAATTCCCTTTGATTAATGATTTAATTAGCAATGTCAAAAAAAGTATTTTTAAAAGCACCTTTACCAATCCAATTTTATAAGGAGCGACTTCCCGGTGTTAAGTTGCCTCCTGAACCGATTATTACTAGATGGGGTACATGGTTAGAGGCTGCAATTTTTTTCGCCGATAATTTTGAAGGAATAAAAAATGTAATTCTTGAAATCACTGCTGACTGCATTGTTCTAGAAAACTGTAAAAAGATAGTAACATCAACAAAATTGCTACAAAACCTTTTGTATATTAAGTGAAATTATAGCTTTGTTTCAAGTTCCATTCGTAAACTAGAAACGCAAGGGATGTTGCTCTCGGAATCAGTCGAAATAGTAGACGAATTTGATATGCTATGTAAGAAGGTTAAGGGTACAATAGGTAATTCTATACACGATAAATTTAAAAAAGTGATAAATGGAAATGCGAGGTATTTGAAATTGGAGAAAGTTAAGAAAATTTTGGAAGGTGAAACAGTAAACGATTTCGACTTTGATTTTAGTTTAGAATGTATTGCAAAGTTAAAAAATGCACCAATTACATCTGTGGATGTTGAAAGAAGCTTTTCTATGTCGAAACATATGTATTCTGATAGAAGACAAAACTTTCTTTTACACAATTTTGAAAAACATTTAATTATAAATTGTTTTAGAAATATGTTGTGAAAAAATTTTGCGCAATAAAGTTAATGTTTAAATTTCTGCTCTTATTTATTTTATGTAAAAATTTTGCATATTGTCGCAATTTTTTTGCATATATGGTCCAGGTTTATGCATATTTTCTCAAAAATCGATGCATATATATGCGCATATATTCCAGATTTTCTGTGCATATAATCCGGTCTCTAATAATAATAATTAAATAATATCAGTTCACTAAACCAACACACGTTGTTCTTACACTACATTAGTCTAGTGGCGGTTGGTGCATACGTCACAGGCGGTGCCAATACAATGATTGATGTTCGTGTGCTATCGTCCGAAATACGAACTTATACGAAGAAATTAGATCATTGTAATCGCCCTTGTAAAACGTAAGCACCAACCGCCGCTGGATCAGTCCACAAACCTACCAAGTTTCACTTAAATCAGTAAGAACACTCACAAAAGAACACAGTGCCTGTGTGTTCTTTTGTGAGCCGAGGTGTTTTTTAAAAGAGGTTTATACCATAGACAAGGATAAATATATAGATAGAGCTTAGAGATGCGCAGTGTTCAGATCACATGGAGGCCGCCATTTTGATGTATGACAGGGTCGTGAAAAAACAATTTAAAGATAAAACAGGGACGAAATGGTAATTATTCCTCATCCTTCTCTTTTGACACTAGTTTTTATACTATAATACATACAGGAAATTGTAATTTTTACTGCTAGAAAGACATTACATTGATATTTAATTCATTTTATTTATTCAAATGTATAAACTAATACACTAATACTTGGAATTTGAAGTTTTTAGGTTATTTCATATTTCTGGGTATAGTAATACACACTATGTCATATTACATTTTTATTGTGGCTAAACAATATAAGTTCGTTTATTTTTTTCTTACTAATTCGACTTGCAGTTCTTGCGTTAATTTCACCAAACTATGAAGCCGTATTTTACAATAACACTCAATGATCACTTTTGTTAATAAGATGTTCTTCAAGGAACTGTCTGCGATATGCTGAAATTACCAATACATATTCTTAATCTCTCGGATCAGCTGACTATTAATCCATCTGAAATAGAATACATGTCATGTCTATGTTTTGTGTCAACAGTGCAGAAATACCTTTATTCTGTCATTGCGACAGTGTATATTTATTTTCTCTCAGATTCTTTGCAGCAGACGTTAACTGCAACAAGCACTCTTCATAAAGGAGAATGCAATAAAGTTATATCACATACCCATAACAGGTAGATTATAGTTGGCTCTTACTGATGGAAACTGATGTTGTCATCAGGGGATACCAATCTACGGATGCTTTCACATCCCAGAACGTAGCAAGACATTCTACAACATAACCGCTAATTCACATCTAATTATTCACAGTAATAATACCACACACCTCACTAAATGTTCTTGGTTCTTTTAACACTTAACCTCTCTTGAAATATTTAAAAAAATGGTCCAACGAAATAAATTATTTACTAACAACGTATTATTCAATAATTCAACTACACTTTAATAAACTACTAATTACTAAACAACTTTAATCGAAATAATAGTATAAATATGAAATGCTTAAATAATACGACAATATAAACACGAATAACCTTAAAAACAATGGGTTTTATAAACCTCCCAAACAAAACTACTACAACAACAGCTGATCTATACATCAAAATGGCGGTTTCTACACAATCTGAAAGTTCGCGAATGCGCAATGGTCTAAACTCCTTCTAATAGTTATATTCTTGTCTATGTGTTATACTGAGTACAAAAACATATTCTTGTTCTCCATGAATTTATCCAACATTGTCAACTGTCTGCATAAAGCTTGCTTTGGTAACGCGAACACGTTGCTTAGAAAGACGAAGAGGACGGTAAACAATGCCAGCGACACATTTCGACAATTATTCGATAAATAAAGTGACAGTATCGGAATACCGCGCCCCTAAAAGTTCTATATAACTTTTTTCTTTCACATTTCCGACAAAAATTCAATTTACGCCCGTCCGTGTTTATTTGAGTGGCATAAGATAGTGACTCCTCTTTCGCTCGAACTTCGTATTCAAATGAAATACGTATATATATAGCGAGTTGTGTGCGGGATGCCGAAGAATTCCAATCTCGATAGTTGTTATGTATGTGAGGCGTGTTTCAATAAATCGTTTCTTTCTTTGAGCGCGGGAAGAAGAAGAAGAAAAAAAAGGGCACAGATATAAGTACTACACACATTCTCGCACGCATAAATGATCGCGCCGAGTTTGCGAAGGGAATTGAAAATTTTGTTAGCGTTTCGCGTAAATAACGTTTATTCATACGTCCAATAGCTGTAACTTTATGAGTCGCACGGGTTTGTAGTTTTCTTATTGTAACAACGCAATAATAACTGTCGAATGTAAAAATACCGTTCCAACTACCCCAATCATTTTCGTCAGACCCAATTTTCCACATATTTCCACGTGCATATCCGAACGAGCATAACAGTGGCAACGAATTCAGACACTTTCCGCTAGATTTATTGGATACCTTCTGAATATATTTGAAGCTTTGACCAGCGTAACGGCACACGAGATTACAAGTTTCCTTTTTGGGTAATATGTGGCGGAACAAAGAGATTGGGTTTTACGCCGTTACGGAAATAGGATGTCCTTAATATCCTTGTAACTACATCGATATTAGATTTACGAATGTCTGCGAAGGTTTGGAGATGGTTTGACGCTTCTCGAGGCTTTCCTGATCACCGGAGGATCATTTTATATGCGAGCAGTAGCGGCTCGTGGTCGGAAACGTAGGGTGTTCACAAAATCAAGAACATGCAAATTTTTAACTAAAATTCAATCATTTCAAGAAGGACATGTACGAAAAACATGTCCTTCTTAAATTTTCTTGTAAAATCTCTAAATTTGCCCTTTGCAGTTTGCATCAAATTAAGTTCTGGGTTTTGGTCTGCCCATACTTTTAACTTGAATTTTTTGTTCATAACTAAACGAATTAAATTTGTCTTTCAAATATCGCACAGTAAAACTGTTCGCATCCATAGTTCTTATTTATATATTGTTTAGTGTTTAATAATAATAATAATAATAATAATAATAATAATTTATTAAGTTGCCCAACAGATGAAGATCCAATTACAGGACAACAATACTATCATTAAAACGTACATATGTAAGTGACTAAAAGTAAATAAACTATGATCTAAACTATATTATAACTAAACAAGTTGGAAAAAAAAAAACAAAAACAAAACTTAGTTCTAGTTCTTAAAGGTAATACAACAATAATACTAATATGTAAAAAAAAAAATTAAGCTAAAGATAAGTAACGCTGCTATTGCAGTTATCCATAATAAATTTCAGTGAGCAAAAATTTGTCAACATTAGGGATAGAATTAAATATCTGGCACATACGATATATAGGGGATTTAGAAAGCAAATTAGTTCTGGGTGTAGGATAGTAGAAGGTCTTGGAACTTCTAGCCGATAGCCTAGGAACATTGAAATTGATTTGATTAAGTAAAGATTGCGAATCTATAAAATTATTTAATAAGTTAAAGAGAAATTTAATACTAGCTTTGTTGCGTCGGAGATCCAGAGAATCGATGTTAAACATGCTTAAAAGAAGAGCATGACTAAAACCTTGAGGAGGATATATAGTTTGTTGTCTGAAATACAAATACTTTAGAAATCGGCGTTGAAACTTGCTCGAGAAGGTAAATATAACAATTATATATGGGAGACCAGATAACAGAGGCATATTCAAGTCTGGATCGAACAAAAGCGTAATAGAGGGTCATAACACAATCGGTACGAGAAAAACGTCTAGAATTTCTAATTATAAAGCCAAGCATTTTAAGAGCGTCGCTACAAATGCCAAGAATGTGATCAGCAAACGACAGTTTACAATCAAAAATCACCCCGAGATCCTTAGTAGTGATATTTCTCTCTGTGTTGTGAGTGTTGTTGTAGTAATAAGTATGCGTAATAGGTTTAAGTTTTCGGGAAAAAGTCATTACCTTACACTTGCTGATATTCATGTTTAACTTATTAGCAGTGCACCATTCACTTACAGTATCAATCTGATTCTGGAGATAAATACAGTCATTAGAACATTCAATAGTAGTAAATATTTTAATGTCGTCAGCAAAAAGAAGTTTCTGGCAAGACAAATCATTACAAATATCGTTAATGAAAATAAGGAATAAAAGTGGACCCAGATTAGTGCCCTGAGGAACTCCAGAAGTAGGTCAGAAACAGGAAGAGTTGTAGCCCATATATCTCACATAATTCTTTCTATCTTTCAGATAAGACGTAAACAGAGTAACAAGTTGAGTTGAAAAACCAAAAGCATCCATCTTATGTAAGAGGAGATCATGGTCAATACGATCGAAAGCTTTGGTGAAATCCATAGAAATAACATCGGTTTGTCCATTGTTGTCCAATGTTGTTCGATATGAATTGAGTAAATTCAGCTAAGTTGGTAACAGTCGAGCGTTTACTAACAAAGCCATGTTGGTTAATGCTTATAAGTGGATGTATTGAAGGATAGATACTAGAGTAAATGCACTTTTCAAAAACTTTTACAAATTAATTAAACATTGAGCACTGGCTTAATATCAGCAACAAATCAATAGATTAATATATTAAAATTTTTAAATTCCAAGTAAAAGAAAACAACACATGTGAGTCATCCCGATATCTATATCACACTGGCTCTCTCGCTCGCACGTACGAAGCAGAGAGCCAGAAAACAAACAAAAAATCTGGAAACAAATCCGTCCAATACGGAAAAATTATAGCAATAGTGAAATAAAATAATATAATGTTATAGTAGTCACGAAAATTCTGTTAAAACTTAAAGTATTAAAGAAATACACCGTTATCCTAAAATATCAAAACAACTTCAAATGAAAATAACATTAAATTAGAAGAAATTATTCAGATAATTGTTTTTTTTTTTTTAATAAAAAACTACAGCAGTATGTTATTAATAAATTAAAATAAATAACGCACCCTTGGTTTCATTATAAAACTGTCACCAACAAACAATATTAGTTCTTATGGTAGTTACGACCTGTGAACGGTGAGTCATTTATAAACAAACCATATATAATATAGTTTATCCGTAAAACACGATATCTGAACGTTGATGTTGATCGATTTGTTAACGTGGCCCGAGAACGCAACGAAAGCGATCACAGGAGCACACTCAATTTGTGCACCGTTCATATGGAATCTGCCGTATCCCTCCCCACCTCCGCTAGTCCTTTATGCGGCTAGGCATTGGATAAAATCAACGTAGTCCCGCCTACTCGGCGCACGTGCTCCGTCGTCGGTCGCTTGCTCGCGATGTACATACATATTGCTGTGAACTGATTGTCCAAGCATATAAGTTTAAAGAAATTAAAAATGACAAAATTAATTTAACTAGCTCAGCAAAAATGAATTTAAAAAGGCGCCAGAGATTCTCACATCTCAGAGTAACTATCTTAAAAAGTAATAGTGGGCGTTTGCAAAATTGACTTTCTTTAAAATCCCCAAAAATTGAAATGGCTGATTCAAAAATAAAAGAACTATTTAAGATGATATTTAAAATCATTAACTTTTATTGTAAAAACAAAAAAAAAAAAAACATTTAATACAAATTACAGGAAAATTAAAACCATGAATATAAGATTCTGGCAAAAAACAAACCTGCATAAGACTCTACAATTTAAAAAGGACAATGCAAATCCTATAGCAAACAAAATGGTAAATTCGTTCTAGAAGGACCTTCTTATACCACAAAAAATCCACGTGGTTTCAAAAATTCAAAGCAAACTAAAATTTAATTCAAATAACGTAGAGAAACAACCAAAAATTAAAAATGAAATTTAAATCAAGCTCACAGCTTCTCTTCACCTACCCCGAGGTGATTAAAATACTAATAATTAGATAACTACAAAGAAAACGGAAAATTTAAACTCTAAACGCGATTACTTCTAAAACGAATATTATTAAAAAGCCTTACATGTATTGTGCACAAATATCTAACACTATTTAACAAAAGAATTACTAGATGGACGATTTTAAATTCAAAGCAACGAACTACATCTTACAATTAAAAGGGATTACCAGAAACGGTAACCAAGACAACGAAACAAGACTATACACGGGCTCGTCTATCTGGTAACTCCTTGGGCCTCTAGGGTAACACTCTCATATATATGAAATTTACATTTTCTGCGTGCGATGAACGCACAGCGCAACGCAAAGGAAAAACTAGCATATAAACTATATACAGGAGTACGCAAAATGTACAAATAAATGAAATTAACTATACACAACTGACCAATTGAAATGATACTAACAATTATAAGAATTGTGGAAACTCTATCATTGTTTTGACAAGGCTGATTTGGAATAAACAAAAATACAGATTTAAATTTCCGAAACCCGGGGTGCCAGATCATAGCAATATGTATAAAAAAGAACGTCGCGTCGTTTATTCGTTTCGCTGCGTTATATTTCACGAATATATTAAGATCGAGTAATAGATTTTATTAGTTTGTAATCGAGGATTTGTTTAGGGGGTTCACGTGCTCATGTGCTCCTATACAGAAACCGCCACTGTATGCGAGAGATTTATAAATTCATATACAGGTGAGTTTTTTATCTTGTGACAGCGGAATATCTCTAAAACACTGCATCAAATCAAAAAAAGATCTTAATAAGATTTGTTACAATGTAGGGAGCTCACTGAATGGTGCCGAAATCGATCCCCCACCTCACCCCCCTCCAGAGTAGGAGGAGGGACAACTTTGAAATCTTCAATGGGAACCCCCATTTTGTATTGCAGATTCGGATTCTACGCCATCAAGTACCTATGTAGTTTTTGTTTGAAACTTTTTTTCGATTAGTAACAGATTGCGCTGTAATCGCAAAAAACATAATTATGAACGTCTAGAAAAAATACACAAAAAAGCGAAGCAAGCAAACATGTTTTTCTGTGTTTTTTATTTTAATCAAGTTAGTTATTTAATCAAGTTAGATGACAGACAGTAGTCCTATATACCGGGTGCCCAGCCTAAGATGCAATTGTCCATAGCCGACTTATTATTGTTTTTTTGGAAAAATTTTTCAAATAAATGTTGCCTCGAATCATATTCTACACATTTTAAAATTAGTTTGTTACGGGGTTCGCTCGCTCTCAAGCGTAAAGGTCTTGGATCGAAATAATTTAGTTCGACACACAAAATTTTGGATGACACTGTATATTTGATAACAAATAAAAAATATTGAAGATAAAAAAAAAAAATATACAATGAATTACAATAAACAACTCTTAACATGGGTTACGATGATACGATAACTTGCGTACTTAAATACTAAATTAAACTATTAATAGAGGTTAAGTTTAAATATCTAGATTACTAATATTGCCGGGAGTTTGTATGTTGTGATAAGATTTTAGAAAAAAATGAATAAACTAAAATAATGAAATATTAAATTTTGGCGCAAAGAGAATAATAAAATTAAAAATTAAATTCGACTTAGCTGATAAATTTCTAGAAGCGTCGGTGTATTGCGTCCGTGAGGGTGGTTTGAGCGCGTTACGCTGATGTCAAGGCGTGGTCCCCTTTCGAATTCAACGATCCGGATTTTGGGTCTCCTAAATTGAGTACTTCGTTCACCCTCTTGGTTTCACTCAACGCCAAAATAAAGTGGTAGTAGTAGTAGTAGATAATCGATAATCAATAGTAGTAAATAGTAGGCCCTAAGATAGGATCGGATTACTAAACTGATAAAATTAACAACAAAAGTCCGCTTACCAGTGACCTAAGATGACGCCATTAACAAAATGTGAAATGCCGGCTCGACGCTGCTGTTTCAAAACCCTTTTCAGGAATATCGATGCAAAGGACACAAATCTCCTGGCAGTCCCAGGTAAACGGAACAAAAATGCACTCGATAATTGAAGTTTCTCGCGCGACAAAATCCCACAACGTGGTAATATAAATTTAATTGCACGGAGCAACTTGAACAGTGCGTCTAAGATGGTGTGCGAGCCTTGAGCGTCTCTCCATGGGGAGGGCAGTTAGATTGCCAGCTTGTATCGCTTGTATTTTTCGAAATTTTGCGACATCTTACCAATGATTCAAACTATTCAGAAGATAGTACTAAAGAAAAATCCCAAGGGTCGCCCTATCAGCTAATGACGTTCGTGTTTACTATTTCCAGCAGCCATTTTCTGTTTAACAACCGAGTGACAGTTATTCTTTGTTTTTTTGCGTTTGTGGTTTTGTGTTGTTTAATATTAAAGTGAATTATATTTTTTGTTAGAGTGACTTACGGATAATTTGTTATGATATATGCAAAATAGCGATAATCAAAAACAAAAAAGTAAACTATAATCTATCGAAAATTGGATACGTATGATGATGGTTTATGGAGAGAATTTTCTTCACTTAGCTTTACATACATCATGCCAAGGCGATTTAATCAAGATGCCATCGAGAATATCTTCTGCTGCATCAGAAGTCATGGTGTGAGGAACATCAACCTCACTTGCGAGGGCTTCATAAATACAATTAAAACATTGACAATTAATAATTTATTTTCTTCAAAGTCAGTGAATTCAAATGAAAATGACCTCTCCGAAAAACTCTTAGACAATTTTCGGGAATGTTTAAATCAGAAGCCAGTCAGTAAACCATCCATTACCAGTATTAATTAATTTAATGGTAGATGTAACACATAAGCCGGTACATGTTTATATAGAAAATTACGTCTGCGGTTACATTGCCAGAAAAATATATAAACAAGTGGACAAATGCGATACCTGCATGAAAAATTACTCGTTAACATCTGATGGAGAACAACATAAATTAATAATGGCAAAGCAATATGATCTTAAATCATTAATGTTGCCATCAACATTGTTCATGAGTATTTTTCATGAATGTGTAATTCTAGTGTCCCAAGAAATTGTCAGAAATTGTTTAAACAATAATATTTGTCACACAATCGTAGAATGTGTTAAAAGTAGGATGGATTTTAGCAATATTATATGTGAACGTCAATCCTAATTAGTAGATATTTTCTAAATAATTTAGTCAACCTTATGATTTTCGGTGGACAAAATCTATAAATAAGATTCTTAATGGCAAAGAGTGTCGTTTTAAACCTTTAACTATTAATGACCCTGTTAAAAACGTAGCTTCCCATAAACAGCAAAAGAAACAGAAATAATGTGCAACATAGTAATTTTAAATCAATTTTTAATTAGTGCATTTTGACTAATTTCAAGACATTTACAATCCTATTTTTTTTTTCCTTTTTTTCGTGTTAAGATCTGAAATCACAGCTTAGTATCGTGAAGTGTATAATAAAATATTTACTTACATTATGTGTTTTAATTGTAACAGACATTTTTATTGTAAAAAAGAATGATACTTTACCAAAAAACTGTATTTTGTTCATTTAAAAAGAAAACAATAATTGATATTTAATTTTTCTGGTAAAATATCAATTTTCATTTGAACTAAAGTTTGTACTTCAGAACTAAGCAGTATTAAGTCGAATGCAAAACAATTAGGCTTAATACTGTTTAGTTCAGAGGTACAAATGAATAGCTACATCAAAATATCAGGGTACATTTTCAAAAAATACCGCCTTTTTTAGTTACGAACCATTGGTGTAGGTTTCAATAATATCTCCAATAGTTATGAATCCATAGTAAGATGGCGCCCTTAAAAAAATATCCAATTTATACAAAGAGAGACATTCTATTTTATCCTTTTCTAGTGCGTCTCTTGCTTTAACAAAAGGCGAAGCGGAAAATCACCAACGCGAATCCAAAAGTCACTGACAAACTCAAAAATGCGGATAATTTACACAAAAGAAAAGGTTATAATTGAATGAAACTGAACTAATAACTGAAGAATGAAAAGCAAATTTAACTGACAAGGAATTACTAATTAATTTGGAAAGAATAACGAAAATGAGATATTAAATTTTGCTATCACGGTAAGATGCGTTGTGATGACCAAGGAGTTCGAAGCCTCACTGCTAGATGGCGTTGCAGGATCTAATTCCTAAATTAAATGAAATAAAAATCTTTAAATAAACTCTATAAATGAAGTGATCGCAATCCAACGGCAACAAGTTTTAGTAACGGCGGACTTCCGGGTTGTACCGGAATAGATACTAACTTTATTTATTTAATGGAACACCCGTATATTATTTGTACTTTAGATTAATTGTTTTTGAAATTTAAATAACAATATGTTCGGCATACATTGGGGCTAAGTTGTACCTTTTCCGAATTACATGACGTTTTTTCGAAAAAAAAATGACATTTGCAATATCTGCGGTGTTTGGGAATATCTCCGGAAATACGAAAGTTAGAAAGAAATGCGTTTTCCAGTTTTCGCTTAATCATGAAACAGCTCACAGTTTTTTTATTTTAAAATTGTTGCGTTTACCTTACAGAATTATTAACGGGCTCTGTAATTTTCGAACTCTAAATCAATCGATAACTTGATTTTCTTTTAAATTGAATGGTATAGCCAATTTTCATAAATGGATGTAAAATTTAATTTTCTTTCGATTTTATACGAATGTTTCACCAGGCTTGGGACCGGATGAGATAAAAACCATTAGATAAAAACCAAACGACCAAAAGATTTCGCGTTTGACCCTATTTTCATTTTCAAATCTTCGAGTACGGTTCAATTTCAGAATTTTCCGTAAATCGGATTCGAAACAAGCTTAGATTAACTTCAAAATTACCCGTATTAAATTGAAATTCACCATCCGTTCATTACAGTTTAATAATCTGGCTTTAAAATGCTACCTGCATCCTCATTTATACAAATATGCACGTACGTATTGTGTATATACGTACTTAAACGTATAACCAACATGGCATGAACACGCGTTGTGCCATACTATCGTTCCAGTGCCCACTTGAGAGGGCTTATACAGTTTACGTTCCGCTGAAACGTATGTATTTGAAATTTAATTGGCCGCGTTGATGAATAACGTAGTAAATTAGGGCAAAATATAGAGGACGTCCGAAAGCGGCTTGTTATTGCATTTCGTGGTTTTTCCGTTTTCGTTGTTATATTGTGTAAGCCGAACGCTGGTGCGCCTCGTTTCCGCTGCAGACTGGAATTTAATTAAAGCTTCTTTACACGTGCTGCGGCAACAATGGCTGTCGCGTTTGAGAACTGCACCATTCATGAAGATCCGAACAGGTAGAAAATTATCCGTGTACGCCTAGATAATCCAATACACCTCTAGTACAAGAGAATTTAATGTACTCGCGATGTCAGCTTATCTACAGCACGATACAGAAAGATACCTACCATTCATCAATATATACATACACTGTTTAGAATCAAGTTAGATGACATAGGACACTAGCCTACAATTTTTACTTTATTAAGGGGAGGTTTACATATATATATATCGGAAAAGTCCAAAAACTTTGAGCTTTTTTTTCAGACAAAGGAAAAAAATATACGAAATACGGCTTTTTGTTAATAAATATATTAAAACTTGAATATTACAAAAAAATATTTTTTTTATAACAAGACCACTATAACGTTCCCTATTTGTATCTAGGTAGCAGTGTGCACAGAAAACACGGTCAAACTGCGTAAACTCTAGCATACGCAAAAGTGATCCGAAATTGAAAATAAAAAGAAGAGTTAGAAATATATTAAATTCGTGAGGTTATACTAAATTTAACCAAATAAGTCGAAAGCAAACAATGTGGCAAGTACCTGGACTTTAATTTGATTATTTTCTTCTCTTTTTGTGTGTATGACTGATATAAAAATGTGGAATATTGCAATTTTTAGTGTAATATAGGTATAACCTCCAATAAAAACTGTTTACATAAGAAAACAAAAGAATTAAGTTGATATATTGAACACTTGAAGAACTAGAACTTACGCAAATTTGAAAAATCATGTTTCGAGAAAAACACGTTCAAAGTTTCGCAGCAAAAATTTTTTACAAATAGTTCTCCATACACTTAGTCAGCTATTCCAGCACCATATATTAATCCCTCTTCTTCTTCATACTTCTGCATTTTCAAAATTTGTTGCTTCCCTTTAGACAGCACAGCGAGTTTTGCAGCGCTGGACATAACCTGCTCTGCCCGTTGTATGCGCTGACGATCAGAATTGACGACGAAATTTTTGGCATCAAGTCCTACTGCAATTCCCAACGCATTCATTATTCGTAATACAGAAAAGTAACCTTCATTGAATAAATTTGTGGCAATGTAGGTAGCAAGTTGAATTGTTTGTGACTCGCAGTGTAAATCTTTTGGAGCTAGTTTCTACACACATGAATTAAACGAGTCGTTTCAGTTTTGGCAATTTTTTCCAATGCATCTTTGCAATAAATCACTGTAGAAAAAACTTCATAAATCGGCATGTTGATTTTTGCAAAAGAGGGTCATGTTTGAATGAAGCAAGCTCAACCTTGGCTTCTACAACGCGCCACTTACACAGGCTGTCTACACCTTTTGGACAATAAATATGTCGTGGATCCGCGTCGGTTGAACATTTATAATGAAATGTAGCCCAAATACCTGCCTTCATTTTTTTATGCAGGATCTGGATGTTGTCTAATTGCCAGTCCAGCTCTAGTTTCCAATTGGTGCAGTTTTGACATGCTCATAGCAAGCAATATCTGTAACTTTCTTCCTGTATTTTCCAATTAAAGTAGCTCTACCAAATAACGATGGAAAACCTAGTTTTTTTAATGAGCCGTGTCCAGAGACTGTACAGACGTAGTGGCTCATTTCCTACTTTAATACTTTCTTCTTCTTCTTTTACGGCTTTCTTTTGAACTCATTCAAAAACGGCTTTCGACGCAATATGAAAATTATCGACAAAACCATAGTAAATAGAGCTACTGGAGAACTACTCGATCACTTTTTAAAATAAATTGGGCATCTAATTAAAGGTTATCTATAATTTTTCCAACTTCACACCAAACACTGAATTAGAAAAAGTAATCGCAGAAATATACAATGCGACAAATACAGCCGCGACCATAAATGGTGAACCCTTTAGTAATTCTAGGAAATACGGTTCCATGAAAACTGTATTTATTTGTTATCTTTAATGGCTTTTTCTAAGAAATTAGTGTAAGTAAGTGCATCTGCAATAAAATTGATACATTTATATGGCAGTTTCTAAAGCTGTGGGAAAGTGTGTTTTAAGTAAAAAAAATATTTATTAGACTAGTTTTTCAAATGTGTGTTTTATTTTCCGATCAATTGTTTCGCATTATTGTAATATAAATAGCTACTCTGTCGTTTATTTGTGACCCCGACTGTAGTGAACATTATAATCATTAAAGACAACTATACATATACTAATAAGCAATAAACTAATTGGTATTTCGACCCCGAGTAGCCCGAGTCGAATATGGTATTGCATCTAATATGCTCCGTTTGTCTCGGTACACCCGCTCTTTTATTAAGCCGTAGCGGCTTAAAACAATGCGAATATTACGAAACCGCTTTAACCATGTATTTTCAGATATTGGACTTCTAAAAAATGCAAAAAACCAAAAAATCGATTTTTCCAGTCAAATATATGTCAACCTCCCCTTAAGAGTGCTATGTCATTTCATGTTGGCTAACGTCGTAGACATCAGTGGTGGTAATAAACTGCAAAGAATCACTATCCTATAGCAATGCTCCTTGTAGATTTTTTAATCGAAAATTTTCATTCATATTCTTTTCAATTCGATATAGAAATTGTAATTACGAAAGAATTGCATGTAATAAAATGAGAGTTTATTTTACTGTCTTAAATATTGAAATTGAAAATCGTTGTTTTAAGTACAATTCATTACTATGGATTAGATGATACATCCTTATCACATTTTCAAACCTACCTTGTCGTATGTGGGGAATATCTATTCTAGTGTGCTCCAGGGATCAGTGCTGGGACCGTTGTTGTTTGTGCTGTATACCAGCGGTTTGTTCATAGTTACCAGCATGCATTATTGCAAGGGTATGAAGGTGACACACAATTAATATATTCTTCCCATCCTGCTGATGCTGATATTGCGGCGATACATATGAATATAGATTTAAATCTTGTGAAGAATTGTGAATGTTTTGTATATACCATTGTATAGAAATTATGTTTACTACATAAAATAAAAACATCATCTTTCGTTTAATTAATCATTGGTAACGTATGTTAAACTAAAATTTTTATGTTGCTTGAATATTTCTACATTTTGATTTGGAAATAGGTTTTTGATATGAGAACTACATTATTGCGGTAATACATTATTTCATTGAGAACACATTTAATAATAAGCTTAGCCTGATCACGAAAGCATTGTCAATAGAAAAGTTCACTATTTAGAATCCTATTAGTTGCATTACTCATGATTGTTGTTAAAACGCATCGTTGACTAAAAACTGAACCAATCCTTTCAGTTATAAAAGAATATCTATTAAAACTGGGTATAACCTCATTAAATTTGACAATTGTCATTTCGTACAGTTCATTGTAAA
Organism: Protaetia brevitarsis; assembly: GCA_004143645.1. NCBI lineage: Eukaryota > Metazoa > Arthropoda > Insecta > Coleoptera > Scarabaeidae > Protaetia > Protaetia brevitarsis. The sequence goes on along the minus strand of RXPK01000150.1, from coordinate 685,364 downwards.
CAATGTTGGCGTGCTTGAATTTGTTTCAGACGCTGCATACGTCATAAGCAAATATGACGTAACTACAAACATTCATGATTTGGCCTGTATATATGTATATAGTAAAAACCGCATTGCTACAGCACCTACATAAAATACGATGAAAGGAGAACCTCTTTGAAGGAATTTGATCCTATTACGGGGAGACCTTTCGAATTTCAATTATCACGATTACTTTCGGTCCCTCCTTCCCAATCCCATACGTATGCTTATTGCTTACGAACTCGCCAGAATTCCCTGTTCGTTCCGACTGGGGCCGTTCGGGTACCCGGCAATAGGAAAATGACCGTTTATTACCAGTCGGTAAATAAGTTGATTGAATCGTTCCGACCGCCTAGTTTTCATTGTCCGTAAAGTGATTTAATTAGGTCCAATTTACGCCTGGACATGTGTAGTAGCGAACCGCTACGTGTTGTTAATACCCCGGACTGCAAATTTTGAATTGTCACCGAAGCCATACGCCAATAATTCAACCGTAATATTGCCGACGGCCGGTCCCGTCGCGAAACGCGTTAATTTAATATAAATTCGTACATACGTGAAATGCAATTTGGTTAATGTTTCCGATTCGTTGGAAGTTGTCGAATGTTAAATTATTTTCTAGGTGCGAAATCACTGCATGTTTCGAAAGTTGTCACAAACTAATTCCGGTACCTAATCGAATTCACGTATTCGTTAATATAAATTCAATTTATTGTTTCTACTATTTCCAAATTCGTAGTAGTTGTGCTTGGCGTATAATTAAAAATGAATTACAAAAAGGGTGCACTGAACGAAAAATATACAGAAACATAATAAAAAATACATTAATTCAATAATTATTTTATCAAAATTCAATCTAACACCGTTTTAACTCTTTTCCGGTGTTCCCTCGCGACCATCCCGTTCAAGGAGCTCCATTTCCGGAGTTAAATGTTCTGCTACTAAACGATAGAATACAAGATGATTTTGTTTTCCATAGGAGAAAACACATCTTTTAACGAGGCAACCTAATCCGTTAAGGACCAATTTGTCTCTCTTATGCAGTTTTACTATTTTGCCAATAAATGGTAAAAGTTTCCGAAATGGAGAAATTTTAACTCCTACTGCTGTTATTAAAATGGATAACGGATGTTGTTTCCCCCATATATGGAAATAATTAATTAAAATGTTTAGGGAAGCAGTTACGATTTGGAGAATAAATGTTCCCAGTCGGAGGTATCCTTTCCTTTTTGGCGTTGAGGTATTAGAAATAGAAACATCTGTTAAGTTAAACAAATTATCACCTCCGTGAAGGAGAAAATATAATGCAATGTTAGGATATTTGTTCACATTTAGGACTTAAATACGTAGTGTAGATGCGGAGAGAAAACGGAGATTATTCTTCCTTGAAAATCGTGTTAGAAAGCGGAGTAAATTCAATCTCTCCGTTTTGGTTGAGATTTTGTATAAAACCGGGGAAATACTTTCTGTTTTAAGCTATGGCAACTGCTTTTTGGAACAAAATTTTTCCAAAATGAAGACTCCCTATTTCACTCCATCAAATTTTTACCTGTGTAGATTCATCTATACAGTAAAGAAAATTGTTGATATAATATATTATTCACTTGATTACAAATGCAGGGTGTTTCTCAATATATGCGACAAACTTTAAGCGCTGATTCCTGGGGTTATTTTGATTATAAAAGTTCATAAGAACGTATGTCCAAAATCGCTTAGTTCTAAAGTTGTACAATTTTAATAGAGTTAACATAATTAATGTTTTTATTATAAATTAACAAAATAATTAGTAAAATAAAATTAACTTATACTAACTGTTGCAAATGACAGCCCCCAATTGCAATACAAGCTTCTATCCTCCGTCGTATTGACTGGTGAGTCCGTTCTAAAATACCAGGGATATTTCGAATTGTTTGAAAAGCTGCGATAATACGATTTCTCAGTTCATCGACATTTTCAATTGGAGTTGTATAAACTAATGACTTAAGGTGACCCCAGAGAAAAAAGTCCAAAGTATTTAAGTCTGGAGACCGAGGAGGCTACGATTGTGGACTTCCCCGTCCTATCCACTGATCTGGATACGTATTGTTCAAAAACTCGCGAGCAACTAAACTAAAATGTGCTGGAGCACCGTCATGCATAAAATACATTTGTAATCTTAATTGCAACGGAACTTCTTCCAGCAGTAGTGGTAGCTCCTCTTCAAGAAAATTGCGGTATACCTCGCCATTTAATCGCATCGGTAAAAAATGTGGACCTATCAAGTGATTTTCAACAATTCCGGCCCACACGTTGACAGAGAATTGATGTTGATGACGGGCATTCACTAGCTCGTGCGGATTTTCTTCGGCCCATATGTGATTGTTATGAAAATTAATAATCGCGTTTCTAGAGAAAGTAGCTTCGTCGGTGAAGAATATTTGAGCCAAATAGTCAGGATTTTGTGCGATTTTGTGTTGCATCCATGGACAAAAAGCCACTCTTTGCGCAAAATCTGCCGGCAAAAGTACCTGCACCCGTTGAATGTGATATGGATACAACGTTGATCTTTCAATATTCTCCAAACTGTGGCCTGACTAATGTTTAAAGCAAACGCAATTTTTCTGTACTGTAGTAGGTATGTTTTCTTCAATTTCATTTAGTACCATTTCTTCAACTTGTGGAGTTCTCACTGTAGATGGGTGCCCGTTATCAGTCGTCCGTTTTTTAAAATTTCCCGTTTCACTAAGACGTTGGTGAAGACGGGTAAATATTGAATGATGCGGGATGATACGGTTCGGGTATCGTTCTTCATAAAGACGTCTAGCAGCACGCGAATTTCCATTGGCAAGACCGTAAACGAAATGCATATCACACATCTCAGCATTCGTGTAATTCATTTTAGAAAACAGAATATGGCAATAAACTGAATGAATACTTTGACAACTATTGACAAATATTGGAATGGCAAATAAACAATTCCCTCTCAACACAATAGTTTTTAAAGAACCAACTGTGATATTATATCGTGTTAGTCATAGTTCATAATTTATTATTAAACATTCAACAACTTTAAAACCAAACCGTTTTGGACATATACTCATATGAATTTTATCATCAAAAAACCTCAGGAATCAGCTCTTAAAGTTTGTCGCATATATGGAGAATCAAAACAATAAAATATCATTTTCCATAGTTAATAATGTACAAAGTGTGTAAATTTATCACAATTTATGTCAGTGTCTATATTAAATACAACGGTAATTACCAACAACTTTTTTTGTTGTTCTCAAATACAATTCAAACTTGTGAACCTGACTCGTTTCGCAAAAAATAATACGAGAATCCTAACTGTGAGTACCTACTAATTATCGAAGCCAACTTCGTAAATTTCACAACAAAAAAAAAAGTATTTCAGGTGTTTATAATTTCAGTTCAGCGACGTTGGGCATTTCCTTTGCAAAATACGAGCTGAATTTCTGCCTTAACGGTATCCGGTTGCTCGCTAATACAGATCCGTAATTAAAACTTGTTGTATGTGTTGAAACGCGGCGAGGAATTAAAACGTTTCCAGTTGATTTTCATTATTATAATGGTCAGTAAAATTGCAATGTATATACTCCTTGGGTTCAGTGTAGGTATGTATCTTATTTATGCGGCAATATACCTGAAATGGTCTCGCACATTTCTTTATTATAAACTTTCTCCCACCTGTATCCCTTATTTTATTGCGTTCATTATGTATGTGTACGCGGGGCTTTGAATATTTCGATATAAAGAGGTTTTGAAAACGATGAGGGAAATGCTACTGCAGTCTCACAAAAACAAGTCGAATCTAAATCACCGACAGCAGACCATGCAATAAAAATCTCATGCAGAATCTAACGATTAGGCAAATTATATTTAAGTAGAGACAGACAAGTATAGATAAATCAAACAAGATGGTAGTGTTCCATCTGATTGAAATTAGCATAGAACTATGTATTCATCTACTTCGGTCGACGCGGCGTGCGTTATTTTGGGGATATAACCAGTAGATTTACGTTTGAGCGAACTTAAATTCGTAGGGACGGGAATAAAATAGGGTTTGTGGTTTAATTGCGGCAATGGGAATTAGATTAGAATCGGGCGATTTACAAATGATACATAGATAGATATAGAAGGTCGAATTCATCCCGCGGAATTGAAAAAGTACTACTTATAACCAAATTTATAGACGCTTTTGGAGAGAGTTTAGACATTTTTACGGATGGGTCGAAGGATGAGGGTGGTACATGTGCGGCTATTGTTATTTATAATAGGGGTTTGAAATATACAATTGAAAGTTTAAATTAATCATTGCAATAATTTTCAGGCGATATTAGTTGGAATAAATCAGGCAGTACGTTATTCATCTATTTCAGCTGACGCGGCGTGCGATGGATAAATAGATTATTCATCAAATAATCACAAGCATGTGACATAGACATTGTCAATAATATTTAATGTATACAATGGAATGGCGCTATACCTCGGGAACTGATGAAAATTATACAATAAATCTTCGGTACGGGCCCACATTACGTGAAAGTTATTTTTAAGATTAAATGCATCACCACCAGGGGACGCTATATTCCTCAATTTTCTTAAATGGAATATACTATACCTCTTATTCGACTTTTCGAATCTGTAACGCATTTATGACAACTTTTTATATGTCTACTATCAATCTACTTGTTGTACTTTTTGAGATAATGATAATTTTTACAGGGCTATGACTATATGGTAAGTACTTCACATCTAGGCACCTGAATGCTTATCAAATTCGGCTGGACGTGGATAAATTAATAAATATTGTATCAAACCAATGATAAGAAACGGTATTCGGTAAAGTTAATACCTAAATAGTAGAGTAATATACGGGGTGAATTTTTTATCTTGAGACAACGGAATATCTCTAAAACACTGCATCAAATCAAAAAAAGATCTTAATAAGATTTGTTATAGTGAAGGGGGCTCACTGAATGGTGCCGAACTCGATCCTCCACCTCACCCTCCCCTCCACCCAGAGTGGGAGGGGGAACAACTTTGACATCTTAAATGGGAACCCCCATTTTGTATTGCTTTTTGTTTGAAACTTTTTTTTCGATTTGTAACAGATTGCGCTGTAATCGCAAAAAAAAAACAGGATTGTGAACGTCTAGAAAAAATACATAAAAAAGAGAAGCAAGCAAACATGATTTTGTGTTATTTTATTTTAACATTAAATAACATTTCAAAAAGCCATTCAACAACTGAGAACTTTACTTTATCATACCCTTTACAGCCTGCATTACTGTTCAAATATTCAATACTAACTAATTTGTACTGGATTAATAATTAATAATCTAAATGGGGATCGGACAATATGTAAGTATTCACAGCTTGTCAAGTACAGAATAAAATACGGTTTTGTATCGTTGAATAGCATTCCAATTGCGAATAAATAAATGTATCGTGTAGTAAGTAAGTGAAGGGGCACAGTTTCGAACACATGGCTTTTTGGCATTCGCGAATGTGTAAAATCACGTATTCGTTACATCACTAGTACATACATTAACAGACATATGTATGGTATTTACTAGTTATTAGTTTTCAGTCGGTAATACCAACAAATTATTATACTGATTGAAATTTAATCAGTAACCAACACCGACTATATACCAGGCCCAGGCATTCAGTGGGAAGTATTCCGAGAACGCCGGTCGCAACGACGGATACGCTTAACATCTAATATACCTCTACGCATCAATATCCCGTGCGCACTCCTGGAGTACCCCGATACGCTACCTTCTCCCAAACATTGTAAAACTATAAAGGATGACAGTAAATTTATTTAATTACATAGTATTTCTTTTTTATTAATTTTTCCCTACCGAGGTTTTTTGGTGTTACAGACATAAAATTAGTAGGTAATTATTACCCTTGAATAGTAGAAATGCGTAGATTAAGCAGGTAAGTATTATCAGTTCAATATACTTATATTTTCGAAGCAAACAATGCCAATACTTCAAATAATACTTTTATATACTTCTATCAAATGTACATAAATTATTAAGGCATAAATATGATAGTTTCCAGTTGAAAAAATATATTTACTCAAATCTAAAATGATTATTTTTGTGGTGAAAATATTATATGTTCATAATGATTTTAGTATATTGATTATATTTGAACTAAAAATTCTTTGGTCTAACAAATTCACGGGTTTGGAAAACTGAACAAATTTTATTCTCAGTATAAATACATCATCTTCTTGCTTATATAGGAAGTTATGTTATATTCAATGTGATGCATTTATATTCAAATTGAGTAATGGTTTTTTTGTGTGTAGTCTCTATAATTTGGAACTAGCTAGATTCTAGAAAAATAGCAATGACAGTAGTTGTGGATATAGAAAGATTATTTAATAATGTAATTATCTCATCATATGAGAAAGAAGAGAAGATTAATATGAGGTATCACCCTACACTGTAAAAAAAGTTGCAGTAAAATTACATGTAAAATCGTTGGTAACAAAGTTGCCTACAATTTTACAGGTAAATTTGCTTCATAAGGTAAAATTTCTACCATCTAGTAAATTTCACATGCTGATGTGTTTTTCAAAGACTGTACTGTAAAATTCGTATGTAATATTTATATGAACTCTATATTTACCGAACACTGAAGTAATTTCATTGTATTTTTATAAATAGAGCAAGCAACTTACCTATTCTTTTACAGCACCTAATAGTCATACTGAATCGCTCAACCAGGGATCAAGAATGAACACGCTTACGCGGAACCTACGATGGTTGTGACGTACATGATATCATTGAGCCAATTAATAAGTCGACAAACGAATAGAATTACCTACGCGCACAGATAATAATCCAATAACCAATCACATTCCGGCGTAATGAATTTCGTATTTCCATGATATTATAGTTTTACCCGAAAATTCAAGTAAAAACAAATAAATATAAAAGATCCTCATATTTTTACAGCAAAATTAATTGTTGACTAGTAAAATTACTTTGAAAGTGCACTAAATACCCCAAAAAAATGTCAATATTACCCTTTTAAGTAAATTTTGAGAGTAAATACAAAATTGTACATGTTTTTTCCTGTATTTTCCTTTTGAATTTTTGTTACACCTTAAACTTACATGAAAAAGCTATAAATTTTACCGAAATTTCTTTTTCCATATTAAATATCCTAGAAAAAAACATGTAAACAAAATTTACATGATTTATTGTGGTAAATTCACAACGTTATTACATGTAATATTTCTGATTTACCATGGCAAAATTACTGTAATTTTTTTACAGTGTAAAGCGATGTAATAAACAGTTCTGAGGTGGATACAACTTCGAAAAAAGTTTTTTAGTGGACGATAGTCGTGTACATCAGGTTCCCTTGCCCGAACGTAAATATTTCTCCCTTCTACCAAAAAAAAAAAAATGCTAAATTACTCATATTGGGATATAAAATTTCATTAGATGCGAATTGTATTTCCCTGCCCGCTCTCCAGAATGGTAAACGTCCTCCCGTTTCTCTCAAGTCTGTCCCGCAGCGGCATTTGTAATCGATTTCGCGCGAGATGTAGGGCATTCGCGGCACGTAAACAAAATATATCAACTGCGAGCGTAAGACCCATGAATCTTTCCAACAATAACTGAAGGAAGAGGGCCAACTTAAATTGATAGATACTTATTCAATTAAAGGGAGATTTGAATGGCGAAAAATGCAGACTGCTTCGTGTGATGCATTGATGTTTTCGCGAGCACGCTGTGTCTCTTCTTTCTTGTGATATTGTGGCGATACAGCAGTATGAGTCATCCTGTATATTGTTCAGTTGAATTTGTTTTGAATCAAGAATTCTATGCTAGTCAGTTTTACACATTATTTTATCTTTTAACTAATATCTGTATAAACCATTAGCCCGCTGAAGATCTAGTTGAGAATCGAAACCAATAGCTTTGTATAGTAAATTTTGAATAAAGAAATGAGAAAGTAGTTTTTTTACTGTCAAGATTCTTTATTTAAATAAAAGATTGTAACGCCGTTTTCACGTGGAGAGTTGTAATTTAATTTAGCCTTAAGATCTTTTATGTTATCTTTCAGGGCGTGAACAACCGCTAGGACAGTTCTCTGCACTTCTCACCTCCAAATGCGTAGAAATGGTTGCCTATGGACGGTGATACGCAAACAATATCGCGCTTTTGTTGTTTCTATTTACAGCCGTTGTTAGCCGTAAGCCGACGCTCTAGTGCAACGAAATGGGAAGAGGAAATTACACGGGGTGTGGTCGTAGGCCGACGCTCTAACGTAATAAATGGAAAAAAGGAAATCACGCGAAGTGCAATCATAGGCCAAAGCTCTTACGTAGTAAACGGAAATCACACGAGATCAGCCGTGGACATTGATTATATATAATATAGGTAAACCACGTCCATAAGAGGCAATGGCAACGCTTAAATTTGAGCTTTTGGACCACGCCGCTATAAGCCACCACCGTTTCCTGTTCCAACATATAAGTGGGATATCTATTTCAACCTATGTTAACTTATTAGCTTGAACAGTGTTACGCTTCTAAATAACAGATGGTGCTGTTTACCACGCATATACATTGCGCCTTATATGAAATATTCAAATTGTAAAACTTGATAATGTAAGAAAATCAGACAAACTATCGATACATTCATGCCGCAATTGTTATTATTATTATATTGTTATCGTGCTACATCTATCTACAATATAAAATAAATCGTACAGCACATATAATCGTAAGGTGAAAATCAGTATAATATTAATAAGTCTATGTTTAAGTTCGATTTTCGACCAATACAGAAATACTTTGATTTTTATTTTTTTATTGTAAGTTTGAATAAATAGTATTAGTAAACGTTTATTTACATAACATTAATAAGTTCTCACTCCGGTTTTTCCTCCTAAAAAAGTATGTGTAGATTTTAAGACATAATAACTTATTGAATCAAGAACATGTGTTTTCTTAACTTTCACTTTTTCCTAGGTGACTATATTCCGCATGTTGTGATAACGTAGGTATTTGTAAAAAAATATGTTTTCTATTTGTTAAAAGTAAGCAGAGGGGTGAATGTCTTTTCTCCTCACTCGATCTAAGATCTAAGGGTCTGTTATTTATGAAGTAAGCTCTTTATAATTTTAATTAGATATTATTATTTTGTTTTATTTATAAATTATATATTATAAAGCTATAACATTTTTGAAACTAACTAATTTTGATACAGTACGCATAAGATTTCCTCTCAGGATAGGACATGACAGCTGTATGATCAGGATCAATCTTGTATTGGAATTCCGAAAAAAACGATTAACTTTTTTTTTGCTCAGATTAAACGAATCTTCATAATTGGACAGCGTTAAATTTGAAACAACATTTTATCATAAAGGAATCTTCTAAATCCAAAAAAATGAGATACTTTACTCTTAGCGTAGTTTCATATTTTTGACCTTCCCTCGTATACAATTAAATTTTAGGCAGATTTTATGAGGGTTATTTTAGTTTCTAGACACGTAGAGGCAATTTCTAAGAAGAAAGATTTACTAAATTCAAAGACAAACAAATTTCACATATGATGCGTACGTTCTACCGATCACTGTATGTTATATATTCCTTTCTTTTTTATTATTATTATGTTATATATTTATTATATTATATTTATTTATAAAAGATATCTAAAATAATTAGTACTTCAACTTTTATTCACAACTTGTTCTCATAAAACTACTAATAAAAGCTCCAGCATAAATGATCTTTATTTGCGCTCACGCTGTATATATTATAAAGTATTTAGTAAACACCTATTGCTTGTATGTTTAACTCTCACAGTTTTGCTGTTACATACATTGCTTTATTGCATTAGTTTGCTTTTATTTTAATTTATGTATCAGAATAAAAAATAAGGTTAAGGTATATAAATTTCGATTTAAAATTATTAGTTGCAGCACAATTTGTACTCAATATTTTTACCGGCATATATCATATTTTTAACATCTGTTTATTACTTTTCACGTATCCAGATTTAGATACGCAAAAAACCACCTTTGTTTTTTGTTCCGTAGATATACAACTTGTAAATTCAATGAACGTGCCATTCTCCGCTAGAGTACGCCTATGTAGTTAGGTTTTCATAAATGCTAAAATAAATTTGACGAAAAATTTAATTTGAATATGTAGATATAGGCGACATCTAGTGACACTTTAATTGACTATTTTGATAAAGTAGCTGTTGGTATATCTATATTATATATAATCAATGGCCGTGGGCCAACGCTCTATTGCAACGAAAAGGAAAGTGGATTACGCGAGGTGCAATCGTAGGCCGACGCTCCAACGTAATAAACGGAAGCCACACGAGAAGCGGAAGTTACACGAAATCATAAATCCATCAGATAAATCCTTAAAAAAATCTTATTGATTTATGTAGGTATATGTATTTGTTTGCAGTATTCTTTTGACAGTCATTAAAAATGACAGCCGATTCGGTAATATTTGACGGTGTGCATATCAAAGGAAATACAGAGATTCTAGTAAAACTCTGGATGCGTTATCAAAACAAATACATGTGCGATATTGTCAACTTTGGGGAGCTATTTGATTGAACAGAAATTTACAGTTTTATATACGCTCGAAGCAAAGGAAATAACTTTATAGTAGGTATATTCTTATCTGATTGCAATAAAGACATTTGTTAGCGATTTTTGTTTTATCATTCCGCGATATTGCTATATTAATTTCCTTCTCCGGCTAATTATAAGACGGAAAGAAAAAAAGAGTGAAACCGAGAATTCGCGACCCCGTGAAGCCAATTACGAAAACTCCCAAAATTAGCAAAATACAGCTCATCGAACTGTTAAATTAACGTTTTACTCCCTTGCCTCCTATGCACACCTCGGCGCGACCGCGACCGCTAAATAAATTGGGGTGAAACGGTAACGTCCTTAATTATCCTTCTAGGTATTAGAGGTGTAGGGTGGCGAAAATTCACACGTATAACGTGAATCGTGTTCGCATATTATGACTAGATATGTGTCTCGTATAAACGCTAGGAAGGTGTCATGAGTCGAAGATCAACACGTTAAAGGTGACGGAGAGGATTAGAACTAACAACGCTGTTTGATATAGAAGAAATTAAGTTACGACGTATGTAATTATTTTTGCAATAAATACAAGATGTTCCAGACCCCTCGTACATTTTTTCCCCCTGATTCATACATAAGGTGTCATGAGTCGAAGATCAACACGTTAAAGGTGACGGAGAGGATTAGAACTAACAACGCTGTTTGATATAGAAGAAATTAAGTTACGACGTATGTAATTATTTTTGCAATAAATACAAGATGTTCCAGACCCCTCGTACATTTTTTCCCCCTGATTCATACACAAATATGCTTTCAGTAGAGTGAACCCAACATGAGATGTACATATGTCGTCATATCCATTTTGAGCGCTGATTGAATCATCGGAAGAGTCTATTATACTAGCTTTAGGGGTGTTCCTGTCACTTTGACAGAAGTATTTAATGTAATTTCTATCGTAAAAAAATTACCCCCACCACTAATGACTTTAGTTCCTCTATTCTACGTCGACATTACGATGACGACATACGTACTTCTTATTTTGGATTCACTATACGTTCCTGATTAAAATAGGCTGTTTTTTAAGCAAATTCTTTGGTAAGATTGCCGATACTGGGCTACTTTTAAATTGTACTTCAAATTGTGACAGCTGTCAGTGACAAACCAAAATTAGAAACAGTTGTATTTGATTGTACATATTGGAATTACAACTCAAAACATTTATTATCGAAAGTTGCTTTAGAACTGGTGAGACATTATTAGATAATGGAAGGTGGTTTTATCCAATCAGTGCATGCAGGATTTCCATCAGCGCTTCCCTAATCTGACAGTTGCTTACACATGTTCATGCTTGTATTGGCAACTGGAGCAGCAACTCCTAAACCTGCACCTAAAAAACGAAAAACGAAAAGCAAATTGCGTGGTTGTCGAATGGATAACGCACCTAAAAAATCATTTCCAAAACTTTCTCAAGAAGTTCAGTTGTCAGTTGAAACATGGCATGCTGTTTTAAAGAAGAACTATAAAGTTATTTACGTATAAAATTCAAGAAGCTCCCCACTCGGCAAAATAACATGCCTACAACGTCGTCTAAATGTTATCCTGTAACACGAAACGTTTCAAAAACATGTACAATGTACCATATACTTTAACATCTCTGCGACTTAATGTCCGCCTAGCGATGATACGAAGCAATATTTCTCAGTGATGTTAATACGAGGTCTTGGAGTTACATTACTTTAACATGACGGTTAATGCTGAATTGTAGCTGTTCCGTAACTTTTCTCATATGTTAAAAAGAAATATTGATACAGTGTGGCAATTAAATGTTTCTATAAATATATCTACAGTAATATGTCTATTAGGATCTATTGTTTGCTCGAACAGTTCTCTCTGCGTTATTCAAGAAACATGCTATTGAGGTTATTATATCGAGAGATCATATTAATTAACAAAATTCTAAATTCGCAGAAACATACGTATCTATTTTACAGCTTATAAAATGTAAATATGGCAATGTTACAACTAAATGTTTGTCCTGATTACTTTGGAATGTTACTGTAATGGCCAGCAATATTTCTATCATCATTTAAGGTTGCTGCAAAATTGCAGTAATTGCGTAAATCATAAATGGTTTTGAGAACATGATGCATAGAGTTCGACTGTGTCTTCAAAATAAAATGGATGACTTTTCAGCATCACCTTTTTAGTACTAGGTATTATCTTTTTAGCGTATAATAAATAGCTTTTTAAAGTATTTTTGCACATATTTTGGTGACATACAAACTGTCAAAGCATGGCCTACTCTAAGCAGGAAAGTATTTGAAAGCATGGTTCATGTATTGGTTTCACAAAGCGTTTTTTTTCTTTTAAAGGATAATGGAAGACTGGTGTATTGCTCAATCCAATGTAATAAAAAGTATCGGCTTACTATTTTTGGCTAAACTACAAATAACAAGGAAGAAAACAAAGTTTACATAAAACTAAACAGGATAGTCGAATTAAATACACAAATAAATATCAAAATTTGACAGTAATGATTTTAATTGAAATTACTTTGGTAATACAAAAGCTCATTGTTCCACAACGTTAATGAAGGAATGTTAAAAACAAAATTTTAAATGACATTAAAAGAAAACGTTTACGAAATAATACTAGTTAAAATTCTTTAATCTAAAGTGCAGCTATCTCAATTAAAAGATATTGAAGATGCTTGTTTTAAGTACTAAAAGTCTGAAATTCAACAAACGAAGCATGAACGATATTTTAGCATTAGAGTTAGAACCGAATGAAGAATGTGGCTATGTGTAGTTTTTGCAACAGTTTATATACATATATGCTTATTGTATAACCACATTTGTTAAATTGATATACATAAATTTAAAATACGTGTTTTAAGTTTCCGTGGTGTAGTGGTTATCACATCCGCCTAACACGCGGAAGGTCCCCGGTTCGATCCCGGGCGGAAACATTTTTTTTCTTAATATTTTTTAAATTGTTTTTTTTTTTTTAATATTTTAATGGATCAATTGATGTTTATTTTTATTTTGTCTCAATTATGTGCATAATAATAAACATAACATAACGTAACACTGGATTTACAAACAGGTATATGTACCCAAATAAATAATTGTATTTATTATTGGTGAAATTCACCATATAACACAACAATACGTATATAAAATTAATATTAAAATTGTTTTATTTCCTGTTCCACCGTTCACGAGGTGTAAATTCCGTATAAACTTATTTTTTTAACTTTTTTGGTGACAGTTCTTTATGAATATGAGGGTGTGTTAAATATTTTAATTTGTTTAACACTTAAACCCCACACTAAGCTTAAAAATAAAACCTTGCACTGACTTTCACCTTTTTAATCAAAAACTGACTTGACAACTGACAAAAAAATTCTAGCTACTACCATGGTCTTTTCAAGCACTGAACAAAAATTATATTTTCTAGAAATAACCTTTAAAAAAGATAACAAAAATGCTCCAAACTGTGGTACACTGAACTCAAGAGTTCAGTGTTTCTGCTGATGATGATAGCTTTGCTATCGAAACGTACGTCCAGTGTAGTGCAGTTTGTGGTGAGAGGTCTAGGAGAAGTTTACAGTTTTAAAAAAGATAGTAAAACCCATTGGAATGTAATGTTGTAAACTCAATAAATGTTAATCCAGTACCTCAGTAGTTCTTATGCCAATAGTATTAAACAGGTTACACCTCAGATTGATGTTTCAGACTCCTCATCTTGCCCTTACTGGTTTTTGCAACCCAGATATTTTAGAGTATTTGTGAAGTCTTTCTTACTCCCGATATCCTTCTTAGAACTTTGGATAATCTGGCTTTGTACTTCCCTCACTTTTGGTTTGTCTTTTCCTTTCTTTTTTAGTTTGGCTTTTGTCTTATGTTAGGTTCCCATATCTATAACCTTGGGTCACGACTTCTTAACAGGTGTCCTTCAATCAAGCCAAGTACAACATGGCTTTTAACGAGGTTGATGCTCTTTCTCCTTCTTTTTAATTCTTTTCTTGGAACAAGCATTGGCATGCTTCTGTGATTAGAGTGTGATTACATTATACTTCAATTGATTAGAGATCAAAAAGTCTTTGACCTAAAAAAATATGTGAGCGAATTCTCCAAAACATCTTCAGCAATGTGAAGCTCATAGACATATGTTACATGTCTAAAAACTAAATTAGCATATAATCTCTGAATTAATTCGCCAAATATATAGTTAGTAGCACTGAATATTAACAAAAAACTTTTACCAAGTAATGGCGGGTACATTTTATCTAGCGCGTCCAGGTTTAATAGCATAATTTATAATATTTCCCACTGGTTTTAATCAATTTTATTATCACCGTCGGAAATATGCACCGAATTTGACAAAATGTGGGACGGCAGTATCGCATGGAGTAAGTTCTTCGGCATGGAAGATCGTAAATTCTGCACAAACTGCGATACTTTTAACGTGTACCCTACTTACTCGGAAGCACTAATGAGCAAAATGAGCAAACAAAGCGAAGACGCTGTTGCACTTCGCAGTACAGTAGTTTATTATGAAATGGCTTGAAAATTGTTTAGGGCAAAAAGGGCGTCGAATAACAACATACAAGGTGTTTAATATTTAAAACTCCCAGGACTAATATCTAGAAACAGATATGAGGATATTTTAATTTTAAAAATATAAAACAGTTTCTAAACAATATTATTAACGGTTCATTTTTTGATGTAGAATTTGCTGCTATTGAGAGACTAGTACAAGTTCTAGAATTAATTATTTCTGCTGCTGCTCTCAAATGTATTCTTTTAAAAATAAAGAATCGATTTGAACAAACATGTATAAACATATGTATTGCTATGGAATAAAACGTATGGAATATAATTTAGGGTCATTTAGAACAGGTTTCAAAGCCAAATGAAGAAGTAATTGACAGATGAAGCGCGTATTCGGTTGCAAACTTTACAGGCGAATTTTGAATTTGTTAAGAATAACTATTAAAATGGAAAATTTTAGCAATAGGTGCTAAGTATTGCCTTATTTATAATGTAAACTTTATTTTCTAGGTTAATTCAAGCTTACCTGGTATATTTATATGCTCGGAGAGATTTTTCATTCTTCGGGATGTATATTTGGTAACTTTTGCTGTATTCCCCTCAAACTAGAGAAAATAACGGTGTCATAATGTCGGTTAGCGGTCTCTTTCAAAATTGAAGTTGGCTTGCCTGTAAGCGATAACAATCGAGGGCTGATTACTGGTAATTTTGGTTTGAATCCTCATTCTGCCTGTGGCCACGAAAGGCGACGGTTGATATTAAATTCCTATAACGATGTTTATGCCACACTTTAAAAAATATCAAAGTTCCACAAGGTGTTTACCTAAAAGACTATCGATATTATTCCTGAATAATTAAATCCTTAATATACCTGAAAAATTGTCAAGAATTTCTTATAAAATTTCCTACGAAGAATCCCGGCTAGAATACCATTGCATGCTATTGACCGAGACGGGGACCTGTCTAACCGAAAGTCCAACCTGTAAATTGCTAGTTCGTCATGTAGTGTCAAGTCAGTATTCCATTAATTATATCCCACCAAAAAAAAAGAAAGAATAATTAGTTTCATTTAAATATTTAACCAGAAATAAGATTTTTATAATTTATGTTCACTATACGTGAATTTGGGGTTAGATTTATACAAACGCCATTAGTTTACTTATTTTTAGGAATTTTTAATATTTAAGGATTGTATTTAGAAATCACTTTTTTCTTATTTCAATAAATATAAAATATTATAATTAAATTCATTTTTTTTCTTTTTCTTTTTTTTTCAATAAAAATAAAGTACAACAATTTAGTGGTTTTTATTCACCTAGCGACCTCTGTGATAAACGAGTGAATATTGTGGAAAGTGATTATCTACCTGCTAGGTGCACCCGAACACTTGTAAATCACCTGTCAATTTAGCTTTCCATGCGCTTGCTAACGAATAGACATTCTTTATCTAAAGAGCCCGCTCCCAAAGTCCATTCTTTGATTATTTAAATTTGAGAAAATGTAATTATCAAATATCGTTGTGAAAACACACGAAACGTGCATTAAAAGAATGTTTTAAAACAATACAAGCGTCATTCTTTATTTAAATACCAAAATGCTAATCTTTTACCAATTTTGACACTCTTACATAGATTACAGATATGTATATTGGAATCATAAATACTAGATAAAACAAATTATTTAATACAAAAATCCGTATCCAAACTTGCCTGACACTTTAAATAAATGAGATTAAAGAAACGTCAAAATTATAGTGTAAAATTGAAAATCAGAGTCATCTATCCGTAAATAGCCAAACTAAATTTGTAAGAAAACTCAATATCCAACTATCCGCGTTGTCGATATATTTAAAAATAACTATTATCATAGACTATCTTAGTGAGTGTGGGTTTTTAAGACAACCTTTAAATATTAAAATTCCTAAAATAACTAAAATAATGGCAGTTCATATAAACTTAACCCGAAAATTAACTTATTGTGAACATAAATCACAAAAAAAAAACTAATTTACTTGTTAACATTGAAATTGAAGCTAATTAATTATTTTCTTTTATGTGGGATAGACTTGATGAAATACTTTGGATGCGAATATGGGCAGCTGAACATATAGGTGGGTCAGGTTGGACATTCGATTCGGGGGCCTTCAATAACGGTCAAATCATGTAATAGTATTCTACCCAGGATTCTTCTCAGGAAATTTTATAGGAAAATTTCGACAATCATTTAGGTGAAAGAAATGGATTTGTATTATTCACGTGATATAGCGATACTTTTTAGGTAAACACTTTGTGGAACTTTTATATTTATAAGTGTGTGGCGTAGAAATTGTTATAGAAGTTCTTCGTTGTCTTTCGTGGCCACAGGCAGAATGAATGATTCAAATCCAAAATTACCAGTAATTTGTCTTCTATTGTTATCGCTGTCAGATAAACCAACATCGAATTCAAACGACCTATGCATAGTTTACTCAGACAAGAATTTGCAGCAAATGCAGCACAATATTGACAACGATATAAAAAAAAAATCGAAAACTGGTGCTACAGTAACCTAATAACCATAAACGAAAACAAAACGGAATACATGGTCTTCGCACGAAAACGACAAACACCCAAATTCAATATCAGAGTAAAGAATCAAGTCATACGACAACCACATCAAACAAAATACTTGGGACTTAAAATAATAGAACACAACTTAAAATGGGATACCCACATACGCAGCCTAATAAAAAGAAACACAACAACAATAGTATATAGGGATAAGTAAAATAAGAAACATATTACCGTCACATATGAGGAAACCAATATACCATTCTATATTCACATCTAACATAAACTATCTAATAAATATATGGAGTCACACAAGTAACAAAAACTTAAATAAATTACAAAGACAACAAAATAAAATACTGAAAATACAACTCAAGAAAATGGATAACCACCAGTAACTGACATTAAGATACCGCTATTTACTTTAGTTTGAGGGAAATACAGAAATAGTTACCGAAATAAATATCCTGATGAAGAAAAATCTCCTGGAGCAAATATACTGAAACAAATAAATTACTAGGCAAGCTTCAATTAACAAATAAAATAAAGTTTACATTATATATAAGAGTACAACTAAAACCTATTCTTAAAATGGTCTATCCTTATAGTCATTCTTAACAAATTCAATATTTGCCTGTAGAGGGGCAACCGAGTATGTACTACAACTTATTTGGCTTTGAAACCTGTTTTAAATGACTAAAAATGATATTCCATACACCTGTTTCCATAGCAATATCTACCTCTCTTGTCCTTACAGTAAAAGCTACAATTGTTGTATTATATTGGTATCGTCTGAATAGATTTGTAATTTTTACGAAACCTTTCCATACATCGATATCGCCTTGAGGTGAAAATTTAAAACGAATTCATTCGAAACCTACAAATCCTTCGCTTGAATATTACAATCGTGTTGAGAATGCGATACATATTCAATAAAGAAGGAAGCACTGACTTACGAGAAAAGTCACGTTCCAATCTTTTTCTGGTCTTATCCGTCTCCTCTTTTATTGTTCAGCTGGCAAGTTGAAGCAGTTCTATCCCACATGCAAATAATGCAATAGAACACATCAATCCAAGCGCATTGATGCATTTATGCATTTAACACATCGGCAGGTAAGTGGATACAATCAGCGACAATATTAATACGATACATTACATACATATGTACTACACAGGGTGTTTCGAAAGTAATGTGAAATATTGTTGTAGACGGTTCGTTATTTGTATTATTTTCAGACAAAAAATTCCTATAAACATGTGTGAAAAATTTTACACTAGGAATGTCAATGCGTTTGCATCACATCTTTAGTAAGTACCGATTTCATTTTACGAACTAGTGTGTAAAATGTTATTATGACGCACTGCTGTGGTTTTGGACTCCGTGAGCCATACAACCCATTTATCGCTGAGGTGTATTTTAAGTTGCATATTATGGTTGTTGTGATTTATTTGTCTGTACAGCTGATTTTCAATTTATCGAGAATATTCACAATTTATTTAAGAGTTTATTGTAGGATTTTAATTATGTAGTGTTAAGATTTTTAATTAATCCAGTCATTCAAATGTCTATTGTTCACTTGTGCTGATTTTATGCGTATTCTATTAAATATTGTCATTGTAATGTTCTACGTCCGCGTTGTACGAATTTAGGGATTTTTCTAGGTAAAAGAATTGTAGGGTTTTGTTAAGCACTTCCTTGTTCGACTATTGATGTAAGTAGACGTTTTTCTTAAATAATTGTTGCCATTTTGTTATTCATTTTGTATTGTGAAAATTTAACATTCTTCTTTATATATAGTCAATCAAGGAATCATTATTATAATAAGTGTTAATGTATTGAAGTGTACACTTGGTAGATATAAGATCAATTATTATTTTTTGTTTAGGAAGATTTATTTTAGTTTTTTCTCTCATTTATATTTTGTAAGAGTTAATTTTTCTCTTAATCTATGTTGCCGTATCATTTTTAATATTTTCCTATCACCTCGTTTGGGTGAGTAGAAGCATTTTCCTTTCATTTAACTTTTTCATTTTTGTAAATTTCTAGCATTTGTCCACGCTTAGATTATTTTAATTTGTGAAACCACGTAGGACAGAAATTCAAAGGTTTTGTATTTTAAATAATCTTCCTGAACAAATAAAACCTTTCTTTTTTGCTTTGCAGAGGGAATAGCATTCTCCTATTTTAAATTAGAGTCTAGTGCAGTTTTTATTTTAGGCCAGAACCTTCAGTTCAGGGTTTTTTTTTCTCCACAATTGTAGTTTAGCCCGTTTTGTTGAAATAAATTTATTGTTTAATGCTGTCAATGGATTAAAAATTCTGTTCTTTTATTTTATATTAAACCTTTACAATTTTTTGTGTAATTAAGAAAGTCTGATTTCATTTACTCATAATTTACTTTTCGTGGTTAGATTAAAGTTTTAATTCGCGAGGGTAACTCTGGGATTAATAGTTTTTTGTTTTATTTAAAAAAGTCTTTTCCGCTGAGCCAGCTAACATTTTTTTTCTTTTTCATTTTAAAATAATTTTAGCATTTTTTATTTATTTTAATTAATACACAGCAGCATGGTTTTGAGTGAGTGTGGTAGTACCAGCAAAGAGGTAAAGCATGTCATTTTTAACTCATCTGCGTGTACGACTTTGGTGTTTTAAGAGCTCTGCTGTTTCACAGAGAGGGCGCTACTGCAGTCATTATTCTGACGTTGATCTCGATGGCCATTGGGAGCAATAATTATTTTACCGCATTTTGAATTTTGCTGTATTTAATAATAACAATAATAATATCTTTATTACTAATCAAATTCCACAGTAGTTGCATTGGTTACGTACTTTTAACGCAGCAAATGACAGGAGATGGCAAATAGCAGCCATTTTGTCTCGAGATTATACTTCGCTCTCTCACACACGTTCCGTATGATTGGTGTCAATGAAATAAGACAGCTGAGACGTCTTGTGCTAAAATAATGCATCGGCGCTAAAAAAAAAATTGGACACAAAACATTAAAGATGCCGACAGCAAGTGACACTTCTTGTCTCATCTGTTCGCTGGTCACCTTTAGGAAGCAGTTTTTGAGACATGTTTTTGCAGTTTTATTCTATACATTTTTACAGAAATGATTCTACATTTTTTGCATGTTATCGCCAACTACGACTAAAACTTATCATTTCGTCGAGTGAGCTTAGTATATTTTGCTGCCGATAAAAGTTTTTCCCCTTTGTGGTGTTTCGATGATTAAAACTTCCCCAAAAACAAATTCAATATTTACTCCACGTAATACCGAATGTAATACACGTAAGCTACAGCAGCAAGTGTTCCTCAATTTACAGTTATCATCGGAGATCTCCGCCAGCATTATGTTGGGCTCACGAATAGAATTCTAATAATCACGGCGATGGGGTTCAAGCGGCGTGGACTGTGCGAGGTTTAAGAATTACGTAAGTGCATACACAGCTGCTCATAGACAATAGCACATAGCAAGTCGACTGCTACAAGTGAAATGGCAACAAAACAACATTGATATCAGTGAACAGATTTGCGAGCGGTATAAATGTACAACAAAATGGAAGAATTACGCTGTCACACTGGTTCAAGAGCTAAGAAATATTACAATTCTGGACAACAAAATTTCAACAATTTTCAGACCAAAATATATATGGAGATGTGCGCTAAAGATATTGTATAAAATCACCAAAAACAATCAATCACATTTTTATTGATAATCAGATAGTGTTAAAAGTCCTAGAGGTGTTTAAATACGTCTCGGAATTACAGCTCGAATGTAAAGCTTTTGTGGACTAGGTCCCACGTAGGTACAATCGGTAATGATAGGGTGAATCAATTAGCAAAAGAGCGGTGTCGGGGCGTATTTTGGGCAAGCTGCCAACAAATGCATCGTGGTCTCCTCGTGTGTTCCGCAGGCTCTGCATTTGGTATTGGCGATGTTCAGTCCCAAGACCCTCCTCCTGTGTGCCAATGAGTTAAAAACTCCGTCCTGAAGCGCTGTAATATAACCTTCCGTTTCCGAAAACAGCGTCGGTGATCTTAGGAATGCAAATGATAATTCGGCTGAAAGATGCTGCTCCGCAATCAGTTTAAAGTATAAGCCGTGCATTTTCTTTGAAAGGTGATCGTTCATAAATTTTTGGGTTGTCTTTTCACGTATTAGCTTTCGGACCTCATTTATCGGTTGCCTGGTGATGTTATCGTTATGTCGCTGTTCGCCTTTGGTGTTAAATAACGAATCTAATTGTTGGCATGCTCTGGCCGCGGCGGAGTATAAAAAGGAGCCCTGTTTATTTCCGCTCTCTCGTTCACGAACCAGTTTTAGGAGGTCATCCTGGGTATTGTGCACTTGGTGGGCTGTCGCGATTATCAGTCTTCCGTGTAACCACTCAATGTTGACAAGTCCCCTTCCTCCTTGTTTGCGGGGTAGGTAAATTCTTTGCGTCGACGCATTTGGGTGTAAACTTCTGTTTGGGGTCATAATTCGTCTTGTGTCGGTATCTAATTTCATGATTTCGTCCACCATCCATCTTATCGCGCCGAACGAGTGGGACACAATCGGCACCGCCAGCATGTTCGTTGCCGTACATTTACGCTTAGCTGACAGTTCTGAACTCCAGATCCATCTGACAGCGGTGAGGTACTTTTTCATTAAAGTATGCTTGACGTCATTTCTATCATGTAAATGTCGCTGATTAACTCCCAGGTAGATGTATTTCTCTTCTAGCGCCAGGTGGTGCAGTGTCGTGCCTACTATGTACATTCCGTCTTCTACCTCGTCCAGCCCTCTGCCACGTTTGATGTTTAGAGTGGCGCATTTGGCGGTTCCAAATTCCATGCCGATATCCTGCGTGTAGGTATGTGTTGCCCTAATCATGTCCTCCAATTCGTCCTTGTTTTTGGCGTGTAGCTTTAAATCGTCCATATATAGGAGATGAGTGATTTTATGGTTCCTATTACTTGGTCTGCCCGCCATGTATCCTCCAAATTCACGTAAAGTTACTGACAATGGTAGGAGAATTAAACAAAAAAGTATCGGACTTATTATTATTATTGTTATTATTATTATTATTATTTTAAGTAGGTGAATCCGTAGCTCGCGAATACGGCTCCCCGGTTTTTGCAAATTCAGATGTTGTCATGTTTACTCCGTTCAGCCTTTGTCAATGTTTCGAGAGAATTTTCACAGATGTAGATTTTATTTTTATATAAGATTAAGTTTAGTTAAAGAGTTAATTGTTTGATTTATTTAACTTAGTGTAAGTTTTGTTTTTTTAATTAATTTCATTCATTTAAATGTCTGGTTTTCGCTTGTATAGTTAATGTTTATTCTATTTGTCGGTGAATCGTGCGGCTGCGTTGCACGCAGCGGTGAGTTTTAAGAACTCAGTTCCTTAGTCGACTGTCAGCGTGAGTACATGTATTTCTAAATTGTTTGCTGCCATTTTGTTAATTCATTTGATATCGTATTTTAATTCGTATAATTTGAATATATTTCGTCCATCAAGGAATTCGCTTAATAATAATTGTTATTATATTGATGTGTGCACACTATAGTTGTAAGATCATTTATTATTTTACGTGCAGGAAGATATATTTCAGTTTAGTTTTTTTATTATAGTTTAAAGATTTAATTTTTCCGTTTCCATTTTGCTGTTTCATTTTTATTATTAATCATCTCGGTTTGGGTGTATAGAAGCTTTGTTCTTGTTTTTAGTTTTCATTTTTGTATAATTCCTAGTGTTCCACGAATTTATTTTATTTTATTTGAAACCACGTGGATTGTTTTGAGAAAAAAAAGAATTATCTTCCTGAACTAATTAATCTTTTGCTTTGATATATGATTTAGCATTGTCCTATTGTAATTTAGAACCACGAGCAGTTTTTGATTTAAGCCAGGACCCTCTGTCCACGGTTTTTTTTCTGCAAAATTTTGTAATTAACTTTTTTTTTTCTTTTTTTTTATATAATAAAATTCTTGGTTGTTTATTAATGTCATTCAAAATTCTGTTCTTTTATTTGTAATAAAACCTTTTCAATTTTTGGGGTGGTTGAGAAAGTCAGTTTTCTTTCACTCACATTTTACTTTTCGCGGTTAGATTCAGGTTTTGATTCGCGAAGGTAACTCTGAGGTTAATTGTTCTTTTGCGCCCTTTTAAATTATTATCCGTTGAGCTAGCTAATTTGATTTTTTGTTTTTGTTTTCATTTTACAAGTTCATTTGTTATGGGGTTCGCTCGCTCTCAAGCGTAAAGTCTTGGATCGAAATAATTTAGTTCAACACACAAAATTTTGGATGACACTATATATTTGATAACAAATAAAAAACCATTCAAGATAAAATAAAAATGAATACAATGAATTACAATAAACAACTCTTAACATGGGTTACGATGATACGATAACTTGCGTACTTAAATACTAAATTAAACTATTAATTATGATCTAATTTCGAAATATAGGGGTTAAGTTTGAATATCTAGATTACTAATATTGGCCGGGAGGTTTGCATTGTGTGATAGGATTTTAGAAAAATGAATGACTAAAATAATGAAATATTAAATTTTGGTGCAAAGGAAAGAGAATGATAAAATTAAAAATTAAATTCGACTTAGCTGGTAGATGTCTTGGAGTGTTGGTATTGTTGCGTTCCGAAGGGTGGTTTGAGCGCGTTACGCTGATGTCAAGGCGTGGTCCCCTTTCGAATTCAACGATCTGGATTTGCTCTCCCAAATTATGGTACTTCGCTCACCCTCTTGGTTTCACTCAACGCCAAAACAACACTAGTAGTTGTGGTAGATAGTAGATAATAGATGATAATAAATAATAGTAAATAGTAGGCCCTAAGATAAGATCGGATTACTAAACTGATAAAATTAACAACAAAAGTCCGCGTACCAGTGACCTAAGATGTCGCCATTAACAAAATTTGAACTGCCGGCTGACGCTGCTGTTTCAAAACCCTTTTCAGGAATATCGATGCAATGGACACAAATTTCCTGGCAGTCCCAGGTAAAACGAACAAAAATGCACTCGATACTAGAAGTTTCTCGCGCGACAAAATCCCACAACGTGGTGATATAAATTTAATTGCACGGAGCAACTTGAACAGCGCGTCTAAGATGGTATGTCTCGCCTCTGCGTCTCCCTTACTTAGCTAGCGAAAGGGCCGAAGTCGGAAAATACAACGTGAACCCAAAGCCACTGACAAAGTCAAAAATGCGAAGTAATTTGCACAAAAGAAAAGGTTTTAATGAATGAAACTTAAACTAATAATTGAAGAATGAAAAGCTAATTTAACTGACAATGAATTACTAATTAATTTGGAAGTAAATAACGAAAATGAAACATTAAATTTTGCTATCGCGGTAAGATGCGTTGTGATGACCAAGGACTTCGAAGCTTCACTGCTAGATGGCATTGCAGGGTCTAATTCTTAAATTAAATTAAATAAAAATCTATAAATGAAGTGATCGCAATCCAACGGCAACACATTTTCAATTCAGACAGTACATAGCTAACGTGGAAATACAGAACCTTCAAGGCGTTATTATTATTTAAGTATGCAGTCTAGACCTGCAGCTTGTTTCATAAACCCCTTTATTCCTGGATGCTTTGGAAATCATCTCTCTAATTTCTTTTCTAAGTGTAGGTATTATAAGATTTGTTGTCACAAACTGATGAAATATTTTTTTTTTTTTAATTTGTCGATGGAAATTTAATCTTGCAAAATAGTATATGAGGTGACTGAAATTCCACGAGCGATAGTGTAGAAACAGAGCCCATATTCGCGCATCCTACTCCCACACATCCCCGCACGGCCTACGCCACCGTCGCTATCCTTCTCCGATATCAGAGCAACATAAAGCCCCCCCCCCCTCCCCCCACTCGCGAAACGTCACGGAAAGCGGGGACAAGAGGAAAAAGCTCCCACAGCTTTCCCGAGTGGCGTCCTCTCCGTCGCGATATTTTCCGGAGGCGCATGCCGTCCTGCGCCCTGGCGCCACTATAGGCGTCACGTCAGTGCACCATCGAGTAGACGCCACAGTACGGTCTAACCGACGCCAATTGGCTGTCATAGTTTTGGTGTTAAATCGACGGTGTAATTAATTGATTAAGAAAACTGTTAAACGGGGAAGCCATCCTGGTACGGCGCTACCCTTTCTCTGAGGGGCGCGTAGTGAAGGTAGCGAGGTGGTTCGATCCGCGACGCGAAAGCTCAGGAAGGAACAGGACGATTCGGGGATATTTCGCCGCTGGCCGAATGCAAGGTTCGTGTTGTTGTAGAGGTGCCTTTTTACTTAGAACTAGATTTGGGTCGATTATACTGGAAAAAATATCTTTAATAGCTTTTAATATAATATCCAACCCCAATTTTTCCTATAGCAGGGTAAAAAACAGCCTAATAGTATATGAAAATAGCGTTCCAGTTTCATAAATTACGTAACACAAAAAATTTTATCCTGATAACGATCACAAATTTCTATATGTCTACCCATTTTATTATTATTATTATTATTATTATTACGATCGGGTGACTTATATGAAATGAATATTTTAAATTTACAATTATGCATGGTTCATTGATAAGCAGTTTGTAGCGATTTCTGACTATTAAATGTATTTAAAATCCTTTCGAATTTATTTCCCAATTCATCAATGTATTAAATTAATTTTTTTAATAAAAAAAAAATACAAACATTAATATGTAGTACTACCATACTTCGCTCATAATAAAGGGTTTTTAACGATATTTGTACTTTTCTTAATATACAGTCGCGAGGAAATGTTATAGGCACCCTAAATTTTGGGCGAATATCACAGTAAAAAAATGAGAAAATAAAAACTTGTAGGTAATACATTATAAATATGTAGTATTTTAAGGGATCTATTAATTTGTTGCATATTAGAGTGTTTTTAGTGCAGCTATAATACTTTTTAGATGGGAGGGGGAAAGTGACATCTCGAAGACTTGAAAATATATATAAAAAAATAATACATTTACAAAAGGTATCTATAAAGACTATTGTAACCATAAAGACGATTATATAAACGTTGAAATATCTACCACAAAAAAAAAAAATGCAAGAAACATGAAACCCATTAATTTTGTCAAAGGTATCTATAACATTTGCTCGCGACTGTATTTTACGATTTTAGACCCAAGCTTATTTAAAAATAAAATCATTAAATTACTTGCAACATATGGGATTTTTTTTCTATTATTAAAATATGTTAAATTATTTTTCTGAGGATATATTCAGCATGTTTAACAACCTCAACATTTATTTTACCACATCTGTGGCGGCAAATTTAAAACGTGTGGCATAAATAATAATGTAAATTAGAGTAATAATCGTTTCCAATAGATAGAAACTATACAATAATAATAATAATAATAATATCTATATTTGCCCAACAGAAACCCATTTACAGGACAAAATCAAAATACAACAATAATAAGTACAGTGTAGCTTAAACTAAAAATAACACAATTTAAAGAAAAAGAAAAAGAGGTACTTTTGGTACAAACTATGAAAAGTAAATAATAAAAAAAAAAAAAAAAATGAAAGCGTTCTACGTTAAACTTAGAATAAATACAGGATTGAATGAATGCAATGAATCAATGCAATATTCATTCTAGTCTATAGTGTCCCAGGGAATTGGTATGATATATGTTGTTATTGAAATTAAATTCAAAGGCAAATTCGTGTTCCAATCCTTTTTGTTATATATAATTATTGCGACATGTTTCGGTTTGTTAAACCATCATCGGGCAATAAAACGTCAAATGTTCGTTTCCTATTTAAGAATGATGCGTCGAAAAATTTTTGTGTAGTATAATGAGAGAAATTCTTTAAAAATCGTTAAAACTGACTAAAAACTAAATTAAAAATGATGGAACGTGAAAACAACAACACATTAAAATGTATGTAATTTAAAAATAAAAAATAGTGCGTCCTTGGCTGGCATTCCGGCCGTTTTG
This sequence comes from Protaetia brevitarsis, assembly GCA_004143645.1. Lineage (NCBI taxonomy): Eukaryota > Metazoa > Arthropoda > Insecta > Coleoptera > Scarabaeidae > Protaetia > Protaetia brevitarsis. Next base: position 657,646 of record RXPK01000150.1, on the reverse strand, counting down.
TATGTTTTCTTTCGATTGGCTGCGAAAATTGTGATGGCGGCAAATTTAAAACGTGTGGCATAAATAATAATTTAAATTAAAGTTTGTTTATTCTCTAGTGGTCAAGAATATTTTAATGTATTTTGTTATTGTATTATTATTTAATTTTTATCTAAAACACTGTCATTCGACGCATGTTTGCGTATATTATTGAGACATCGTTTTTATATTTAATAAATCATTTGAAAATTTTCACCTGTCTATTGTGATCGAAACATGTTGGTGCAATAAAATTATATAAAACCTGATATTGGATATTGGACACTTATTATTTTAATTAAAATTTTACACCAACATTCGTAACTTTATATATCGTAAATAATAATAATAATACAACATTACACGATGTGATAAACATGGCAATGAAGACAAAAAATTACATAAAAATTTGGTACCCAAAAAAACTAAGAAAAGAAAAAACAAAAATACTATATCAAAACAGAAAAAAATACAACTATTTAAATCCTATAAAGTGATAATAAGACACAAAATATTACGCTAAAGATTACATGCCACTACTAAGTATTATTGTAATGAATAAAAATATTTTGATTGCAGCTATTTCTTAACAACTCTTATACATTATACAGGCTATTCCACGTAAGTGGTTCATTAAAAGTTTATGATGTTCTATTATTTACTTATATTTCAGATTTTGGCACCAGTATCTGTTCGATTGGAACTATAAATGTAAAATACCATAACCAAAATATCACTTCAGGTTGACCGGAAATGGATGCCAACTTTGTTATTTTAAATATAATGATCTAATTTTTTATTCATTTTTGGAGTCTACGACCATAAATACGTCAGTATTCATTAGTTATTCCTATAGCTACATGTTGCCGTTTTTCGAGTTATTTAAGTTTTTCTTTTTTTTTAATCATAATCATTGCATCATTAATTAATATCTCGGTTAATACTACAAGTGGAGACTCCGAATTTGCTATGTTATGAATGTAGATATAACTCTAAGAAACGATACGTACACTTTAGATTCTAACATACAGGGTGTTCAAAACTGAGGAACAAAGTGACATATTTTCAAATGCAAAAAACTCATTTTTTTTTTAAATAGAACATCCTGTATTTTAATTCGAAATTAGAAAGTAAATATCATTTCCTGTCATTTTATATCAGCATTCCCTATACCTACCTTTAATAGATTTTGAGATATGAGCGATTATTTGTTAAACAGACTAACTAACCCTATCTTTAAATGTTTGTAGCTGGCTCTGAATGGGATTAATGTCAAATGCATGTGATTCTTTAAATAACCTTACAAGAATGTCGCTGTCCGAATAGTCATTTCTATTAATACTGCGTTGTACAAAAGTGTAATTACGATGATATACATAAACACTTATGGTTACTCAATGAATTTGACATTAATCCTATTCAGAGCCAGCTACAAACATTTAAAGATAGGGCTACTTACTCTGTTTAACAAAAAGTCGCTCATATTTCAAAATCTATTAAGGATAGGTATAGGGAATGCTGATATAAAATGATCGGGGATGATATTTACTTCCTAATTTCGAATTAAAATACAGGGTATTCTACTTAAAAAAATAGAGTTTTCTGCATTTGAAAATATGTCACTTTGTTGCTCAGTTTTGAACACCCTTTATATTAGAATGTAAAGTGTGTGTACCGTTTCTTAGGGTTATATCTACATTCATAACATAGCAAAATTTGGAGTCTCTACTTGCAGTATTAACCGAGATATTAATTTCTCAATAATGCAATGATTATGATTAAAAAAAAGAAAAACTTAAATAACTCAAAAACGGCAACATGTAGCTATAGGAATAACTAATGAATAGTGACATATCTATGGTCGTAGAATCCAAAAATGAATAAAAAATTATATCATTCTATTTAAAATAACAAAGTTGACATCCATTTCCGGTCAACCGGAAGTGATATTTTGGTTAAAGTATTTTACATTTATAGTTTCAATCGAACAGATAATAGTGCCAAAATCTCAAATATAAGTAAATAATAGAACATCATAAAGTTTCAATGAACCACTTGCGTGGAATACCCTGTATAAAGTTTGATACTTTCCTCTCTTTCTAACAACTACAGTGGCGTGCTCCGTTTAGCACGTGTAAATAGGTAAAAAAAAGTTCTGCGCTAAAGCATCTGACGACTGTACGACTTGGGATTCATAAAGTGGCGAATGGGGTGGGTCGAGTCAGTCGGACTGGACTAGGGGTATCGAGAATTCGCGAAAGATTTTCCGAGAAACGAAAAAATTCGCCCAAATTTCGATCGAAACGAACCTCCCATAACGGGAACCACTGCAAGCCCCAGTGTTAGAAGGTATTTTCCATTTTTTTTCTAATTTCTTTTGTGCATTGTCCTATTTACTATTCTATTATATTAACATTTTTAAAATGTAAGAACACTTCAAAATTTAATGACGTATCTTTAATTTCTAATTTGACGTATTACGCCTGAGGATGGCCTATAGCCGAAACCAGTTGCTAATAATTTTACATTAAAGGATTGGATAGAACTAGTTTCCTTATTTTTTTTTTCTAATACCATATTTCAATACCACAAATCCAGAACTTACAATAAATCAAAAAAAAATGTTTATCCTCAACCTGCAAGCGTATTGCTTTTCTCTTCGTTTTAATATCTTTTGACTTTTTCCACATTTTCATATTAACCTATCACATTTTTAATTTTTTTTATTACTTAAATATTATTAATTGAATACTTAACCAAAGAATGACATTTTATCATTTTAAAATACACTGAGAGATTGTTATATATTGCTACTCAGGAAGTTAAAGCTGGTGTTCCGCAAGATTCAATATTAGGACCCCTCTTGTTCACATTATTTGTGAACGATCTTGAATTGAATAAATCACTGCGTCATAAGAAGAATACTTTTTCTCTTACATTTAATAGTAATAGATAGATAGATTCTTTATTGTAGAAAGCTTAAAAGTAGCTATAATATAATAATAGCTATAGGCCCCAAATAAAATACAACAACAAAACAAGAAACATTACTAACCTTTTATTAAAAAGCGCTGCATTAACTGTTCTTTCTTTTAATATATATCCTGTTTTTTTTTCTTTTTCTATTACAAAATGCAATTTGTTGAAACTAAAGTAACTTTACCAGTATTTACGTAAGTCGTATCCATATTTCGCGAGAGAAACGGAATTCGTCTAAAATTCTCCTTGAGGAAACGTCACTTCCAACTACAATCTTGCCCGGAGGATTACTTTGAGGTAATTCATCTCCAGAGCGAAACTTTTAAAACTAGAACTGTGCGCTTCCACGTTTTCTGTTCTGTGTGTTTCATTGCAACAGAACATGTAATTCTACTACTCCCAAGTCAATAATATAAAGTCTATACTGAATCATATACACCTATAAGACCTCCTTTTAAAGTATTAAAATTATAATTAAATATAGAATATACCTATTGTCAAAGGTTTTGTATACCGCATTAAATTTCTTCTTCAGTGGAACAAACTCAACGCCACTATAAGTCCTTGGCATACCTTTTATTCTGGTAACTGATTCTTTTGTTCAGTAACGGAACAAAACAATAAATTTAAAAGTAAATTTAAGTGCTCCGCTTTTTAGTTCGCTTCCCTCGTCTGCCCAGGATGAAAAATCATCCGGAGGTTGCAAAGAATTAGCAGAGATTCTACAGGCTTTGTTTTTGGTTGACTCCGTGTTCTACAAAGAGATTGGTTAGCTCCACGCTGTTGGGTTAATGGTAAAGCAAAAAGGGTAAAATTTAAACCAGTATAGATAATAATAGAGTGAAAAATCGGTTCTTATGATTCACAAAGTATTTAATATCTGATAACTAGTTTCAGCCTAAATGGCCATCTTCAGATCAACGACAAAATTGGTTATTTGTCATTAGGTAAAACACTAAGTTTCAAATTCATGTTATTTTGATGTGTGATGTGTAAAGACCAGATTATATGCAAAGAAAAACTGGAATATATGCGCATATATATGCATCGATTTTTGAGAAAATATGCATAAACCTGGGGCATATATGCAAAACAATTGCGACAATATGCAAAATTTTTACAGAAAATAAATAAGAGCAGAAATTTAAACATTAACTTTATTGCACAAAATTTTTTCACAACTTATTTCTAAAACAATTTATAATTAAATGTTTTTCAAAATTGTGTAAAAGAAAGTTTTGTCTTCTATCAGAATACATATGTTTCGAAATACAAAAGCTCCTTTCAACATCCACAGATGTAATTGGTGCATTTTTTAACATTGCAATACATTCTAAACTAAAATTAAAGTCGAAATCGTTTACTGTTTCACCTTCCAAAATTTTCTTAACACTCTTCAATTTCAAATACTCCGCATTTTTATTTATCACTTTTTTAAATTTATTGTATATAGAATTACCTATTGTACCCTTAACCTTCTTACATAGCATTTCAAATTCGTCTACTATTTCGACTGATTCCGAGAGCGACATCCCTTGCGTTTCTAGTTTACGAATGGAACTTGAAACAAAGCTATAATTTGACTTAATATACAAAAGGTTTTGTAGCAATTCTATTGATGTTACTATCTTTTTACAGTTTTCTAGAGCAATGCAGTTAGCAGTGATTTCAAGAATTACATTTTTTATTCCTTCAAAATTATCGGCGAAAAAACTTGCAGCCTCTAACCATGTTCCCCATCTCGTAATAATCGGTTCAGGAGGCAACTTAACACCGGGAAGTCGCTCCTTATAAAATTAGATTCGTAAAGGTGCTTTTAAAAATACTCTTTTGACATTGCTAATTAAATCATTAATCAAAGGGAATTGATTCCTAATGTCTTCGGCTACAAGATTGAACCCCTGAGCTAAACAAGTGGTATGAATAATGTTACTATAATTTTTTTTTTAAATTTTGCGCGGCTTTTATCATGTATGGTGCAGCGTCGGACAACATTAGTAAATTTTTTTTCACAAGGTATACTTCCAGGTAAAAAGAAATTTGATAAACCTTCCTGAACGAATTGGGCAATTGTCACATTATTTGTTTTTTGAAGTTCTTTACGATAAATTAAATGTGATTTACCTACAATATCTTCATGAAGAAGTCCTATTAACGAATGGGCAATATAACGGCCACACTTATCCGTACTTTCATCTACTATGATATAAATAAAATTATTCCCTACCAATTGTTGAATTTCTGCTATTGTTTGTTGGCAACAAGATGTGACATAATTTTTTCGTAAGGTACCTTCGTTAGGTATATTATGTTTGCAATATTTTTACGGAAATGGTTTCAAATTAACGTTGTTTAATCTTGCTAATGGTATGTTAGACGAAATTAATGCGTTACACAGATTCGTATTATATTCTTCTTGTTCTGAGTTTCGTGAAGTTGATGCTACACATTGACGTATAGATTGCTGCACACATGCGGATCGCTTTAGTTTTTCACATTTTCCAATATGTGATGGAGTTTTAGCGTGTTAATCAATCAGGTATTTTTCTCAGAAGACACCTACAACAACAATTGTCAACTTATATCAAAAGTTAAAGAATTTAAAAACAATTGTAAAGCTTTTAGTAAAATTAAACTTACCAGTTTACTGCAGGCTCGACAAAATATTCTGTCGCCATCCTTTACCAATTCAGAATATGGCTTAATCCACAAAGAAATTTTGTTCGCTATACTCATTGTATGTTCGCATAGTATTTAAAAAACGTAACACAATTACATGCTGTTTCGCTCAAAGATATTCAATGAATGAATAGTTTATTTGGGAATTAATAATAATAAAATGTATTTACCACATCCCCCTTCTGCTAGGCGAAATTATGCACGTGCAGTTCTTGGAAAAAAGTATTAGAGAAACCAATGTAAAAGTTTTATCGTTCTGAGAATTGTCGGTTGTTGATCTACATTAGGAATTATTAGGAATTTTTACTAATAGAAAGGATAAAAAAAGCTTAAATATGCAATATATGCAACTATTGTAAAAATATGCATAGAAATGCCTAAATATGCAATATATGCAATCACTAATTAGCGCTAATTAACTTCAATTAGTGTAATACGTCTACATATAGACTATAATTAAAGATATGCAAAAAATAAAATATATGCACTTTGCATATAATCCGGTGTCTAGTGATGTGTCTTTTATGATGTTCAATTTTACAAATAATAAACAAATATAAATAAAGCGGTAACACTTGTGATTTTGTTTGGCGGTGTTTTCGGCTATGGATGTGGTCTTGGTGTGTTCGGTGTGATCTTCGGCACGCGCCGCGGTCTCGCCTGGAGATTTGCCCGGTGCAGTTACGTACGGTGGCTCAATACAGCGGATAAACGCATTTCAATTGCACTACTACTCTCTTAGGAAATTTATTTCTTAGCACAAATAGGGCTTTTATGATCGCGGCGCCTTAACAGCTAGCTATGCGATGTGCTTTACAACAAATACAACGAGGTGTGACCAGCACTTAATGGCGGGTCCTTGTACAACCGCCCTTGAGTACGTGACTAGTACCGTCCGCTTGCTTCGAGCGCTGGGTGCCGATTTCCTCTTGTTCGCAATGTTCCTACGCGCTCCCACCCGCTTTCTTCGGCTGTCCGTCGATTCGAGAAGTTACGCTGTCCGCGTGATTCGCATCAAATGCTGTTATTCGCCTGGGATTCCGATGACGCCGCTTACGTCACTGCGCACACACATTAAATAGAACTAAAATTACGTTACAAATACCAACTGTTTTTGTTTTTCAATTGGGCGATACTTTTCAATAACTTGAAAACGATAAGATAAATTTAAAATTTGCTTCAGCAATGTTTTCTATCTCGAAAAAGTAGCTCTGAACTGCCTCATCTCATCTTTTCGTATCTCCGCTGTAAAGTATGTTTACTTGTTATGTATGTACTATCCCAATTCCCTTTGTCACGAAAGCAATTTCCCCATTATTATGGCAAGGGCATCATCACCACGAAGCAAATTCCACTCAGAGACGCGACCGTCACGTCGTAATCCCTCAAAAGGTCAAAGCTGTTCGCGTAGGTGAGCCTAATAAATATTACCGGCGATAAAATAAATCACACCCAGTCTGTGTCTCCCGTCAATTTGTCCGCGCGCGTCGGCGAAAATATCAACGCCGTTGCGTGGGATAAACGTTTAAAGGAAGGCGTGTAGTAAGCAGCGTCCTTCTTTTACATTTCGAAAACATTACTTTCCAGCCCGCAACTTTTTAAATGAAATACTGCGACAGAAATACGTGCCACGGATGTCGGGGGAAATTAGGGCCACCGCCCTCCCACTCAGTATGCGTCTAATAAAAACGGTTTAAAATTCTTCTCGAGACGAACTGCGAGCGAATTTTTGAACGCTACGGTTAGCGGCGCAAGTTAGAAAACAGAATTAAGAATACCAAGAAGAAAGGGGAAAACAGGGTCGGTAAGAAGCCGGCAATTAATGATTTTGTTTATCGAACGTGTCGTTGAATGATTAAATTGGTAACATGGAATGTTGTTTTTCTTGGTACTCGCCTTGACTTTTATCCTTGTAATTGTTGTGATGGGCATACTTTTCCAGCGGGACCTACAATTAATGTTTTAAATCCCGCGAAATTAAAATCGGGGTTGTCATGCTGTGAAAAGTAAAATGTCTGGTCGTAAAATTGTGAATTTTAACTTTGCTAAAAACACAAAAGCTGACATGATTTTTTTTTTCTTAAATCATTTATTTCATGGTGGAAAGGGAATAAAAAAAATGATTCAAATAATTTTTTATCACACTTAGATGAGAAATACATTTTGAGGTAAAAAAAATTATAAAATTATTAAAAACCAAATTTGTATTTAACATCACATTGTGAGGGCTAACAAATAATTTTTTTTAAATAATTAAAATTATTTTTAGGTAATAGGGGCGCAATAATAATATGATTTTTGACGAGGTACAAGACGAGGAAAGGTATAAGAATATTTTTTTTAATGACTAAAGTTAATATTTCTTTTTTCATCGTTGAAGGGACGGGATAGATTTTGTTTAACGATTAAAATTAGTATTTTTTTAAAACTGGGGAAGAGACAATAATTAAAATTATAAATAATAATAATAATTATAATTTTTTAGTAATTTAAATATAATATATATATATTTTGTAACAAGATTTCTGGAATTAAAATTATTTTTATAAGATGCGAAAAGTAGAATTGTAATTTTTTGAAATGATTGGGAGTGGAGAAGGTAGAACGTAAAATATTTAATTGTTTCTCTTCAACTTTGAGGAGAGGCCTAAAATAAGTTTAATGGTATAAATTATTGTTTTCAGGAGGATAGGAAATAAATATTTTTAATTTTTTAAAAAAATTCAAATATTTTTTTTAACAGGGAACAATGGTATTTTTTGAAATTATGATTTTCTTTTTTGTAAGGAGGTAGATAAATAAAAAAGTACTTTTTTTTTTTATTAAGGTAGGTAAATTAAGTAAGGGGTGGGAAATATTTCTTTTTTAATGTTTTAAGTTCTTTATCTAGTCCCGAGGGAGAGGGGTACGATAATAATGATGGATTGCTGTCCAAAACAATTCATTTTTTTTTAAAAATATTTAAAAATGTATTATTTTTTATTATTTATTAAAATCATTCTTCTGAAGAAAGGTTTTTTTTTTTTTTAATGGGGTCAAGGGAATGAAAACGGAATATTTTTTTATAGTGATTTTATAACGAGGGTAAGGGGATTTGAAAAATTCGAAACGATGAAAATTATCTTGTATCACATCGGAAGAGAGGCAGAAAATATATATTTAACTGTTTAATATATATATCTTCTTCTAACGAAATTATTAAAAAAAAAATGAAATGAAAAAAAATTGAATTATTTTTTCTGGGATCGTAAAGGGGAGGAAGAAATTGTTTAAATAATAATAATAATCTGAAAGTTTATTTAATGCAAGAGGAAAGAGGATTTGCGGAAATGAAACGGCAGAATTTAACATATACCAAAGGGTATAATGTAAAATAAAATAAAATATTCCTTTATAATACAAATATATTTTATATTTAAAAAGAAATAAACGTTACATTGCGCTGCAAAAAAAAATATCTAATTCAAGTTATTTATGATTTTTATTATATTGTTTTTCTCACGTTGAATCCTGTCATTCTCTTCCATTTGCTCAACTAAGCGTTCTATAGGGGCCACCCTTCTTTCTTCTATTTCTAGTAGTGCCTGGCTATAATTACGTAATGATTTTAATTGCTTTCTTCTCGTCTTTGGCTGTGGGTGGGACGGGCTGTAGCTCTCTGTTACAAGAGGTATTTGTGTTATTGTGGAGTATTAATCAGTGTCTTTAATATTTTCGGTGACTGTATGTTGTGAGGTTGATAGAGGAGATAAAAGGGTTTGAAAATGAGAAGACTACTACAGAATGTGGCTGATTGAATTGTAAAGGTGATGTATGAGATTGTATAAGGAAAGACTGCGATGTAGATGGAGAATGATCCAAGAACATGTAAGGCGAGTTGGGTTTTGATAATGTAGGAGGTGGTGAGAAGGGTAGCAAAGTTGTCTGTGGTACATATTCTAATGAGGATAAAACGGTTGGTAGATGAACAGCCTTATCGTCCTCAAATATATCATTAAATACTTCAAAATATTCCCATCTGATGGTACCCCTGCCAGTTTTACTGCTTTTATTATTGTCCATTATGGTTTTATAATAGTGTTTTATTGAATGAAGTTTAAAATTTAATTTAAACGTATTCACGTTCTCGATATTGAATTTATATTGCAAAAAGTGGAATTACTAGTGAAAACGTAATTGTTGTTAATTAAGCGGACTCACGTAACTTACCTGAGATAATAATATCTTTAGATTTATATCTGATTTTACATTTCGAACTTTGTTACTAAATAAAAACCACTTTTACTCACACTTAAATATTTTCATTATACATGAGAGATTGATCACTATCGAGGTATAACACTATCGTGCGTACGATGTCCGGGAAGCGGGTCATTAAACATGCAAATTGAAAGAGAGGACATTTTGGACACCAGTTTTCCATGCCGTCTTCACACGTACTGAGATAATAAGAGGGGTAACTAGCTGTTCGTTATTTTTTTGATGTCAACGTGCTTCAATCGGAAATGGCGTGGGAGAGACCACACTTATGTTTTAATACTGATAAATGTAGATGACACTGGGATGTTAAAAATTTGATTTTTACCAATTGAATTAATATATCATGTTTTAAAATTTATTTTTTATATAATCCGGGCTGTATGCTACTCTGTAGCGTTACAATATGTTTCTAAGTACACAAATCTGACTTATAATTTTTATTTCGCAGGTATTTGCGGGACGTGCAAATCGTGGAGCCCATTACAGCCGTAAAACCAGCAAGAAGCACCATCGCGTGTCTTAACGACAGTGTTAAATAAAACAAAGTGAACTCGTATTTCTATCACATCGACGCCACCAAAAAGGCGGCGACAAGTGCGAAACGAGCGTCGCCATCGGTACACAATCGAACACTAAAATGATAGAGGAATCAATTCTCCTTCGCCGCCAGCAACGTATCATGCCACAGGAGGCATGAATCGTCCTCAAACGACACCGCAAGCGAACACGTCCCCGATAGAAGTGGTAATAATCATAAAAGAGCAGCGTGTATCAGAATCGGAAATGAGCGAGGAACAATCGATAATCAAGTATTACCCGACCGTCGATTCGCGACATCTCTAAAGCAAATCCGCTATCCTCAAACTTCACGGCTCAACTCGTTGTCTGCCACTTATTTACAAGATGCGTCTAGTATTAATCCGTTTGGTCGTAATCATTTCCTTCGTCGCGTTCACTTGTTCGTTCTACTTGGACGGTTCGACTAACTCGTATTCGCAGTTCAGAAAGTGGGGTGGGGGTCCAATGGAAGCCTAGAATTCGAATTCAAAACCGATCAACCGAATGGTCTACTCTTATACACTGACGACGGAGGCACATACGATTTCTTCGAGATAATACTAGTGGAAGGCGCCCTTAGACTGAGGTATAATTTAGGCGGAGGTGCTCAAATTATCATAGTAGGTAGAGAACTGAATGACGGCCATTGGCACAAAGTTCACGTGCAACGCCAAGAGGATCGCACCATCCTGTCGGTAGATGGCGTGTCGCAGATGCGTACCTCGCGCGGGAAGGAGTTCAATTTCGGCCGTTTCGCCACAAACTCTCACGTCTTCATCGGCGGCATGCCCACGTGGTACAACACCAAGTTAACGTTGTTGGCGTTGCCTAGTGTCATTTTCGAGCCGAGATTCGTCGGATCGGTGCGTAATCTGGTGTATCCGGATATCGAAGGTGGTCCACCAAGGCGACAGGAAACTCGGCCCAAAGATCATAGGGTGAGTTGACACGAGTGTTTCTATTTTTTTGCTTCATGGAAGGGAGAAGTGTATCTCACCGATTTAAGTGAAACTGATGGGTTTATACAATATTGATGCAGTGTAAGAACTAAATCGCCCGTTTTCGAAAGGTAAAGCGCTCTAAAAGCTTCACAATTCAGAGGCTATGAGAAATATAAAAGACAAGATATGAACAGCTTGTCACACTGTAAAAAAAGCTGCAGTAAAATTACATGTAAAATCGTTGGTAACAAAGTTGCCTACAATTTTACAGGTAAAGGCTCTGCTCCGATAAGCCATTGAAAAGTGCCCCTAAAGCTATCAGGCTGAAATTAAAGCAAATGAGTACTACTGTCAGATATACTGTAAATCGATGCCACCCCATCCGAGATATTAGCATAAGGGTGGAAAAATTCAATATTTTTTTCTCAGGAATTACTTAAGCTATCACGTTCAAAAAAATTATGTAAGTAAACACTGATTATGGACATTCTATAAAAAATCAAGAACTAATTCCTTCCACTCAGTTCAAAGTTATTATTATTTTCCCCTTTTTAGGGGTGGTTTTTTTGAGTTTGGAGGACAGACAACTTTGAAATCTTAAATGAGAACCCCCATTTCGTATTGCAGATTCGGATTCTACGCTATCAAGTATGTAGTTTTTGTTTGAAACTTTTTTTTTCGATTCGCAACCGATTGCTCTGTGATCGCAAAAAACATGATTGTGAACGTCTAGAAAAAATACACAAAAACGAGAAGCAAGCAAACATGATTTTGTGTTTTTTTATTTTAACATTAAATAACATTTCAAAAAGCCATTCAACAACGAAGAACTTTACTTTATAATACCCTCATACGCTTCAATATTTGGCAGATAGTGGACTGAGAAATTCCTGATCCGCGAACTATTTCTCGAGTACTAATGTACGGATTATTAGCTACTGCAGTTAATACCACGATTTCATTATTTTCTCCAGCAATTGTTTTTCGGCGATTACGTTTTCTTGGCTGTACAGTTCACAACAGAGAACTGTTGAACGACTCGGTAAAAAAGAAGCGCGCGATCGCACCTAGTTGAGAAAACGTTGTGAATAAAGATTAACAGCATCATCGATATTCCTACCACTTTCTCTATAGATATAAATCATTTCAATTCTCTCTTGTAATGTTGTTGCCTTCATTTACTGTTCAAATATTCAACACTAATAATTTGTATTGGATTTATAATTTACTAATCTAAGATGGGGTATCGGACAATTGTGTGAGTATCCACAACTTGTCAAGTACTTGCAAATAAAGTACGGTTTTGTATTTGCTTGAAATACCAATCCATTGCGATAAATAAATGAATCGAAGCTGAAGGGGCACAGTTTCGAACACATGGCTTTTGAAAATGTTAGTTTATGTTAAAATAAAAAAACACAAAATCATTTTTGTTTGTTTCTCGTTTTTGTGTATTTTTTCTAGACGTTCACAATCATGTTTTTTTTTTGTGATTACAGCGCAATCTGTTACGAATCGAAAAACAAAGTTTCAAACAAAAACTACATACTTGATGGCGTGGAATCCGAATCTGCAATACAAAATGGGGATTCCCATTTAAGATTTCAAAGTTGTTCCCCCTCCCATTCTGGGGGCAGGGGGATCGAGTTCGGCACCATTCAGTGAGCCCCTTACATTATAACAAATAAAAGAATATTTAGTTATCAAAAACAAAACAAAAATTACAATACTAAAAATTATCAACATAACAACCGCCCTTATTTATACAATTAAAATTATTGTTGTTCATCCACTTCAACTGTTAGAGGAATGGATGCAATTATTATGCATTTTATATTTGGATGGCACTTTTCTCTCTAGTTTATTTCTTATTTTCTAATCAATGACAACATTTTAATTTGCGTTTTAAATTGACGTTATAAGAGCTTGAGGATGGCCAATTTCGGCCGAAACATGTAGCTATCATAGGGAACAAATCTGAATGGGAAGCACATTATTTAATTACATTTTAATTATGTAATTGTAAATGTAATTTGTATTGTGGTAAACAATTTTTAGATAAATAAGCCAAAGTATTTTAGTTTTAAAGTATTTATGTCTACGCATTCCTTCGGCAATGTAAATTTCGAAAGCATGCTTGATCTTATTTAGATTTTGTTTACTTGCATTTTTATAAATTTCCGAGGCATCCTAGATTTTTTCAAAACTGAGAGTATGGCATAAGTTACTTTATATCGAAGCGATGCTAAACCCCAGAAGATGCAACTCAAAAATTTTTCGGAAACACACTGCAGGTACCTGTAAATCCAACAACCACAGAGTAATGTAAATGTTGTTGTTGTTGATTCCATCAAAAAAACGAGCGATATAGTAGTAAAAGTCACCACTATTCTTCTCACTAAATCAATCTGTAAACTCACCGGATTTCTTTTAAATCAATGAGATACACTTGTCTATTTTCACTGCTTAGGTAGTAGCTTTCAAGCCTAGGTTTCATCCTCAATATGACGAGAAAGATATTGCTTTTACCATAGTTTGACTGACAAAAAGTATTAGTATGCATCAATCAACCTTCAATAAGAATCTAAAAAAGGTTTTGGTTAAGATTGGAATGTAACTAAGAATTGTAGCCGTTGACAGGAACAAGATATTGACTTGACAAACGACAACTTTGGCATTTTCATGTTTAAAGATTTATGAGGATATGTACTAGCTATTCAATAACTTTACAGCTTTCTAGAAGCACAAAGCCTAGTAAAAGTCCGTTCACAAAGGAGTTTAGAAAACTACTTAACACCCCTTGTATGACAGGCGAAAGCATTTTTAATCTTTCCCAAAGTAAATCTGGATACATTGAAAGGTTTCATCTAATAGAATATCTGTTAATCTCTATGAAATCTTTCATTTAACTTTGGATTACTTAATAAACTAGTCACCAAATCAGAAATCCTTTCGCCAACAGTCTGACAACATACACGTTCCATATTGAAGACGCTATTGAGCATGCAAATGCTACTGAACAATTTTTACTTTCTAAAATTTAGGAATCCAGGTTCTAACTAAGAAATTGAGATGCGTACCTAATCTATGTCAAAAAAAAAATCGTTGAGTATAACTTCTTTTATCTGTTGGAAGTTCCAATGATATTTGTAGAACAAAAATGTGATGGACGCAACAAAAGATTTAAGAAAGGTTTTTGCATAAAATAAAATCTAATTACTGCTGTCAGTACTTAAAATCGTATTACATATTGAGATTGAAGAGCTTATATTATAATGTGCCTATATAGTAGTTGCTAAAGATGACAATAATTATATGCTGTAGTACGAATGCCCCTGTCACAAGAGAAATCGATACATTTGACACATTGCAGCACAAAGTATACAGTTTACCTCATTACAAGATAAGAGTGACCTGGAAGTATTAGATAAAGTTGCCCTGAATGGTTTTCAATTCAGCAAATCGTAAAACTCGTAAAAGTAAATCATTTTCTCAAAAAATAAAAGTTGAAAAATGACGAAATATTTTCATAGTAATTACAATAAATTTAAACATAGAAGAGGTCGAAATAAAAGTGAATTTTTGTTACATACCCTGAGTAAGTTGAGTTTAATTAATATGTTCGATCTCATTCCTGCTTCTTGCCTGTTACTCCTCCAGACATGTTATGTTGGATAACTTTATATATATTCCCCTCTTGTAGACATCCTTCGCGAAGTTTATGCATAGTCCAATATAATTTTTCTCAAAATTCTCTCGCGAAAACTGTCTCAAGGAATTCCTTAATGTTAAGGGAATACACTTACCTACATTTGTAAAAATAAACAGTTCTTTTATGCGTATAATATTTGCACCATATAACTTCTTTTGCTTGAAAATATAATGTAATTTGGAAAAATGCAACTTGAAACATAAATCTTTGGGAAATAATTAATGAATACCTAATTTTAAGTCACATTTACTCCAGGTAACCCTATGTATACTTAATTTAATGAAAAACACAAAAAAAAGTACACCACACAAAATCGATTGAATTGTATCAATAAAACATTTTCTTTATTGACTAATATAATATACCTGTACACCCCTGAACCTGTATAATGATATTGTAATGAAGAATGATACTATTTTCACATCAACAATCAATATCAACGTACATTAGGCACATAATGCTATCGTGAATAAAATTGTAGAGATCATAAAAATATTAATACCCTACGTACACGTAATTGTTTCTTATAAAGCTAACCTATTAGATTACAAAAAACAAAAAGGATTTCGAATAAAGAACAGATTCCTCTACTTGAAAATACCTGGTATCATATCAACTACGTCTATTCAACGTCTATTCGATTGACGTATTTGCGGTGAGTTTTATCAGAGACACTAACAAAAATTGATATGAAAACCAGTTGATATTATAGATGTAGAAATTACATGTTATTTTATTATCAACTTACCTATATACATATTCTTAAATGGCGAACAATCCATAACACAAAAAGGCCTTCAATTTTAAATATTGCGTTATGTTATCGAACATAATTTCACATAATTCTTCTGAGTTTAATCTTAAATCTAACCGACTAATAATTTAAATTCGTGATTTATTTTACAATCGTTTGACATAGTCGGTAAATTAGGAATTCAACATGGAAAGTTCATAACTATATCGACAGATGGCGGCAAAAGTTAAAGTAAAACAAAAATTAATTTATGCTAATTTTAAGATCACCTTACTCTTTGGTACTTCTTGTGTCGGTAAACACATATATTAATTAATTTTACTTCAGATATGATTTATCCTATATTCCTTCTCAAATAACTTCTTTAAACTGCTCTTGAAGTCACATACTGCCTTTATATCTTTTAAAATAATTTCTTTAATCTCGGTAACTAATAAATCCAGTTGTGGATGTTACGAAAATATTGTAGAGATTTTGTGTATAAGAAAAATGAATTTCAATTTACTGGTCATAAATAAAACGCGGTAAAACAAATGTTTCGGCTATTCAAAGCTGAAATGCAGTTCCTGGCTCCATCTCACATGTTGAATTTAACTAATTCATCATCAAAAATTATATTTTAAAATAAATTCCTACAAACAGTTAATTATTTATTTATTCAAAGCGATGATAAGAAAAATAAAACATGAACACGAAAGCAAAATGATGTAGCTCCAAAAAATTAACAGGCACTAGTTTCAAACATTATTGCGTATTTCTGTAACCTCAAATTTAAAGCATTCCCTTTATGGGTGTTGCATATCCATATACAATAACCTTAGGTAATTCCGGTAATTGTGCTTGCCAGTCCATTAACGTCTTATCAATTATTGATGTAAACATTTACCTTAATAGGCTAACCCTGGTTTCTGTTATATCACTCTAGTAAGCTGTTATGACTATAATACGGGGACAAGGAACAAGACAAACCTCATTGAATATTGATATTCTTACCTATAACGATTTAAAAAGGGCCTGTATTTACATTTTAACTATACTGTAACGTTTTCGGAATTAAATTATTAACATAGGCGTTACATTTAACAAAAAGTATTAATTTTTATACTTATTATCTAATAAAAATAAAATAATATTAAACTTATCAAACTAAATTCACTTAAATCAGTATTTATATTCATTGTTATTTATTTCTACTCTTCGATGCAAACTGACGTTGATTGGTATTTATGCAGCATCCATTTGCGCCCTCTATGAATAGTTTCGTGATCTCCGCTCTAAAGATGTGGCGCCATCTGTTGACGCAACAGTAATACAACATTTGTACCAGCGATATCATTAAATTGACAAAAATTCAGCGCATATTAGAGGGGTATAAGATGTCTGCAATTAAGAAACTGCAAAATATATTGCAAATACAACTACGATTCCATCAATATTTGGTACCAACTCAGGCTACTCTTCATAAACTGCAGCGCTGTTAACTTAGGTATCAAACTTATTAATTTGAAGCTATGCAACCAAGCGAAACTAATGGTGAAGTTCATCCAGGGAAGTCAAACTAATTTTCGAATCGTATAATTTAATTGCGATAGTTGTATATAAACTGGAATGCCGGAGATCAGGATTTCTGTAAATGCTAAAATTACTTTTATAATTATTCGAGACCAGAAAATTAATGGCGATTTCAATTAATTTGTTAAGTTTCCTAGTAAGGATAAAATATAGATCTTATTTTGAAGCTCCCTTAATGTGTTTCCGATTACGTTTCTGACGTAATTATGGTAACACATGAAATGATATAATTAAAATTAAACGCGGCAATTTGTAATATTAAATATGTATGTAGGTCAAACCAAGTGTGTACACAAAGTTGTTTGGCGATGAAATAGCTATATTTTTTGCATAATTCTCACATGCGTGAAGTCGCCTTTCGCCCCGACGTTGCGAGAAATAAATCGTCACGCAATACTCACAGTAAAACCGGGTCAAGTTTAAAATATCGGTGACCAATTTGCATTTACACATCGCATATACCTATGATTATGGGAAACCAACAAAAAGAGTCAAATAAGATGGTCTTAGATCACTAACTCGTCATAATGAAGCACCATACAACTCAGTGCAGGAATATTCTTTAGGAATTGTCTTTAGCATCTACACATAGAAAAAATATTTTAAAAATTTACTTATTCTAAATAGAAACCATTAAATAGCGAAAGAAAACAAGGATTAATCACTTTAAATATGCTATTGAAGTTAGTAATTGTCAAAAAATAAAAATAAATACAAGTATGAACACAAAAAAAAAAAAAAAGAAGTGGATTATTGCTGAAATAATAAACGAATCTCCTATACTTAAATTGCTTCATGATTTAAAGAGAAAAATTGGTACAAAAGAAATTTGTTTGGAATATAATAAAAGTAAAAAACATTTAAATCAATTGATAGCTTCAGAAATAAATCAGCATTATAGAACACGTATGCTGGACAATAATGCTAGCAAGGTGCTATGGTCTATAGTTAATAGTAACTTGCGGAGAGATGAACATTTTACTGTGCAGGATTTAAGATTACGTATTGATGGAGCTATGATAAGCGATCAGGAAGAGATTGCTCAACACTTCACTTTGGTGGTTGGTCGGGGTTTTGCAACTCATTCCACAGGGGAAGCATCATCTCTTGCACAACACATATTTTTTCTTCCCTTATCTAAAATGGAAATTTGATTGAGAAAGGTCAATTCCTTAATTCCTTGAAAATAGCAAATATCTTACCTGTTTTTAAAAAGGAAGATGAAAAAAATATAGATAATTATAAGCCCATTGCTATGTATTTTAATTACTCTATCTAAAATATCTGAAAAAGCCATTGCTCATCGTATTACAGATTATTGTAATAAATTCAAACTATTTTCTAGTAGCTGAGCATGGGTTTTCAACCGAGACAGCATATACTGAATTTGTGCAGTGCATTAATGATCTGTTAAACTGAAGATTGAAAATTGTTGTACTTCTTTTTGATCTGTCAAAGGCTTTTGATTCGGTGGATCACTCTTTCTTGTACTCAAAGTTTTATAATTTGGGAATCAAAGGGAATATTAACAAATGTTTATCATCCTATCTTTCAAATAGAAGAAATCGTGTCAAACTAGATCATAACATTCGACTATCCCCGAAACAACGGTGTGCCGCAAGCTCGTTGCTAGGGCACCTGCTTTTTTTTGTCTTTATCAAACGAACTTCTGAACACATTACTTGAAATGTATTTTTATACGCGATGATAATCGATAGTGGTCTCGGCGTAGATTTGATATACTGAAAGTAATCTGCTGAAATCTTAATGACTAGAGTTGGGCAAATTTTCGGGCGGGCAGGTCGTCTTCAGAACGTGCGCTCAAATATATATCATAAAGGCAGATGAACGTAAAGTTGCAGTCAGTACAACAGTGGTGTTTTCTTATAAAATGTAAAAATTTTTATTTTATTAAATTGTAGTGATACAAAATGTGAATAATGCAAGGTGGCCGCTTTACCGATTTTATCTCAAGGAAAATTTGCACAACTCTATAATATGACTTATGTTTTATAATACATCTAAATTACAAATATGATTGATTCTGTATTTGTATAACACTATATTGAGGCCCGGCTCAATAACGTATCTGCTCGGCGGACAAGAATGCCCAACTCTATTAATGACTTCATGTTTGGTTCATAATAATAAGTTAGCAGTAACACGGAAAAAAAAACTGAATCATTTTTAACCATAAACCAAAAAATAAAATTCTCTGATGAAATAATGGCTGTTAAAAACTCATTATCTCGTATAATAAACATTCATCCTCCAGAGAATAATGCAATAAAAAAGTTCTGCTCTTCTTGGATCCTTTCTAGATACATTAAACTTTTTCGTTGCACATTTATCGTTCTAAAAGGTAGCACTTTTCTTTGTTTCAACGCGTACGCATGTGTGATTTAAAGGCTTGCGTGACGTTTATTATTATGATGAAGTTAATTGAGTGCAAAATCTTAAAAAAAAAACGCTCTCATGAGGAAAACTTTTAATTAAAAAGAAGGAAGGCCTATTCATGATCTTCAAATAAAACTAACCTTCACAAGTAAAACTCGAACGTACAATAGAGTATTTAATAAAAATATGAGTGGATCTGAGCGGATGTTCACTAACAAATAAAACTATTTTGTTTATCTGCTTAATTTTTAAGAAAGAGGTCAGCCGTGAATAAACAAGAGTTGAATGATTTAAGCATAATCGAGAGAAGGCAAAGAAACACAAAATTCCGTTTCTCACATGAATGCATGCGTGGATTTTAGTGTTCTAGGCAAAATGGCATACTGAATAGTAAGACAGTGTTATTTGCGACATAAAATTAAGACACACGAAGATGTGGAAAAAAATCGTATATGTTGCGTCGGTTAATTATGTGATAAAAAATGTGAAATTTATCCTATGTTGGACAGCGTAAAATTGAAAGTGAACTTTCAGTAATTTATGAGACGAGGGCATGTGTTGACGTAGATGTAGGGTAGTGTTTGCCACTTTTAGTGTTCACAACACACAACAAAACTTAAAAAAAAGTTTTGAAGTTTTCATATAAACTGTTGGATATTATTTGTACAACTCCCATGTTGACAGCAGTATGTGAACGATGTTTTTCCACCCTCCAACGCCTTAAAACTTTTTGAGAAGCACAATGTCAGAAGATCGACTGAACGCATTTTTACAACAAGTCATAGACGTCTCTTTCCAGCATGAAAAATAGAGAATGGATTTTATGTACAAAAATAGGCAAGTTCTTATATTGTACCCACCCTCTTTCATAACTCACGAGCCGCCACTGCATACAAATTATGCAATTAATGCATTTAGTTTACACATATATTCGCCGTGTAAAGCGTGCAAAAATATCCAAAGGGGGCAAAAATTGACGAGACTGTTTCGAGCCAGTGTCGATACGGCTTCAAATTAATGTTTTACGCACTCGCGAATGACATTTACATCGTAAACATGTTCCGGGTGGGTACACGATGAATTTGTTCACACTTCATACGGCCCCGAACGCTAGCGATGAATTTTTGTCAACAATAAGTCCCCTAACAGATTAATTAAGTCGCCAGGGTCGGCGTGTATACATATATATAGGACGTGCGGTTCTTTTTTAATTAAATTTGTGTGGGATATCCTATTCACACGCGTGCCAGACCGAAGCACTAGGTTCTGTCGTCGCGTCGCTGTCGGAGGGAGAGACATTCAACGTGACCTCTCTGAGGACGTAATTAGATGTAAGAAAATACCGAGCCGCGCTCTGAATGGGGCAAGTATAATATATATTTAATACCGAGGATGAGGTTCTGTTCTCAGTATAACTGAATTAAACATGGACGTCATGAATCTGGAGATTATACCCACTTATTACCATTCCATTTCAATTTCATTTGGATGAAATATAATGGCGGCACTGTAGGAACTCATAATTGTATAGAATGGGGGGCACCGTTGGAGTCTGGTAAAGGAGTTAGGGAGATGTGCATGACATACAATGGACCAAGATATTGATGACTACTTTAAAAATTTAAAGCAGAAGGTGTAAAGGTAACAAGTGAAAAATCAATTTTAACTCTATTATATGTTGATGATATGGTGCTTTTTGCTAACTCACACGTAGAGGTTAATAGGAAGCTTAGAATATTGCAAAAGTACTGTGAAGAAAACGAGTTAACCATCAACATAGAAAAAAAGAAAGGCAGTAGCATTTCATAGAGGAAAAAAGTATCAACTCTAGGTGCCCTCTACTACAGCAACGCCAAACTGCAATATAAGAAGTTCTGGGATGTTTCGAGAAGCTGCTTCGCATTTCGCCAGGAAAGCAACAATCGCTTCAACTAAAGTTATGAACACATTAATAGCATCAAAATCTGACTCACTGGATATCAAAATTAATTATTACATTCCATTATTAATGCCACACTTCTGTATGGGTCTGAAATTTGGTCTGTAAGATACTTTAAAGAAATTGAGGTCGTGCAGACGCGATTTTTTAAACATCTTTTCTGTTGGCCATCAACGACGCCAAACTACGTAGCACGTATGGAGGCCAAACTCCTGTGAAGATAGAGGTGCTGAAGAGGCTAATAAACTGGTGTAAAAAAATTAAGCAGATGCCAAATACTAGGCTGATGCGACAGTGCTTGGAAGCCCTGGTAAAATTAGACCAAGCAGATAGTAAGATACAGTCCTATAATTGGATAAGTCTGATAAATACATGGTTCAGATCGCTTGGATTACGTATTGACTTGACTGCTAATTATCGAGAGTACGAATGGAATATCAATGATATATTTTAGGGATGGTACGACCTGCTCCTTATGCCGGAGCTGGTGCAACCTGCTCCGACTCCGATCTTAACCTGGTGCAAGAAATTCAGGTCAGGTCTACAGGTCTTTTTTAAATTGTAGTATGTGATAATCTAAAAAAAAAAAAAAAAAAAAAGTCGTCGGTTTTGTAAAAAAAGTCTAAAAAAAAAAAAAGGTCATTAGCTTTTATCATTAGGCACATCATTGGAGAAAGAAGTTAAAAAAAAACGTTTCTATATGAACAGGTTTGTTAATTAAGGTTTAGAACGACTGCGGTTGCGGAGCGAGTGCACTGGTGCAAAACCTGCTTTTTACGTGCACCAACTTGGTGCGAAACCTACTTTTTTACGGGTGACAAACTTGGTGCGAAACCCGCTCTTTACGGGTGCACCAACTTGGTGCGAAACCTGCTTTTTTAACAGGTGCACCAACTTGGTGCGAAAGCCGCTCTTTTACGGGTGCACCAACTTGGTGCGAAACCTGCTTTTTTACAGGTGCAGACCAACTTGGTGGGCGAAACCGCTCTTTTACGGGCACCAACTGGTGCACCAACTCCGATCAGCGAACAGTTCAAAAGAAAGGTCCGATCCGGAGCAGCCATCCCTAATATATTTGAAGGAGCAATAAACGATGCAATCAATAAGGATGTAGAAAGTATTATTAAGTCTTCGTATGCACGGATGTATAGACACATCAGCTCCTTTTGCTGTGGTGAACATTATCTGGGATTCCGTACTTCGATAAGAAAATTAAGACTTGTCAGTCAAGTAAGAGTGACAGGTGAAGCCATCATCAAGTTATGCCACAATAAACAGGTACATTTGATAAATACCAATGATATATGTCCCGTTTGCAATTTATTAGAAGAGGAAACTCTGCACCACATTCTTCTAAGATGTCTCATTTACCAGAATCTAAGACTACACTACCTTAGTAATATCGGCAATAGGGAGACAATAGACGACATATTAACTATAGAAAACTATGATCAATTAAATAATTTATAATTTATTATTATTATTACTTAAACGTGCAAATATGCATTTATTGGTAAATATGCAATAATAAGCGCGATAAGAATGATGTTATTTTATTCAAAATTATCTGAAATGCTAAGAAAACTTTAAATTAATTCGAAGCCGTTCAACAAAAAAATATGTAAATGCATAAAATTCCAGCCTTTAGTTATAAGTAAAGTATATGTGTTAAATTAAGGAATTTTCAATTTTTGCAACCCCCTCCTTCGATCGTACAGAATTCTTCAAAATGTCAATCCTAATTGCCGAACATCAAACGCCTAAATATTCGAAAATGTTCATCATAAAAATGCAATTCGGAGCATTATACTTTGCTAAACTGTTAGTGCGTCCAAAAGCCTAAAGTCAGGACTGCATAGTATCTACATATATCGCGTCAAGAACCACAGAATCCATTATGATGATTAAATGCGAAGCGAACGATATCAATATTGACAAGGACTGACACACATCCATTATTAACCGTTTACCACACGGAGCTGAACAAGGTATGTGTTATGTAGGACATGCGCAAATAAATGCATTTCAATCTGTTACAGCATATCGATAAATTGGGTACGGTAATTAATTAAAATTTAATTTTGGAGTCAAAGCAAGTGATTTGCAGTACATAGTGGAATATCGATAGAGTTCATGTGATTTACATTTACGTGGTATATAGCTATATATCAGAACTATATCAGAAGTGCACGTAATTTTGTAATATGTGTATTATACATAGTACATTAATGGAATTAATGTACGAAGCATTTTAATCGATTTATTGTCATGTTAAATCTATTACAATGTTTGCGTTATTATATTTTATATTTAGAATATTTAATTTTTGATTTATGGCATATACACGCGCGCACACACACTCGATTAACTAATATTGATTTAATTACGTATACATATTATAGAATATTCTAGAGATTCACAGTAGAACAGTTTTCGAGAGTGATTAATTTCAAATACGCGGTTTTATACTTGGAATAATACAAGAGGCCTAAGTTAATATTGGTTCGTGGTAAACGGATCCAATGTCATGTTTACCCTGATATCCCAAGTATATCTACTTAACTTGTAAATTAGAGACGGGATTGTAGAAAACTACACGGTTGAAATAATAACGAATTTGTGTATTGTATAAGAAGTTCCGACGCAATCTCCACATCGGGGAATACAGTAAGATATAATGTTCGTGTAATTAATGATATGGTAGGATTAGTCCGCAGTTTGATTACGTGATGAACGTCCGTTGTTTTAACTTATTTGAATTTACATAATATGTAGATTCGTGTAACGCAAAGACAATATTGGCTTGTAATCACGTATTAATCAAAACTTGGAAGGAATCCTTTTATTCATTATTTAAGAACACCCATTTCAAAATCCTTGATATATCAATCTCTGTAGGTACTCAGCTAGGTTGATCGATATTATCATTTTTAGCTTCTTTAAAACTCTTTTTGCATCCGGAGATTACACGTTGCTAAAGTTCAACTTCTTTATGAAAACGATAGCCTTCTTCGATTGAATTTTTGCAACACAATTTTAAATAGAATTTCTTCTATGGTTTGCAGGCATGCGCAACCACCAAAATTTATAATAGAAGGAATATTTAATTTAATTATATCAAATAAATTATAAATTAAAAGTTTATACTACACAGAATAAATTAACTCTTTATAATGTAAATTATTATACTACTACAATCCTACATAAACGTGACTTAAAATGACCGTAATTCGTCCAAATAAAACATGCCCTTCTATATCTACCCCACAACATTGACAATCCAAATCATTAACCCTTTCAATTCTATATAAACGTGATTGAAACTGATCGTGATTCGTTCAAATAAAATATGCCCCGCTGTATCTACCCCACCACATTCACAATCCAAATCACTATACCTATCATTGTTATGCATAAATACGATTTAAAATTACTGTGACCTGTTCAAATAAAACATGCCCCCCTGTACTGCGACGCTGTCTAGGTGTGAGTTCGTAATAATATTTTAAAATGGGCGCCAACCGATGACCAAACGGTCGGGAGGTCGGTATATCAGCAACAAACACAACAGATAACTACTGTTAATATTTAATAATAATAAAGATAATAAATGTAAATAAACAAGCAAATAGGTGTAAAAAAAACAAACATTAATAATGTACAAACAATATGGTCACCCACGATTAGTGAAAAGAGCTATGCCACTAGCCACTATATCATGAAACAACAACCAGGCATTTATATTTTAGGTTAATTAAAATTATTAATTGATTTTAAATCAGAACAACTAGACATCGACGTTAAACATTAAATTTTATTAAGAATATCAGCCAAGTATGTATATTGAAATTATGAAATTCGAACAGTATTAAAGTTAAATAGCATGAATGTTGCTACGTTAAATCTGGAAACATATGACTGTATATGTCAACAGTCAAGCAAGGTCTTCGTGTTGAATAATTATAAAAAGATTGAAAACTGGTTGTAAAAAGAGAAAAGTAATGAATAAAGCGCAAGTTAAGACGAGCTATAAAGATTATGTAAGTAAATAATAATTTGTTCTTTAACCACAAAACAGCTGTTAGGTGTTTACATAAGAAAATTCAGTAAATGCTTACAAACTAATACAATTAGATGTTTCATCTATTTCTACAAATACCTTGAAGATGTTTAATTCTTGTTGTAGAACCTCTGTGACTGGCAAACGTTGTTCCAGTGTTTAATTGTTCCCAAATCGGAAAGATGAAAGTTATTTTTAAGTGATATCGATGTGAAATTCAGGTAAAAACGCTTATAATAAATTGCCTCGTTGTTGTTAATTGTTGTTTATTTGTAGTAGACTGTGGCTCTACTCCTACACATATGAAGCGAATGGATATACAAATTCTATTTCGGCTACAATGCCCCCGACTGACACAGGTTCCTGGACTTTGACTGGATTTATCAAATATCGTTGGTTAAAATTTGTATTGTAGAAATAAATACTGAGTAATTTAACAAAGCTGTCTTCCCATTATTAATAATAAATATGCCTAAGATGTTACATCTACTATTAAACAGCAAGTTGGCACAGATTTTCTCGCCCTCGACTGAATTTATCAAGTATCGCTGTTTTAAAGTTGTGTTGTGAAAATAGATATTAAAAAATTTAAAAAGGCTTTCTTCCCTTCATCTTATTTATATGATAAAATTGCCCAAAATGTGGTACCCTTAACCAGGTAGCCTGAAAGTTAGAAAAACGTCTTACCGCGTGCTCATTAAGATGAATTCTAGAAAAGTTCTTTTTTTCTCTTAGGCACTCAGTGAATTAAAAAAAACTAAATCAAAATTAAATTATTCACAGCTTGAGCTAATTAAAGGTAAAATTAATCTATTGATCAAATTAAGTAATACTGCATAACGTGCTACGAGGTGTGACCAAATGTCCTTGGAGCATCGCCGCGAACCGGCCAAGATCTTAAAACTTTTTTGTTTTTAAAAATTTGAAAAGTGCAGTAATACCAACTGAAAACTTTAAACAGAAATAATAATTGATAGGAGTTGCCAAAACTAGATTATTAAACAAAGTTGATAAACTACTAAAACACATAATAGTTCGTCTTTTAGTCTATCAAGTGAAAATAAGAATTGGATACCGTTACAGTACTTACCCCACTATTTTCACAATTCGATTTATTAATCCTCTAAATTCTACATAAATATGATTTAAAATTACCGTGACGCGTTCAAATAAAACATGCCCCGCTATATCCACCCTCTCCACATTCAAAACCCGAATCATTAACCTTCCCAATTCTATATAACTATACGATAAACTAACCCTCATTTCCCTAAAAAATGTTACGTTAACGACAAATTCCCTAGTTCACCTCCCATTTAAAGTTATTGGCTGGAACGCTCGGTATATATCGAAAAGAGCAAAAGTCGCCCATCATCCATCACCAAGTTTCCAATTCCCAAATAACTTCGCCATTTCACTTCGTCGAAACTAAATGATCATGTAGTCATTAGTTTTTTTTTTTTCTTGTTTAGTATTTTGTCGTTACTAACAACCTCGGAAGAACGACTAGGGAATGGGCGAGCAGGCAGGCAAGCAGCTAGAAATAATAATAATAAAAAAATACAAACTGGCAACGGAATTATTCAAACGCGAATACCGTCCCTTGGCATGCGATCCGGCGCTGATATTTTCCAAATTCTCGACACGCGATCCCTTCATATTTCGTGCGACGGCGGCATCTCGTGTTTCCACGCGTACACGCCTCCGATACGAGGGCTGTAGGGTATAGAGGAGGATCGTTTCGTTGCGCAGTTGAGTTATGTAGGGAATGACGGCATACGACACGAGGTCTTCACTCGGTTGTGGAAGGTTCTGAAAAATTAAAGCGAGAAAATATGTTCCCCAACGTTCGATAGGGGGTAAAAAAAACGTGTTGAACTGATTCATCAATTAATTATTGGAATACTTTTATGGGATGCTTCGCAAATATCTGCCAATTTTACATCTCTGTCTGGCAAAATATCTTTTAATGTCTGTTATTGCAGAATTGAAGTACCACCAAAGGAGTTAACAAGTAATATTTTAATGAAGCCATAGAGACTGAAAAAGTATCATCATCAGCAGTCAAAGGTCCTTGTCGTGAATTATTTTTAATAATTGTCAACGCTACTTTCACATTTTGTAAGAACACACTGTTGAAAATTTTAACACTTTTTTGACTAATTTAATAGTCAGGAGAGGTCCACACTGTTTTCGTGTTATTTTGTCGAGAACTATAGAAGTTTAAATTTGACGAGCAAAGATAGTCAAGTATTGTCTATTGCTAAGGGGTTATTTTGTCCAACTGACAACGTGGAATTATAAAATACTTCAGGTCACATTTATTTGATCTAGACTAGACAAATTTACTAGCTGTTTAACTAAATGAATGCGATCTATTGGGTGTTTTAACACCATTTTCTAAACACAACGTCTTTTTAATATGCAACTCCTATTTCTTAGTGCTATAATATTCTCTCTTTAAGACGTTTCTCAATTATAAATGTGCAAAACCACTCATTCACAAGTTTTGGTTCAACTAAACGACCAATTTTAAAAGATATTTTTTGAGAACCATTATAAAATTAAGTGAATGTTTATGCTATTTGATTCAAGTCTAAACTAATTGCGTAAATAGATGTTCCCAATACATCTGAAATTTTTTATGCCCACTGGAATTAACGTTTAATAACACGAGGTTACACTTTGCAAGTCAGTCACATTTGGTGGTTTGTTTGGATATGTTAATGCGGAGAATCAAACACGAAAACAGATACACGTGCAATGCAGGTGGTGCGTATAATGTAATACTGTATTAGAATAGGTGGGGTTTCTATATTTCTATCCGAGGGAAAAATTCTGATTGGTTGACGCTTCTAAATGTCTAGAAAAATAGTCAATCCTCATATCTGAACAAAGAATTCACACGAAATTCTAGTAATTTCTGTTCTATTAAATACGCGTAGTCAACTCGTCTGGCAAAGTTTGGAAAAATCAACACTAAAATATTTGACTAGCGCAAAATTAACGCCAACACCGTAATATTTTCAACAGTGTATTTCGTAATAAACTGTAATTTATTCATATGGATGCCGCCTCTGTTAATATTTTCTTCCCACCTCTACAACTGCCTTGGAGATTGGCCGAATTTTCAAACTTCAAGCAAAATTACAGAATTTTAACAAAATAAGATTGAATTTGACTTTCAATTTGGATTTACTCGATGACGAAGGGGGAGCACTTCAAAAGCTGATTCGAACTCCGCGAACTAATCCCCTAAAACAGCAATGTCCAGAATTTTTATACAGGGTGATTCTCAATATATACGACAAACTTTAAGCGCTGATTCCTGGGGTTATTTTGATCATAAAAGTTCATAAGAACATATGTCCAAAATCGCTTAGTTCTAAAGTTGTACGATGTTTAATAGTAAGTTAACATAATTAATGTTTTTATTATAAATTAACAAAATAATTAGTAAAACAAAATTAACTTATACTAACTGTTGAAAGTTGAAGTGTAAAATTAGTAACTTTACACTTAAATAATATCAAATGCTCATTCCACGACACATACAGGGTGATTCTCAATATATGCGACAAACTTTAAGCGCTGATTCTTGGGGTTATTTTGATCATAAAGGTTCATAAGAAAATAAGCCCAAAAACAAAATTAACTTATACTGACTGTTGAAAATAACCGCTCCCAACTGCAATACAAGCTTCTATCCTCCGTCGTATTGACTGGCGAGTCCGTTCTAAAATACCAAGGGTATTTAGAATTGTTTGAAAAGCTGCTATAATACGATTTCTCAGTTTGTCGACATTTTCAATGAGAGTCGTATAAACTAATGATTTAAGGTGACCCCAGAGAAAAAAGTCTAAAGAATTTAAGTCTGGAGACCGAGGAGGCCATGGTTGTGGAAATTGTGGAATTGTCCAAAAACTCGCGAGCAACTAAACTAAAATGCGTTGGAGCACCGTCATGCATAAAATACTTTGTAATCTTAATTGCATACGGAACTCTTCAGCAGTAGTGGTAGCTCCTCTTCAAGAAAATTGCGGTATACCTCGCCATTTAACCGCATCAGTAAAAAATGTTGACCGATCAAGTCATCTCCAACAATTCCGGCCCACACATTGACAGAGAATTGATGTTGATGACGGACATTCACTAGTTCGTGCTGACTTTCTTTGGCCCATATGTGATTATTATGAAAATTAATAATCATCAAAACTAAGAAACAAAGTGACATATTTTCGAATGCAGAAAACTCAATTTTCTTAAATGGAAACAAAGGAGTGTAAAAAGTTGTTCTCAATTTTTCGAAATTTCTTCTTTGTAATAGGTGGAAGGTGTGGATATCTGTCATTAAATACACGACATGTTCTATTTAATACTTTATTACAATCTCCATGAATGTAGAATTAAAAATGTTGCTGTTCGAACAGTCGTTTATATTCATATTGCGTTGTGCAAAAGTGTAATTACGATTACATACACACACACATACTTATGGTTAGGACAATGACTTTGAATTAATCCATTCAGGAGCCATTCTGCGAACATTTAAAACCTAGAGCACTTAGATTGTTCAACGAAGAGTTGCTCATATCTCAAAATTATTAAAGATAGGTATAGAGAGTGCTGACACAAAATGATAGGGGATGATATTTGCTTTCCAATTTCGAATTAAAATACAGGGTGTTTCATTTAAGCAAATTGAATTTTCTGCATTCGAAAATATGTCAGTTTGTTTCTTAGTTTTGAACATCCAGTATGTTAGAATGCGAAGTCTGCGTATCATTTCTTAGAGTTATATCTATGTTCATAACATAGCAAATTTTGAGTCTCTACTTGTAGTATTAACCGAGATATTAATTTCTGAATGAGCCAATGATTATTACTAAAAAAAAAAGAAAATCTTAAATAACTCAAAAACGGCAACATGTAGCTATAGGAATAGCTAATAGAAACTGACGTATTTATGGCCGCAAAATCCAAAAATGAATAAAAAATTATAGCATTCTATTTAAAATAACAAAGTTGATGTCCATTTCCGGTCAACCGGAAGTGATATTTTGCTTAAAGTATTTCACTTTTATAGTTTCAATCGAACAGATAATGGTACCAAACTCTCTAATTTAAGTAAATAGTAGAACATCATAAACTTTTAATGAACCACTTACGTGGAGTACCCTGTATATTGCAATAAAATTATTATTATAACTCCATACTGTTTAGAATATGAACTTCGGTTAGGCGTCATTTAAAACTCGTCTCCCCCAGTATCACATTACATGTATCAGAATATAAGGTCGCAGTAAGGGAAGAACATGTAAATTTTCCCGGCTGAGTGCTCTGGGACGCTGGGAACAAGAAATAAAAAAGATTGATGCATGAATGCAAAGGTGACTTCCGGGAAAAAGAACTCAATTAAGGACCTCTTTTACATCAAAAGGCTCTGGAAACTGTATCACGTTTATACATATACGGACGTTTTATATCTTATACAGTATGCACGCGGTCGATCTCGTCGATAGGTACGTCCTTTCATTTAATTATGGTCGTCCAAAAGTTATTTAATGATGTAAGAATAATCGTTATTTTAACTAAAGCAGTGATGTTTTAAGAACTGTTGGAAACATTTAGAGGTTTTAGCTGGGATGTCAACAATGAAAACAAAAATGTTGATTTGTTATTTAATCGATTAATTTAAAATTTTACGTTTATAAATGCTACTAACCACAAATTAAAAAAAAGAACAGCAACTTTTTTTACAACACGAAGACAGCAATATTTCATCAACAATTAAACTATTTAGGTACCCTGTATTATTTTAAACTATTTACAATACGAGGTAAATAGTTTAATTGTTGTAAATTGAAATAAAAAAAG
The DNA here is from genome assembly GCA_004143645.1 of Protaetia brevitarsis. Taxonomy (NCBI): domain Eukaryota; kingdom Metazoa; phylum Arthropoda; class Insecta; order Coleoptera; family Scarabaeidae; genus Protaetia; species Protaetia brevitarsis. The sequence continues at coordinate 625,900 of RXPK01000150.1, read as the reverse complement.
TTGGTTTTCTTATCTTTCATTCAAGAGGAAACATAATCTTGCTCAAATTGTGAAAATATTGAAAAATATTATTCTTCCTTCATCTAAAAAGAAAGTTATAAAAATGAAAAAAAAAAACAACATTTTTAACCCGAATATTTTTTTAGTGTTTTTGTAATATTGCAAAATGGAGGAATATCTTTCTATTAAAGAAAAATAAGTGAAAGAAAAGTTATAAAAATGAAATAAAAAAATAACTTTTATTTTATCTTACAACACGGAGAAGGCAATATCTTTTTAACAATCAATTTTTTACAATACAGGAAAACGAAGAATAATTATCTATTAAAAAATGGAAATAAAAAAACCTTATTATAAACAGGAGAAAAAAATAAAATCAATCTTTCTTTCTTTATTTTTTAAGGGGGCAATTTTTTTTACAGACAATCTTTTTACAACATAGGAAAAGAGATATTTTTTTATAATTATTTTTCTTACGAAACCTGACGGTCGTTGGGAGTAATTGAGAATAATTAAATGTTATTGAAATGATTCTACCGGGTCTTTAATTCAACTTATTGTTATTTTGTTTGCTTCTTGCTGTATTGTTGTTTAATAATAGCAGTAATACCTAATGTTTTTATTACTAATTAAATTCCGTAAAACACGTACACTTCTCGTAGGAAAAATCGGGACACCAGCAATAGAGAATTTTAAAATTTCTTGAGTGTAAATGCAGCTTTTAACAGAAATATAAATGTATAGAGAAAAAAAAAGGTTTATAGACTGAATAAACACATTGGAGTTTCGGCAGCGGCTTTTGTTTTTTGTTGTTATGTCTTTTTTTCGCATGAATATTTCCGTATTCGGTATTTCTAAAGGAAACGACCGGCATAAATATTGCAACATATGGGAAATTTTTTTATTGTTAAAATATACTAAAACTTTTTTTGGGGGATAGGTTGTGCATGTCTAGAAACCCCAAAATTTATATTGACACACGTCACGTGACCACTAGTATGGCGGTAAATTTAAAAATATGCTGTGAATCTGCAAAAAGTGAGGTTAGAATATATGATATCCAGAAAAGTTATTTGAAAAGTTGCTTAAAATTCAATTTTGGGGCTATATGCAATTTTTTGTAAACATATTTTTAAAAAAATAAAAATCACAATTTTTCCAAATATTGTTTCATTGAATTACAAATTTCCATTTTTTTCGCTCTTAGCAGCTCAACTGCAGTATTATTTCCAAATTTGATTGATACTCAAACAATTTTGTCAATTTTTACATAATTAACACAGCGAAAACTGAAAAGTACGTTTTCAGTGTGACAATTGTTGTTGCAAGGTACTGTATCTAGTAATTATAAATAAAATTTTGCGAACATTTTTTTCTATAAACCGCTTAGCAGATATTACTTTTATTGAAAGCTACATTTACACCCAAGAAATTATAAAATTGACGATTGCTGGTGTCATATTTCCGGCGACAAAACATCAAAGGTGCCGACAACAAGTAATCGTTCTTGTCTCATCTGTTCGCTGGTTCAACTATGTCTGCAAAATAATGCACACGATTTCCACCGTTACCTTTAATACTATTATCTTTTAATATTTTTTTGCACATATTTTGGTGACAAAAACTGTTAAAATTAGTGCGTGCATACACTGTGACCAGCGATTTAAACAAAAAACATGGCATACTCTAATCATGAAAGTATTCGAAAGCATGGTACTTTAAAAAAAAACAATTATTTTCAGTACTGTTGATTATTATTACTTTCACAGTTTCCAAAGTGACATCTAAACATCTAAAATATTTTTTTTCCCTTTAGAATCAGTTAATGAAAAACAATTTGCTTATGTTGCACTGTTTTGTATGAATATTCCAAGAAAAAAAAAGCTTGAAAATTGACATTTCCAATCAGACGTCAATGGAAATCAACCGTAAAACATTACCTTTTATAACTCTAAACGACGTGCTTCTGTATCGCCACTGCGTTAATGGAGGATCGAATCCAGCCGTTGGGGTTCTTTTGTAAAGAGAGCCTTTGTTTTTTACCCACTGCAATCACTCCCCACCACTCTCGCCTTTCATCGAATTCTTTCCGCCAGTTTGGACTTCCGAGAGTTTGTTCGAATCGACTCCGCGGCTCGCTCAGGTCAAAAATCCTGAGAGAGATATTTAATTCTAGGGCTTTCCTCCACACAGTCCGCTTCAATTATTTTCTTTGGCTATCGTGTTCTCCTCGGTCTCGCTGTTTCAAACCGAGCGCACACGACACAATAGACAAAATGAACCGCCCTAACATAGTTAGTTTTCAATTTTATAGTTCCACCCTGGGCTGTGGACCGTCATCACATGGGGTAATAGAATTATTTTGCTGCGTTCTAATGAGGTTATACATGATGTATAACTGAGGTATGTAATATAGGTGTAATAATGGTTAATGGTACCAGTTAATGGGATTTGAATTGAATGGAATGTTAAAATGTCATTAGGTAAATGTGAATATCCCTAGAGAAAGCATTATTGTTGCATTACAATTTCTTGATTGACCCATGGAATATCCAATATCCCTTATAACCAGCCTTAAATTGTTTTTTAGACATTGGGAATTCCTAATATACTCAGTGAGATTAAAAATGTTACACTAAGAATTAATAATTTGTACAACTTGATTTTTTGACAGTGTGATAGTTTTACATCAAAAATCAAACCTAACATTTGCAACAAATTTTATTAATATGTAATATGAATGTAATATGCCTAGTAGTAATTAAGAAAGTCATTTTTAAAGATCAAATAGATGAGAAGTGTTTCCGGTGTAATCCTTGAACAAGCGTTGGTGATTCGCCCAATCATGTTTTCTCTCGTGGTTGGCACTTCTGTATAAACTTCAAACTTTAAGTGGTTCAACCAAAAGAAGTCCAGGGGAAGTAAGATCTGGCGATCTTGCAGGCTAAGACACTGGACCACCTCTTCCGATCCATCGACGATTGTACAAACTGCTAGGTTTTATCAATACCTTCTTGTAAGGATTTTGAAAACATCGATCTAATACTTCTCGTGCTATTCTTCAATAATGTGCTAGACAACCGTCATGTTGGAACCACATTGTTTGTCGTACATCCAAAGGAAGGTCTTCAAGTAACACTGGAAGTTCGTTCTGCAAGGTGTTTAAAGCAAAAAAAAACACAAAATCATGTTTACTTGCTTCTCTTTTTTGTGTATTTTTTGTAGACGTTCACAATCATGTTTTTTTTGCGATTACAGAGCAATCTGTTACGAATCCAAAAAAAAAGTTTCAAACAAAAACTACATACTTTTGATGGCGTAGAATCCGAATCTGCAATACAAAATGGGGGTTCCCATTTAAGATTTCAAAGTTGTCCTCCCTCCCACTCTGGGGGGGTGAAGTGGGGGATCGAGTTCGGCACCATTCAGTGGGCCCCCTATATTATAACAAATCTTATTAAGACCTTTTTTGATTTGATGCAGTGTTTTAGAGATATTCCGTTGTCTGAGGATAAAAAACTCACCCTGTATATTAATACAGGGGTATATCAACCAATATTTACACAGCCCATAGTGGAGTGCCCCAAGGTTCGAATCTTGAACCAATTTTATTCATTATGTTTGATAATGACATATGCGATCGATTTAATGCTTGCCTTATGTTGGTGAGTTTAAGATTTTTACGGCCATCAACGGTTTGGAGGATTATGTGGCTCTACAACATGATTTGGATATACTACTTACTGATTGAGTGCACGGATAATGGTCTTTCGCTTAATACTGAGAAATGTAAAGTAATGACATATACTCGCAAATCCAACGTATTAGCTTGTCAGTATAACATCGACGACAGCATTGACAGCTATATTCACAATATTAAGGATCTTGGGGTGGTTTTCGATGGAGGGCTTAGATTTGTTCAACACATTACAAAGGTATGCGCGGACGCTCACAAACTGCTAGGTTTTATCAATACGTTCTTGTAAGGATTTTGAAAACATCGATACCTTGTGAAATTATACATATTGTTATTTGTAGTAAGCTGAAATATTGTTGTGTTATATAGGCGCTTTTATACCAGAAACATATTATTTTAATTGAGCCAATTCAAAGGATTTTTTTAAAATATCTGTACTATATTAAATACAGACGATATCCGAATTATAATATATCATATACATATAGCATTACTTCAAGAATTTAACGTTAGGTCGCTCGAAAATAACAGAAAAATCTATTTTTTCTTAATAACTAGAGACCGGATTATATGCAAAGAAACACTGGAATATATGCGCAGAAATGATTTCAAATTAACATTGTTTAATCTTGCTAATGGTATGTTAGATGAAATTAATGTGTTACACAGATCCGTATTATATTCTTCTTGTCCTTGAGTTTTCGTGAAGTTGTGCTACCCACATTGACGTATTGATTGCTGCACACATCGGATCGCTTTAGTTTTCACATTTCCAATATTGTGATGGAGTTTTAGCGTGTTGATCATTCAGTATTTTTCTCAGAAGACACTACAACAACAATTGTCATTTCATATCAAAAGTTAAAGGAATTTTAAAACATTGTAAAGCTTTTTAGTAAAATTAACTTACCAGTTTACTGCAGGCTCGACAAAATATTTTGTCGCCATCCTTTACCAGTTCAGGATATGGCTTAATCCATAAAGAAATTTTGTTCGCCATACTCATTGTATGTACGCACAGTATTTAAAAACGTAACACAATTACACATCTGTTTCGCTCAAAGATATTCAATGAATGAATAGTTTATTGGAATTAATAATAATAAAACGTATTTACCACATCTTTCTGCTAGGCGAAATTAAACACGGCAATTCTTGGAAAAAGTATTAGAGAAACCAAGTAAAGATTTATCGTTCTGAGAATTGTCGGTTGTCGATCTACATTAGGAATTACTAATTTTACTAATAGAAAGGATAAGAAAAAGCTTAAATATGCAATATATGCAACTTTTGTAAATATGCATAGAAATGCCTAAATATGCAAATTATGCAATCACTAATTAGCGCTTATTAACTTCAATTAGTGTAATAGTATATATAGACTATAATTAAAGATATGCAAAAAATAAATATATGCATTTTGCATATAATCCGGTCTCTATTAATAACCTAATTTTCTCTATAACTAGTCTATTTTATAACTTATAGTTTTTCCATTTTAACTTTTGACATTTTGTAAGAGTTATTATTATATCTAGCTTTAAGTGCCTTTAAAAACCGTTCATTATTATCATTTTAGTAGAAAGTATTAAATACATTTCTGATGTTAGTAAACCAAAATAAACACAGTAAGCCAGTAATATCCTAAGTAAACGCTAGAAAATGTATCTCAAAACTGCGCTAAACGATCCCTTTATGTACAACACACGTTATTCTGTAGCTTTCGTATATATCTTAATGTGATATTCTCTTTTTTCTTTCTAGGATGTTCACGCGCACAAGAATACTAGCGAAAACTGTTTAAATAAGCAGAACACTCGGAAAATTGGAATGTTTCTGGAAATGTCGAGCAAGGTGCATTCCGTAATTTATTTGATTACGTATTTTCGGCAGTTTTAACGTACCTAGATTATCTTGCTATTATTTGATTTTATGTTTGACTATATAGCGTATTAGCTAATTAAGTAATATTGCAAAGTAGTTACTAGACTTGAAGAACTTGTTTCTATATAGAGTCCTTTTTGGAGTATTTGCCGTAATAGTGGATCATTCGATCTTTATAGAAGCATGCATAATTATGGTATGCGCAAGCTAAGGAAAAAAAAGTATGCTATAGGTCAATATTATACAGGGTGTCTCATGATGAACTTCAGCTGTCGGATAAGTCTGAAAATTTCGTAGTATGCTAATAACAGTAATTTGACCTAATCTAACCAAAAATACATTTGCTTTATTTATCTTAAACGGAACACCCTGTATATTTTTAAATTGTTTTAAAATTGGTAGTCCTAATTTATGTCTCTCTGGGTAAACTTATTGGTTTTCCAATATTTGAATTCTTTATAAAAAATAGCAACATAAAGAGTAACAAAGAATAATACCCCGATCTAAACTACTATCGCAAAGTTTTCTACCCATGGCATAGTAGCAAATACATTGAATATATTGTATGAGTGCCGGAATTACCGTAAATATGGCAATAACAATGTATATTTAGCATAAATTGAATGCATAGCAGACCCAGCCATAAAATATTTATCTATTTAAACAGACCATATTTATAGGAAGTGTGATCATCAAAACAGTGACTTTCATATCACCACAGTGCGCGTGCAATCAACCCCAATGGAGGGGGAAGGGGGACAACTGGAAAATGCGTACAATTTAACAATTTGGTTGTTTGTACAGTCAAATTTAAAACTCATGTTTCCTTAAAGTATTATTTCTTCTATTTTATGAATTAACGTTTCTCTGTATTGCTTAAAATGTGATTTTCGTAGAGTGTTGCCTCAGATATGTTTACATTTAAATTAGATATATCAAACACTCAAATTGATTTAAATAAATACAGTTTATAATATGAGTATTTGTAGAGTAATGAATAATACTGCTTTTAACAATAGTAAGACGAAGCTGAAATTCGATGCAATGAATTGAGTAATGTAATATAATAAAACCAAGTAGGTAGGTGATTATTTAATGCAAACAAACTGTTTTTGTAATTTGAAATAAATGGTTAGTTAATTGGTTCAAGTATGTAGACACATTTAATCCATTAGAGAGGCAATGGCTTAATGAAAACTGTAATAATATATGTTCAACTTGGTTTAATATTATTACGAATAAATAAATGTTATTGTCAGTTATTTTTGACATTTTATTTAACATTCATAGTTAACTTGATCAAAATAATGTAAATTCACAAGAAGAATGTAATTAATTAATTTTGTCACAGAATTAAGAATATAGTATATACACAGCGAAAGTAACACTCATCAAATTCGAATTCGGATTGTATAACGAGGGAAGGTGAAAATATGAAAAGTAGCTAAGAAGTTAAAGTATTCTCGTTTTAAGTTAGAACATTATTTATTAATATAATATTTTCCAAATTCAACGTTACATCAAATAGAATTCCCTTATTTTAGCGAAAATGAGATTTATCATTTTTTCGGATAAATCTGTATACAAAATTTTCGAGATCTACAGCAGTCATATTCTATTCGTGTGTATCACTTGTGAGAGAATCAATGTATGCTATGGCAAATTAGTTAGTTTATAAAAAATTTATAGTCTTTGAAAAGGAAAACTTTAAAATGGGATTATTATTTTTTGCGTGCACACAAATTGATTTGTTCTTCAAATGTTACAAAATAATTACACATACCACTTCTTTTCCAAAAACTACAAAGCGTCTTTATTAATCTCTGCATTGGCAATCTTCGAGGCATTTTCCTTAAATTTCCCTTTCAGGAGCAATATGATCAACATGTGCATAACACCTACACATCGAAAATATGAATATTAGAATTGTATAGTTTTTTTACAATAGATTTTGACAGTATCAATTTGGATCCACGTTTAATTCAAGTGTAGTATTATTTTATTGTTTTACTGGTGTATTTATTTCGTTCAAATTTAGTCTAATAACGTTTGGATATGCATTGCAGTCCAATGCTTTGATATGTCACTGAAAGACAGGGTAAATTGCTGGAAATTGAGTTCTGTACCAATTCCATGTGTATAAATGGTTGCTACCTTTCTAGATGCGAAATATGATTTTAAGATTGTTAATTTTTATATAGTAATGATAGCGTTTTAAAAATTTCAAATGTATTTTTCTCATAATTCAGAGACACATACCTTTGTTATATACAAATTGTAAAGTGATTCAGATTTTTTAATTTTATTTATTTTCACTTCGTTGAAACATCCGATAGTTCTTGCGATCCTATGGCCCATTCTTTATATATAAAACAATGGATGTTCCCCTTATTTCGGTTATTATTAAGGATTTTCACAGACAGTTGGATCCTTGCCGAAGACAATCGCTTCAAGTCAGTTAAGGAACATTTTCAATTCCGAACCGATTCACTAACGAACTCTGTTAGAGGCAGACCTATTTCATTTTGTTCTTGAAAGAATTTAACGGCTATTTCGATAAATCCAATTTCATTCCCAAATTACAACCTAAAAATAGTTGTTTATTGTTAAAACAAGTTTTTCACATTAAATATTATCCAAATTAACTGCAATTTTTTGGGTAATTTTTCTTCAACGACGATTTTCCCGAGTTTCCTGTGATGTTCCCTCCTGATTGAGCCAGACTCGTTGATCTGATTTATTGATGATGACCAGGCCCTGATCCGAATCCGATTCGAAACATTCCAGACTACTCCAATGCGACAGAAGGATTTTCGTCAAATCTACCCAAAAATAAAGTATTTCATTCTATCTAATTTAATTACACTTATAAGAAATTTTATTTTAATCCGTTCTGCCAAAATTTAGTTTAGAAAATCATTTGTAACATAGCTAAGCGATCTCCAGTTACTTGGGGAAATTAGTATAAGTTGGTAGCTGTATATGTATTGAAATATGTATTTACGTTACGAACCAATATGCAGTGATTTACCATCAAGGTTGGCTACTCTGTTTCAGACGTCTATTTAAGCCTAGCTTAACTCGTTTGAACGGTCAGAAATGCGGGATTTTTAAATTTATTTCAAACGTATTCACGTTCGAAACTATGAATTTGAATTGCAAAAGGTGGAATTACTTAATGAACTTTAGTGTTATTAATTAAACGGACTCACGGACTTACCTGAGATTATTATCCATAGATTTATGTCTGATATTAAAACAAGTTTCACATTTTTAATTTTTTTTTAATTAAATAAAATCACTTTTATCCACATTTAAATGTTTTTAATTTACTTAATAGATTGAATCTATTAAGGCACGACATTATCATGCCTATGATTGTCTTTTAAATTGGTCATTGACAGTGAATTTGAAGGAGGGACAACTCGACAACTGTCTTAGTAATCTCTACTCTTACTAAATATATAAGAAAGTACAGAGCTATTCAATATTTTTTTATGTCACCGCCCCTCGATCGGAAATTTCTCCCTAGTGCCATCTGGCTGATGAGAAACACACTTCTAAATCAAAATTGTAAAAATAGATACACTGGGTATATAAAACTTATTTTTCTAATTCATATTAACTGTATTTCTTTAAATTATATTTTTTAATCCGGCTGTATGCTACTGTGTAGCGTAACAATATATATATATATATATTTTTTATGAAATTTGGTACATGCCTATTTCTCGTGGCGCTTAATCCAGTACCGTACTCATATCATTTATAAAAACATGCCTAATATGATTTTTTGCTTTGAATGCATTGGTTTTTCAAAAAAAAAATGTAAACCTTTGTTGAAAGGAACAGTTTTTCACACACTATTATTTAAAAAAAAAGTTGTTTAAAATCGAAAAATTGATACAAATTTTATGGGGGTGTCCCGTTTTCAAATGAACCACACTGTATATAAAAATGTCAAACGTGACATGTCAAACGATGAGTTGCATTACCAACCTCGCATAAAATATCACCATAAATAGTGTCACAAAGTAGATCTTTATACAAAGTGCTCATTGTATATGCCCAATAGAAAAAGTTATTTGAAAGAGATAAATATTAGTTTGCCCATATATGTATAAGGAGATCAATTTGCTTGGATCAATAAATATTTCATTGAATTAACAATTTCGTTTTCTCCGTGTAAACTCTTAAAGAAATGTTACAATTTCATATTACGCGCTTCCGATTTTCTACAATCCAGAAAAAATTATTGGGACTTGTATAGAATGCGCATGAATACTGGGCAATAATACTATAATAAAATAAATTTTACTTGTAGACTTTTTAGTCATATGTTACATTTGTTATCATGTTTATTATTTTTATTAGTTTTTTAATAACTCTTTGAATAATCGATGAATAAAGGTTTTTTAAAACCTAATGATGTGTGATATCACGAAACCGGTCGTCATACAATAAAAAATTTCATTTTTATTAAAACCCATTTTAAATAGGTATAACTCCCTCCATAATGGTGGAGGTAATATGCCAATTTCCACAGTAGAATCATAGAAAACGTACTATCAATTTTATATCTGTAATTGGAAATAAATATTGATTTAGACATCTCGGAAAGTAGAATAGTTTCACTGTAACCTTTTTCGATGAATCAGTTCTCAGAAAATTGCAAATTATATGTATTTTATATAATAATAGTAAATGTGACCTTCTTCAAATAGTTTGAAGGACAATCGAGATATGCGTTGCAACTTAATGTTATCCAATCCCTTATGTATTCTTCGCTTCTGGTAATTGGTATAGTAAATTAAAATTACTTCCGATCGCGTGCGAGATTCGAGAAATAATGGAAGCCCTTCTACCCCACACGCATGTTATGCTATATGGGTATAATAAATTTTTATATTTTTAGTTATATTTAGTATTCAACGTAAACATAAAAAAATTCCTAGCGAAAGATCACTAACTTAACATATAATACATACACAACACACAGGTACTTATACTGTTAATATTTGTGAAAGGGGTGTTTTTACAGTATATGTAATGTTTTTTTTTTTCTATTATTCTTAGAAACCGGCATTTTTACCTTACATGTTTATAGTTGTTGTTTTAGCAAAGTTTACACCTATAATACTATATTTTCTTAACTCAACTTCAACCAGATATGATTCTCTGCTATAATGAAAGATTTTTACTTAAATAGTTCCTAATGACATGCAGATTCTAATAATTCTCGATATTTCATAAAATATTTCATCAAATCTGCGTTTGGAATATAAATACTTGCGTGTTGATATTGTCTAAAAACCAAACTTTCTTGCTGTTAAAGTTGTTTTAGTGAAGCTATTTTTATTATTTTAGTCTAAAAAAACCAAAAATAACGAAAGCAACTAGTAAGTGATTTGAAAGCCACAAATTCAAAATATTTTTTTTTAACTCATCATACTTGATTCTAGCGTCCCTACTGATTTTTGTAGCAGCTAGAAAGCAGTTAACTTTAACTCTATTTCCATTGCTTAGTATTTCATGTTTAATATTTAATTCCGCACACGCAATTCAAAGTTATTATTATTATTTTCCATTGTTGATTTTTTTTTTTAGTCAGGTTTAAGGTGCTAAGGATTGCAGCTTTTTACAATATGAAATAATTAACGAGTATTTAGGTAATAATAATAACAAAATTTTTTTTTTAACTTCTGCTAGTAACTGTAATAATAAAGAGGAATTTTTCCCAAGAAAAATTTTATCCTCACGCAGGATTCGAATTTTATACACACACTCGTTTACCGGACGAACGCTCCACCATTTTAGTTAGCGAGGAATATGCAGGTTCGTGCGATAAATCCATATATATGTCGATATCAGATCTTGAAAGGCCAGCAGGACGGCGAATATGCAAAGATTGCAAGTATAACATAATTAACGACTTGATTACACGAATTTTATTATTTATTTAGGAGTATACTTATATATTTCTGTTTATTATATATTTCAGTGAAGTAGAACATACAAATAAAAAATAAAATCCTTTGGAATGCTCGTAGTAGCAACATTGGATTATTATTTTAGGTTTAAAGTAATTATTCATCCATAGATTTCAAGATTAGTTATATCTACATTTCAGCCCTAGTATTTATAAAAGTACCGACATATAAAAAAGGATATTGTAACAATCAAATAATATTTATTATATTTATTATCATTTACTTTTACAGAATGGATGATTTTCTTTAGAGACTTCATTTATTATTTCTACGTTCTACCACACAGAAAAAACTTAAAAAATATATAATAAACCTAAATACATATATTATTATATAACAAAAAGTCAAGTTGGCACTCTAAACTCAACTCAAAAAAAAAACCATCTCCCAAAAAGGAAAATTATAATAACTTTCAACACGCGTAGGGAATTTAATATTATTTTATCGCAACAATATGTTTTTTATATTTTGATGCTTTTATAACTACTACAGCTGAAACATACATACATACAAATAATCCTGAAATTGATTCATGAATAAATTTCTGTAACCCTAAAATAAACAATAACAAATTGCTCCTATTAAGATCATTCAAAGAGATTTTATTTTTTTTTTACATATATTACCGCACAGAAAAAAAATAACTGCAAGAAATATACAGGGTGATTCTCAATATATGCGACAAACTTTATGAGCTGATTCCTGAGGTTATTTTGATCATAAAAGTTCGTATGATGATATGTCCAAACGGTTTGTTTTAAAGTTACTGAATGTTTATAATAAATTATGATCTATGACTAACACGATATAATATCACAGTTGGTCCTTCAAAACTATTATGTTGAGAGGGAATTGTTTATTTGTCATTTCAATATTTGTCAATAGTTGTCAGAGTATTCATTCAGTTTATTGCCAGTTTCTGTTTTCTAAAATGAATTACACGAATGCTGAGATTTGTGATATGCATTTCGTTTACGTCTTGCCAATGGAAATTCGCGTGCTGCTAGACGTCTTTATGAAGAACGATATCAGAACCGTATCATCCCGCATCATTCAGTATTTGCCCGTCTTCACCTACGTCTTAGTGAAACGGGAAATTTTAAAAAAACGGACGACTGATAACGGGCACCCATCTACAGTGAGAACTCCACCAGTTGAAGAAATGGTGCTAAATGAAATTGAGGAACATCCTACTACAAGCACCAGAAAAATTGCGTTTGCTTTAAACACTTGTCAGGCCACAGTTTGAAGAATATTGAAAGATCAACGGTTGTATCCATATCACATTCAACGGGTGCAGGCACTTTTGCCGGCAGATTTTTCGCAATGAGTGGCTTTTTGTCAATGGATGCAACACAAAATCGCACAAAATTCTGACTATTTGGCTCAAATATTCTTCACCGACGAGGCTACTTTCCCTAGAAACGCGATTATTAATTTTCATAATAATCACATATGGGCCGAAGAAAATCCGTAGGAACTAGTGAATGCCCGTCATCAACATCAATTCTCTGTCAATGTGTGGGCCGGAATTGTTGGAGATCATTTGATAGGTCCACATTTTTTACCGATGCGGTTAAATGCAAGTCATATACCGCATTTTTCTTGAAGAGGAGCTACCCCTACTGCTGGAAGAAGTTCCGTTGCAATTAAGATTACAAATGTATTTATGCATGACGGTGCTCCAGCGCATTTTAGTTTAGTTGCTCTCGGAGTTTTTGGACAATACGTATCCAGATCGGTGGATAGGACGGGGAGGTCCCACAACCGTGGCCTCCACGGTCTCCAGACTTAATTCTTGACTTTTTTTTCTCTGGGGTCACCTTAAATCATTAGTTTATACGACTCCCATTGAAAATGTTGATGAACTGAGAAATCGTATTATCGCAGCTTTTCAAACAATTCTAAATACCTCTGGTATTTTAGAACGGACTCGCCAGTCATTACGACGGAGGATAGAAGCTTGTATTGCAGTTGGGGGCGGTCATTTTCAACAGTTAGATATAATTATTTAGTTTTTACTAATTATTTTGTTAATTTATAATAAAAACATTAATTATGTTAACTTACTATTAAACATTGTACAGCTTTAGAACTAAGCGATTTTGGACATATGTTCTTATGAACTTTTATGATCAAAATAATCACAGGAATCAGTTCTTAACGTTTGTCACATATATTGAGAATCACCCTGTATAGTGGATATCTACCTATCTATAACTTTAGGGGAACTTTTTAATGGCTTATCTGAGTAGAGTGTCTTTTTATCCGCAGCAGCATTTGATGAAATATTTTCAACACATTTACAGTAAATCCACACAGCCATTTTACACGAAATAAAGCCCGACACAGTTACATATATATCTCAAGCACACATGATAGAGGCAAGCGTCAACTTACGCAACACTACCCCTTTGAAGACGACGAATCTTACCTACTCTAAACTACCATCACCCCATTCCGTCGACATTCCTTCCCGGATACGTACAAAGTTATTCGGATACCCTTCAAGATGATTGTTGGAGAGTTTGGAGTTGATTAAGACCTGTTGTTACAGTGTGACGGCAGAGTATTAGCGGGAACTGAGGGCGTCTGCCTTCCACAGACAAGGGTGAGTTTAATAATATTAGAGAAGAACTGTGCGTGTTTGTTTGTGTGTGTCTTTATTTGGCTTCCGTTTAGACGGAATAGGTGAAAGAGTACGGTGACCCAATTCTATGTGGCGACAGAAATTAACTTGTAATTTATTTAATTAAAGTTGAAAAAAAAATATTGTATAAGACTGAATAAGCACATGTGACTGTTAGGTGTTAAATTATATTCCATTTAAAATTAATAAATAAATTATCGAATATTTAGTATGGTCGTGGGGTCCAATATACAGAGTGTATCCTTTTTTTGATATAGACTTTTAAAAAAAAATAAAAAAGGAGTTAAAGTGTTTCAGTAGCTTTTAAAATAAACTTGAGATCAATTGAACGCAATTTATCTCTTACCGTAAACATTTTATTTACGAAAAACTAAACAATTACAAATCATCCCAATCCGATGTCCCCCTTAAAGGTACTACACGTGGCTACATATTCTAATGGACTCTATAACAATTGAAATATTCCGCCTCTAACTAAATGATTGGACATTTAAATAAAACATGCCCCGCTGTATCTACCCCACCACATTCACAATGCGAATCATTAACCCTACATAACTGTGATTTAAAATTACCATGACCCGTTATTAGTGATTATCAATATTACTGTTGAAGATAAACATTCATAAACTTACTAATAATTTTGATATTTAAGTGTACTGTTTAGTGTAGCTCTGAGTAACTTTAATTAACATTTAGCTAATTAGTATTAGTATTTCGCCGCTGGTTATTATCGTCACTGCTGTTCATTTGTGTTTTATTTTGAATGAAATAAAATAAAAAAAATTAAAAAAAAATAAAACTGCTTCTTTACGTTAGCAGCTACAACCGGCTTCTGCTACTTTTGGTTAGCATTTTAAAAAAGCTGCTACTTTTTGTAGCAGTTTTCCTTAAATAGCGTATATTAAATAAACAGATAAACTGTTTCTACAACTTTGCACACCGCCCCAAAGTGTCTTTTGTTACCGTGTATTTATATTGCGGTTGACTCTGTTTGATTCATACTGCGTTCGAATATCTCATCGATTTGTTTTTTTTAGCTCTAAAGCGTTCATTTGTTCTCATCAGAGCAATAGAGCAAACTCTTACGGCGTTATTATATTAGCTCTGAGATGCTTTATTAGATTTTAGTAGTAGATTTTTCTGCACAGGATTATGATCAGGAACTCGCAGATTTTGAATGGAATTTACTACCTTTCTTTATTTTTGTAAATTGTCTTTAGCTGATTTCTTTTAAAATCTGTGTAACTGTGTTACATTCCTGTGTAACTCCTTTGCCTCTGAAATCACGTGGTCAAGAAAACTCCCTGCTCTGCTCGCTCGAAGGAGTGGAAATTCAAACGTAGCATCGGTAACGAGTGGAGATACATGTACTTACATACTGCTGTGAATTAATTGAAGTAAATAAGAATACTAAATTGAATTTAAAATGAAAAAGAAAAAATATATATTACAATGGTCCAGAAAAAAACCTTGAACTGAAGGTTCTAGCCTAAAATAAAAACTGCACTAGATTCTAAACTACAATAGGACAAAACTGTTTCCTATACAAAGCAAAAAAAAGGTTTTATTTGTTCAGAAAGACTATTCAAAATCTTAGAACTTCTATCCACGTGGTTTCACAAATTAAAATAATCGAAGCGTCGACAAATGCAAGAAATTTACAAAAAATTAAAAAGCTAAATGAAAGCACAATGCATCACCCATTCACCCAAACGAGGTGATTGAAACATAAATATAATGCAGCAAAATAGATTAACAGCAAAATTAACTCTTTAAAAATAAACGAAAGAAAAAACTAAAATAAATCTTCCCAAACAAAAAACATAATAATTGATTTTATATCTATAAAGTGCACACTTTAATACATTAACAATTATTACCATAAAAATTCCTTGATTGACTAAATAATTACAGCAGAAACGTTAAATTTTCTATATCAAAATGAATTACAAAATGGCAACAAAGATATACAAAAATACGTCTACTCACGTCAATAGTCGAACAAGGAAGTCCTTAACAAAATCCTACAATTGTTTTTCTTACAAAAATCCCTCTCTCAAAAATCATACAACGCAGACGTATAACATTACAACGACTATATTTAATAAAATACGCATTAAATCAGCACAAGCAAACAATAGACATTTGAATGACTGGATTAATTAAAAAAAAAATTAACACTACATAATTAAAATCATTCAATAAACTCTTAAACTAAAATTATACAAAACAAAACAAAATTGTTAAAATTCTCGGTAAATTGAAAATCAGCTGATCAAAGAAAAATAAATTTCAACAACCATAATATGCAACTTAAAATACACTCAGCGATAAATGGGTTCTATAAACTACAGCAATACGTATGTGAATAGCTTTATAAACGTTTTTTTAACTACTCCAGCCGAAATTAACCCATACACAAAATACAATGTTTGCATTTACAAATTACCGTTTTAGTAATTATGGGGACATATTCATTATAGCAACGCTATAATGAAGTTATATGCCACTTTTTCTTAGTTAAGTAATTCTCTACAATAGTATCAATATGGCTATTTTACAACAAACAAAAATCCAAATTAAGCAAAACGTTTCGACAATTTATTTCAGTCTTTTTCAATTGTATATATTTACATTAAACCAAAAATGGGCCCTGAAACAATAAAAGAAATCATTCACCACAGGTATAATCGTTTACTCAATCACAGACTGTAAATAATATTTTATCATGCCAATGACACATTTATTATAACAATGACACATTTCGTTCGCTCGATGAAAATTCACTGAATGAATGTAGGTTATTGATATCACATTCAGTATTTTTCTCGGAGTAATTAACTAGCAGCAAATCTTCGAAATGAAAGAAGTTTTAATCACGAATTAAGTCGGCAAAGGTATTAAAAATGTTGTAAAATAAACAAATACGACACATAAATAGATAAAATATTATTGACAGTAATATTTTATCTGTAACAGTTTTCTGTAGCGCATCTGATCTGATCTAAGTTCTGCACACTACCAGGTCTGCATATATATAAAATTACGTTTGCAATCTCCACATAACTCAAGAGACCTGTGCAGCTGTCGCGCTGAAAATTGTTTATCCAGCTGTTGTCTACATAAATCTCCTCGAAGAGAGGGTCCACACGCATATACAAACATCTCACTCGGAAAATTCCATTTCCCGCAAATATGTCTCCTTTTCTATTATGTATCAGATAGGTGGCGCTGAGGCAGAATTACGAATCATCTATCAAATATTGTAATATGTATGTAGGTCGGTACTGAATTCCCACAAAAGGCAAGCTTGTGATGTTGCTTATCACGATAACCATCGGTTCGTTTTTTCGCATTCTCCGACAGGCACTTAAGAAAATTGGACTGTTCCTCTGTTATATTTCTGACGAAAATTTTCTTCGGGTAATTCGGAAAATATGGTATAGTTATTTCTTACACAGAGGTTTTGGGAAATTCTTCTGGAAATGTTATTATCCTGTAAAATATTTTGTTCAAACTCGCTGTTTATGATATTTTACTGTTTTTCATTTGGATACCAGACACCATTTGTTTGGCTCATTCTGACTGTTTGCGTGTATGTATTTTTCGCTGACTCATTCTCTTAGTATTCAAAGATGTTTCCCCTTTCACCACGTGACCTATTAATGAAGAATTTTTTTTAAACTTCATCTCAGTTTTCTTATCTCGTTCTCTTCTTCTAGTTGTATAATGGAAGATCACTTTAAATTCATCTAAGAATTCTTGCGTTAATACGACATGCAGTACTGCAAATGACTAATATATACACTTTATTTATGAAAACTAAATTATTACAAATCATCCTAACCCCGTGCTGCACCTGAAAAGGTACTACACGAGGCTACCTATTCTAAGTACTATATGGGTTCCATAACAATTGAAATGATCCTACTCTAACTAAATAACTTCCCTATGATTTTTAATAACAAAAATATAATACAGTAGCCTCGCGACCATACGAATATTACTTTTGAGAAATGATAAAAAATGTAAAATGTGATTAGTTCACATAATCGCGAGTCTACTGTAAATCAGTCAGCTATCAGTTATTATTAAATGCGCCCATGGAACGACTTTCGTTATCTCCCAGCATTCGCCAAGGACACTGATTATATATAATATACTTATATAAAATCAATAGCCACGGAGTAAGGGAAAACCATGGCAAAAACCTTACTCTGGGAGGATCTGGAAGAAGTCCCAGACCTTATTACTGATAGCCACAAATTATTATTATCCTTCTGAGTGCCGAAGAAGCAGCCTCCACGTCTCCTCAAATTCCGACCGCCTTGCCGTTCTCGGCGTAGCTGCTCCCTTTTCACGCATTCAGAAGTTGAACAGGAAAGATTATGACCTAAAAACAAACAAAACAACAGCAGTACCTATTCTAATACTTAATAATAACTTAATCCTAATTATTCTAACCAAGAGTAATTAAATAAATATTTATATTTTAAATATTTATAGTTTAACACCAATTCCGACCACTAAAGAGCATAAAATATTCATTTATAAGCGTGCTACCCTACTAACTATCTAAATATCATGCCGTAGCCTATCTAGTTCTTTAGCAACATTACTAAAAAATTCCCACCATTCGATCGACTCATTATCTCTAATATCTGTTTCGCGTCGCGGCCAATTTAACCCCCTAGCTAATGCCCTAACCTCCGTACGCGACCGCCACTCATCAGTGAGTGGACATTCAAATAAGACATGCGCCGCTGTATCTACCCCACCACACTCACAAAGCGAATCATTAACCCTCCCAATTCTACATAAAAATGATTTAAAATTACCGTCACCTGTTATTAATTCTACCGCCTGATACGATAAATTAACCCTCATTTTCCTAAAACGTGTAACGCTACCGATAAATTTCCTAGTCCACCTCCCATTTAAGGTATTATCCCACCTACTTTGCCAATCATTATCAAGTTTATCCCTAAACGCTTTTTTAACTACACTAGCCGAAATTAGCCCAAATCTAATAATCAAGCTATCTCCCCTAGATACCGCCTCTTTCGCTAATTGATCCGCCCTCTCATTACCGATTGTACCTACATGAGCCCTAGTCCAAAAAAGTTTTATACCCCCCTCGCGCAACATATCCCAAGTATCTAACAACAAATCGGTCGGATTTTTTAAATTCCCTAACGCCTCTAATACAGATAAGCTATCTGTTATAATTCTCACGTCCCGCATTAATTCCCCATTCGCGCCTACTATAAACTACTGCCTGATTTATTGCAACTAATTCTGCCTGAAAAATATTGCAATGATCCCCTAATTTAAACTGTTGATTATGTATTTCAATACCCCTATTATAAACAACAAAAGCCGCCCCTGTACCACCCTCACCCTTCGACCCATCCGTAAAAATTTCTAAACCCTCTCGAAAAGTGCAACTAATATATACAGAGTTGGAACAATTATTTCTTCATTGCGGACTAAAATCTAAGCATTTCATTCCATTGGGTGAGCGATACGTATGCGAATTAGCAACACTGCTTGCGTTATACCTGTAAATCCCGACCGAAGAAGAATTGGTTCTATATATTTTCGTAAATGTGTTTCCCTGTGTTTGTCATAAACTTATTTATATTGTGCATATATTTATGAGTGCAAAAAGAATTATCATTTTAACTGTGCATTACAAATTGGGGGTTTATTTGTGAACAATAAAGGAACTTTAATTTGCTGCAAGAATATAACCTCCAATTGTACCAAATGTAAAGAGGAAGATAGAGAAATAGTAGCACTAAAATCAAGAATATCTCAGCTTAACGAAAAAATGATGAACAAGACGATAATGGAGTATACTATTGAAGAAAATGAAGAGAGTATAATTGCAGATGAAGAAATTAAAGAAGGTAACGAGAATGAGGATGACAAAAATCAACATCTACATGCCCAGGATCTCCAAGTAAGTGATATTAAAAAAATATTTGATGAACTAAAATATGTAAAAGAAACATTAGAAGTTGTAAAAAAGCAATAAATTTGAAACAATCGAATAATATCACCTCAAAACAAAATATAAGCCTGGAAATAAATAAAGTACACAGAGAGATATCTATATTGGATAAGCAGAACCAAACAATCCATGAAGTAGATATCGGTGCGATACGAAAGAGACCTCCACTCATGCCTAAAAATTCAAAAACAGCAAATGCGAAAAATGAAACCACAAATGATAAGCAATGCAATGAAATTACCATTACAGAAAATTCAGAATTGCAAAAGAAGGACTCGTTCAGTGTAGTAACTAGAAAACAAAGTACAAATACTAGAATACCAAAAAAAAATATTGGTAACAGCAATTCAAATGTAGCTTTCATAAAAACACAGAGAAAGTGGATATACGCCGATAAATTCAAAATAAACTATACTGAACACGAATTGCTTCAATTTTTAGAAAATAAATTTAAAACAAACAATTTTATTATAGAAGTTTTAAACAAAACTGATTATTACACTAAGAAACTTATGTTGCGTTTAAAATAGGTTTTCCAGCCGAAGTAGAAGATGTTGATCTATTTGAACCATCAAATTGACCCTCATCCTTCGACCCATCCGTAAAAATTTACTAAACCATCTCAAGAATGTCTATACATTTGTTATAACTAGTACTTTTTAATTGCACTGTAAGAATTCAGCCCCCTTATATTTACTCGCCTCATTTAATCGCTCGCTTCTGATCTAATTCCCATTGCTGTAATTAAACCCTCAAACCCTATTTTATTTGCATGCCTACGAAATTTAAGTTCCCTCAAATGCAAATCTACTGGTAATAAACCGGAAATAACGCACGCCGCATCTGCCGAAATAGATGAATACGCGTTCGCGGCCTTAACAATCTTAACACTTAAATGTGCAGCACTAATTTCTTCAAAGGAGACATCCTATATCCATATTTTCTATACGATAATACATTTTTAGTTACAGAATATCAACTATCCTAAAGTCATTGTTTTCAGAATAGGGCGTTTATATATATCAAAGGAACTTTATAATAAATTGAAACCTTAAGAAAAGTTTGCTCTACAGGCAATGAGTCATAGTACACAATGTAGTACACATACTTATAGACCCACATTCCATGTATTTAACCCTTTAAGGCTTCCCCGCGTAAGATAATTTAAGCAACATCGCTTTACATTCTACCTACCGTATAAAATAGCGAAACCCCACTCTTCAGATTACAACTGGGTGCGCTCAGAAAGGGAGCAGGTAATGTAAGTAAGGTGCTTCTCGCCTTGCAACGTTAGAACCATGCGACACGATGGATGGATGCATGTAGCACTTGAAATGCCACCGCATGAGTTCACTTTACTGAATATTTCAATAGCTCGACCGGACGAGTTACTTTCCGCTGATGGCTGAAGTTCCGGAAATGCAACATGATTGCTGTAGAAGGAATTGGTAGAAAGGTGTATGTACCTGTATTTAGTCGATAGAGGTTTTGACACTGTGGCGGAATCGTGAACGAAATAATAAAATAGGTTAGATGCTGGTTGGTGATAGAATGAGAGTGTCAGGTTGTGTAAACCAAATATTTCCAAGATAAACTAAATCTGTGTGATTTAATTTACCACCACAAACTGAAATGTGTAATTTTTTTTCTATTCCATTTGGACAAAGTGTTCTCATCTTCTATGGGACTTTCCACTATCACACTTTTCCCATTTCTGCTTCTGCAAGCTTGTCCAAGATCATAGCTTCCTTATAAATCTTTATCTATTTTTTTTTTATCAAATGAGGCAGGAGTCACCTTTTTTTCCCTATAGGCGAGATAACCCGAAGAAGGCAACTCGACCAGAAAGACCTATTATGCCCCCATGTCAATTTTAGTCCTCTCAGTCAGGTTGCACTCTATCAAAAAAGTTCGCAATTTAGCTGAGTGTTAACTTACTGGCTCTGTAGTCCAGGAATTTTAGCACCAAAAACGGGTTCGCTCCGTAAAAAATCTTGATAATTGATTTTTTGATTGGATTATGTCAGAGGGTGTCCCCTAAGTATAAAATCAAGTTTGTGTCGTCCGAAACCATAGCACGAGCATTAACCGCCATCTTGAAAGACACTTTTTGCAAATATCTCGGAAACGGTGAGTTTTACATTAAAAATTGTAAGGACATTGTTTGTAGAGGATAAATTTCCCATCTTTTTTATTTGAAACTTTTTTCTCTATTGTTAATATTTGCCGAGATATGGTCGATTAAAAAGACAAATTTTTGTTTTTGGAAAATATCTGGATAATTTTTGGAAATACCAAAAAAAAATATGATTATCAGCATGACATTTTCTACAATTTTTGTATAAAACTTTATTTTATTAAATCGATAGTTGCTGAGTTCTAGCGCAATGAAAGTTGCCGTCAGGTAAAGAAAAACTGATTATTGGTAATACCTTACTCTAGCATGCCAAAAAAAAAGTGTAATCGAAGAATTTTATAATTGAGACGCTAAAAATAATATTTATTATGAATAGAAGGATATAGGCGATAGGAGGAAAGTTTGCGCAATAAAAACATTTTGACGAATTGTTTGAAACACATGAAAATGTATTCATTTATTCATATTCATTATAATTTGCGCGATTTGAGTCGCGATTTACAAATTAGGATCACATCATCATCATAATAATAAAAAATTGTTCTTGTCAAATTTTAAACGTCGATGATAGATTTAAAACAATTTTTTTTTTGTTTGGAACAGGAAGGGCGATTTTCGATGGTTTGCGAGTTTTCTTCTTCCATGTTCAAGTCATGAACAGCAAAAAAATCTATGAAAGATTCATTTTCTGTCTGTCCCTGCTCATAAAGACTACCTTCGGAGTCTTTCCTCATTCAGAGGAAGCCCTAAAGATTTGCAGTGCTTTGCGCCGGCGAGTCCATTGTAAAAGGAGCCGCGCCTAGCAGGAAGTTGGGATATAACAAACGTTTTGATGCTGCCATATGAGCTACCACACGTCGGTTTTGGACCAAGGAACAGCAACTCACTGGCGGCCCTTGCTAACGTGTCAGCTATTTCATTGCCCCTGATCCCAGAGTTCACCCTAAGTTCAAACCAAAACAAAGTAGGTCCTAAAGGACAGGACCGGATTACCAAAACGAATAAAGTTAACAAAAGAAAGAAAAGTCAGCTTACCAGTGACCTAAAGATGACGCCATTAAACTAAATGAATGCCGGCTAACGTTACTGTTTGTAAACCCCTTTTTAGGAAAATATCGATGCAACAAACACTTCTCCTGGCAATCCTGGCAATGAACGAAACTTGAACTAATAATTGAACAATAAAAAGCTATTTTGACGGACAATAAATTACTAAAAATTTGGAAATGAATAACGAAAAATGGGACATTACTTTTGACTATCACGTGACTAAGATGCGTTGAAACGAGCAAGAAGTGCGAAACTTAGTTGCTAGATGGCGTTGTAGGGTCTAATTCTTAATTTAATTAAACAATAAACTTTAGATAAAATCCATAAATGAAACGATCGCAATCCCACGGCAACAAAGTTATAGAGAGTACTGTTCGTGTACAGCCAGTACATCATTGCCGGCTTTAGCCTTCACGTTTTACCCAACATACCTCTACAAGCCCAAAGAGTTACCTTAGTCACCACCAAAAAATTGCGAAATGTCAAAAGAGCACATTATGCACTTTTTGCTACTGATCAAAAGAAATGACTTTTTGATACATGTTGCCGCAAAGAGAATTAATTAAAACCCATCTTTCCTATATAAATTTTGCCCCAGGAATGATTTTAAAAGTTGTCCCCTTTGACATGGCAATTGACAGATTTTGGAATTTTATATAAATCACAGCAGATAAAGAGTTATTTGAGATTGGTTTCAATTGAAATGCCCTGTATAATTATCCACTGTTATATATATGCATGTTGAAGTAGAAGATAGATGGCACTAGGTTAGAGAGAACAGATCATGTACGACAACACTAGACATGTGTGTACTATGAATGTTAAATAAATAAATGTTTAAACTTACTGATCAAGTTTAATTCTAAAATTTAAATATAAACATGGCGCAGTCATCGACATTATAAAAGAATTTAAGTGAAAAAGTTGATACAAGAAGAAATTTAGGAAATTGAAGAAGTGAGGTTAGCATCAAGGAGATAGTGTGCCGCGTTACAAAAATGGACGTAAAAGTACCAAGTAATTTAAAGTTAGATGGAAATTTATCAGAAAACTTTAAAAAGTTTAAGCAAAATTCGAAATTTTTATCTGGTGGCATCAGGAAAAAACAAACAGGAGGATCCAGTTAAAGTAGCAAATACTTTTAAATGTAATAGGTGAAGAAAGTGTGGAAATATTTAACACATTTTAACTTTACAGATGAAGAGAAGGCAAAGTATGAAAGTGTTATCCCGGCATTTGAAAATATATGAACCCAAGAAGAATGTAGTATATGAGAGATTCAGATTTTTCAGTCGGAAACAAGAACCAAATGAGTTGTTTGATCACTTTGTAACTGATTTAAAAAAATTTAGCATCATCTTGTGAATTTGCTACGCAAAAGGATTCCTTGATTAGAGATCGTATAGTACTAGGCATCAATGACAAGCATGTACAAGAAAGATTATTAGGAAAAGGAGATTTAAATTTGAAGAAAGCTGAAGATGAATGTAGAGCAGCAGAAATCACAAAACTACAGGTAGAGAAAGTGCAAAGTGAAGCTGTCCAAGGAATAAATAAAATAAAGAAGAGTTATGAAATGAACAACAGGCATGAAGAAGACACTCGAAAGAAAAGAAAAGAGAAACCGAAGAGAGATGACAAATATGGAAATGAGAAGACAAAATTTAATTGTTACAGGTGCAAAACGAAGCATGGACTAAGAGAATGTCCTGCATTTGGAAAAAAATGTACGCGATGTGGAACTTTAAATCATTTTGCGAAAGCATGCAAGGTACGGAGTGTACGTGAAGTTCAAGAAGATGAAGATGAAGTGGTATCAAACTTTACTGATTTAAATATTTGTAGTTTAGAAATATTAAATGTAAGTAATGTAGATAAGTACACTAATATAAATATAAATAATGTAGAAATCGGCAATGAAAGAGGTGTAAATAACCTATCAGTGTGGCATGAAAATATTAAATTAAATAATGTTATGATTAAAATTAAGATTGATACCGGATCAGAAGTAAACATATTACTTCTAAATTTATATCAAACATATTTTAGTAATTTAAAATTAGAAAAATCAAATGTTGTTCTACAAGCTTTTGGTGGTTCTAGGATTAGTACTATTGGAAAGATAGATCTTAAATGTCAAGTAAAAGAAAAAGAGTCTCAAATGTAAAGTTTTACATAGCAGATGTTAAAACTTACCCTATTCTAGGCTTAAATGCTGCACAAGTGTTAGGTTTTATTAATAAATTATGTAAAGTAGAGGTACTTAACGATACAAAAGAATGTTTTATAAAGAAAAATATTCATAATTTTGCAGGTTTAGGTAAATTCAAAGAAAAATATCAAATTAAACTAAAGCAAAATTATACCCCAGTAGTAAAGTAGTAAAATATAAAACATCCACAACCTTGCAACATGACAAAGTTTAAGCATAAAGGTAAAACAAACAATTTAGAAGTACGAGTTTATAAGATGTGTTGCTGGTGATACATTTGCTGTGATTGATGATGTGTTTAAGTCTGTTAATATGAAACAATGGCAAGGAAAACGTTTTAGCATCTGGTGGTACAACAGGATGCTTCTAGAAGATCTAATGTGACAAGTCATGTGATTGATATATATTCCAGCGTAGAATAATAAAGTTTCTGGCAATTTACTGTAGTAGTAGGTGGATTTATGCATGGTAATTTCCGACAGAAAGTAAATGAGTGAAAACAATTATAACGAAACAAAATTAGTAAATCCAATTACTTATATAAATTAGCTCTTGTCAAAACGAGGCAGCCATTTTCTTTGTAATAAACAAGCATTACACAGTCGTTATGTGAGTGTATATGATTAAGTGCTTAAGTATGGATGTATATTCAGTAAAGTTAATCTCTTTTAGCCTGCTTCTAACGAAATTGGAAACTAGAATTACCTTCTCAAAGATGTTAGAATAATTGCAATGTTTTATAGTTCACAGCTATATTATTCTCGACTGTTGGGAATGCAATTAAATATATTTAATTCAAGTAAACGTATAAAATAGCTTTTCTGCTACGGTTGGTAAATATACAGGAGTAATATTTGATAACAAAACGATGTACCATCTTTAGCAAATTAAATGCGAATTGAAGCTCCACAAATCTCCGATTATTAATGCAATCGAAGCTACAACACACTGAAATAGTAATTAAAAATTATTTGCAAACAATTCTGCATTATTCATTGCCCGGTACGCAGTATTTGTAGTTTAGATTGCATAAATCATTGAAGATTTGTGGAACTTTAATTCGCATTTAATTTGTTTAAGATGGTACCTTCTACTCTAATTCCCAGGCAAGGAAAATTAGATTCTATGAAATGTTGATATCAAATTGTCAATCAATTCTACAGAATCGCAGTTGTGTTGGTTGTGTTGTCACTATCTGTTGCTACCAGCGAATTCTCAAGGCGTATTAGATAGTAACAATTTTCCAGAGCATGAGACCAGATTGAATAATAATAAAAAAAAATTAAATATTGTTTATAAAAGATTATAGATATTAAATAAAATGAATGATTGCAAAGTACCAAAGGATGGGGAAGAGGGATAAATAAAACAACGTTTATAATTTATTTCCCACGTTGCGACTGTAGGGGTCGTTTCGGCCAGTGAGGCGCCGGAGAGGTGTCGGATTGAGCGCCACTGGGTTGTATCTATTGTTGCCTTCCCTGGCCCGACGCTGTCGCCCTGTACGTTAGCCACAGCCCAGAATGGCTAGTTTCCAGTAGGGAAAACAAGGGATTGGTACTTGCCGAATATGGTTTTATAAATAATTAAATTGAATGAAAAAGTTAATTAAGTAAATAAAAAAACTAATGCGCCAAAGACAATAAAAATGGAATTAAATAAAACTCAGAAAAACTATTTAAACAGTTATATTAACAGTTGATTAGGTGAAGCCAAACACTAAACGATTACAAAGTATAAATACACGAAATGAACTTTTGGGAGTGACGTGTTATTGTCAAAAATTTGTATTACAAAGAAACAAGAAAAATCTACCTACTCGATCGAGCATGCAATTGAACACGACCTACCATTGTTTTAATGTGAAAAGATGAAAGAAAAAAAAAATTAAAACAAAATCAAAAGTTACGTTAAATTAAACAATGAGAGCAAAGAAACTAAAATATCAAAAGTTACGTTAAATTATTCTGAATCCAATGGTAGTTCGTTACTACAAATACAAAAAAAAATAAATCTTAAAATTAACTTACATTTAAAAACAATGCGCAAACGGTTGATTGCCACCAAACACCTCGGGGAGGATGAAGTGGAAGAAGCAGGTGGATGAAAGAAGAGGGCCCTTGTCCGGGTACGGCTTAGGGACGCTGCTTGTGAGATATCCCCTCCAGGGGAAGTTTTCGTCGCCAAAATACAATAACTCAAAAATTGCTTCCGTGGAGTGGTTTCCTTTTGACCTGATATCCCCCCACAGGGGTTACCGAACGGGTATTTTTGGTCAAAAGGGGGTACGGCAGAGCGTCGCCTCTTAGACGGTTATGTCTACACACTTAGCGGGCTGGAAAGTAAGTCAAGTGAAAAAGGGAGAGGAATCTAGCTCCCGCGCTATGCCATTAAGTAGCCAATAGGATCCGAGTATCGAGGATTAAGGGTTTGCACGTGGTCGTGTTTATACGAAATTTCTAACGTTTCAAGTACAGTGCGCACAAAAAAAATGTGCAGCAATTAACAAAAATGAATAAATTCGGAGCTAATTATGAACGGAGTTTAATGAAGTTTACAATACAAATGCATCTAAATAGATACTAAAATTCGACAATTTAAGAATTTAGAAAAAGGTCACAAATAAAGCGGTACATTTACAAAAAACAACTTCAAGGTTAAACGTGACGTTATATGAAATAAGTAAATATCGAAATTCTCGGTAGTAAAGGTCAATGAATTTAGATGGTTTCAGATAAGATAGTGTACAGTTAGAGAAATAAAAAAAAGGTGCGCAATGCTTTGAGATTGAAAAAAATGAAACAAAAATAGGCGGCAATAAAATGGGTTAAAGACGGAATAGGTAAATGAGCAGTAAAATAAGTTCTAACAGTCCTTAAAAAGAGATTAAATAAGAAAAGGTGTTTTCAACACGTAACACTGTAAATAATGCCCATTTCTATATATGTATATTATACAGAGTGTTTTGCCAGCAGGGAATTAATGTTTACGTCATTGAATTCATATTAACAAGAGCTTTTATTTTTATTAAGCCCATCCTATGTCTATCTTTTCTACCTATAGTTTTCATTAATTTTTCATTGTTGCGATCATATTTGTAATCTTAGTAGGCGACGATTCTATAATGACTGTCGATGATAATAAAGCTTTCGAAAAGAGAATTAATTAATATGGTGTATGTACTAGGAGAATGTGACAAAAACTGTTTTCTGATTTCACGTATGTTCAGTCAGAAATATCAAAAAGCTCTCTTTTAAAAGAGTTTTGAAAGAAGTGCAAGAAAGATGAAACTACGAAGTAGGCGTAGTTTGCCCACAATTGGTAGTCATCGGAGAAGGTTCGCCTGTAATGATCCCAAACCATTTTACTTATGTAGTTTTCGATTTTATTCATCTTCTGACTATTACAAGTTAAAACTACCTGATGAAGATTTGCTAAAATTGAAACCAGTTGCAGAAGACTGCAGTAAATAATAAATAATTAAGAAGCACTTCATGTCTAATACGTCTAATTATATTACCTAATCATGGACCTTCAAACATATAATTAAAGTTTTTGTTTTGAATTGTCAATATTTAGTGTTGATTTACGTGTGAACTCTTTAATTATATTAGTTTAAAAGTAAGATACAACTTAAAACAAATTTTGTTACATAAGCACTGTTGAGCTAACAACTAAAATTATAGTTAATCTTACAAAAAAAAAAAACTTACAATTAGTGAACATCAACATGTTTGTTGTTCCAAATTTATTAATTTAAGAAACCCAATGAGCTTATTTGAAAAATAAATATTGTTTAATTAACAAAATGAGCTTTATTCAGTAATGGAAGTGCGGCTGAAAAATTTGCAGTAACTGTTTTACTATCCATATAGTGCCAAATACGTTAAATATATCTAAGTGTTCCGGAAGTTGTCGTAAAGATGGCGCTTTTCCTATGCCACACCAATTACGATGCATATTCGTCACAAAACGTGTAATAAGCAACGGTTTACCAGGTAAACATCTAAAAGAAGCTGTGATAATTAAAACAACTATTATTGACATACAATGGTAGTGATTTTGATAATTGCTGTTTTTCTACAGTATACAATATCTGGTCTAGAGATATTTCGTTGTTTTTATACAACCTAAAAAGTGTGCTGAGTCAATGCATTTTGCCTCGGTTAAACACATTTTTTTTGTCAGTGTGCGTTTGTGCATTTGTTTAGAATCTGATTTGTAAAAAAAAAATCAGAAAAATCTAATTTACGTGATATCGATGACAGGTGGCACATAGTTGAATTATCTTGCTACAATTTACATTTAAATATTAGTTTTTTTTTTGTAAAATTTCCTATCAATTTAAACATTCCCCGTTAAAAAATCCCAAAACGTGATATATGGCGTTTTGAATCACATTAAATCAACATGAAAATTATAAATCAACGTCGCATAGTTTGTGTTAGTTCACGTATTGGTAAATAATATTTTGCTGTTAGTTCTGGGCTGCAAATAATAGAAAATCGAGATAAAATTCGGCGAATTTCAGCTATGACTATATTGCGTGGAATAAATCACAATCAATAGTTTATGAAAGCTTTTAGATTAATTAACAATTATAAACTGGGTCATACAGTTCGATAATTTTCATCCGTATACAGGTGGACTGTTATTATTCTATACAATTCAGTTGCGTACTTTTTAAGCTGTACATAAACAAAAAAATGTTTTAACTTTTATTACCTGATAAAAGAGGTTCTATGACGGCTACAACATTCTGTTTGCTATTTTAATAATAATTAAATCAAAGTTGTATTTATTTTATCAACATTAAAAATATGTTTACAGCTCATTCTCCCGTATGAATTTCTTCTGACATCCACTTTAAATAAAAAAGAGAGTGATTTTATAATGCATATCTTTTTCCATATTCAAATGTATATTTTTCCTATTTAAATGCATATTTTATATTCTCACAAGCATATCTTGCGTGCATATTTTAATATTTTTAGTGCATATAAATCCTTTTAGTAATGACTAAAGACCGGATTATATGCAAAGAAAAACTGAAATATACGCGCATATATATATGCATCGATTTTTGAGAGAATATGCATAAACCTGGGGCATATATGCAAAAAAATTGCGACAATATGCAAAATTTTTACATGAAATAAATAACAGCAGAAATTTAAACATTAACTTTATTGCACAAAATTTTTTCACAACATATTTCTAAAACAATTTATAATTAAATGTTTTTCAAAATTGTGTAAAAGAAAGTTTTGTCTTCTATTAGAATACATATGTTTCGAAATAGAAAAGCTTCTTTCAACATCCACAGATGTAATTGGTGCATTTTTTAACTTTGCAATACATTCTAAACTAAAATTAAAGTCGAAATCGTTTTACTGTTTCACCTTCCAAAATTTTCTTAACTTTATTCAAATTCAAATACCCCGCATTTTTATTTATCACTTTTTTAAATTTATCGTATATAGAATTACCTATTGTACCCTTAACCTTCTTACATAGCATATCAAATTCGTCTACTATTTCGACTGATTCCGAGAGCGACATCCCTTGCGTTTCTAGTTTGCGAATGGAACTTGAAACACAGCTATAATTTGACTTAATATACAAAAGGTTTTGTAGCAATTCTGTTGATGTTACTATCTTTTTACAGTTTTCTAGAGCAATGCAGTCAGCAGTGACTTCAAGAATTACATTTTTTATTCCTTCAAAATTATCGGCGAAAAAGATTGCAGCCTCTAACTATGTACCCCATCTCGTAATAATCGGTTCAGGAGGCAACTTAACATCGGGAAGTCGCTCCTTATAAAATTGGATTCGTAAAGGTGCTTTTAAAAATACTTTCTTGACATTGCTAATTAAATCATTAATGAAAGGGAATTGATTCCATAATGTCTTCGGCTACACGATTGAACCCATGCGCTAAACAAGTGGTATGAATAATGTTACTACGAAAAAAATTTAAATTTTGCGCGGCTTTTATCATGTATGGTGCAGCGTCGGACAACATTAGTAAAATTTTTTTCACAAGGTATACTTCCAGGTAAAAAGAAATTTGATAAACCTTTCTTGAACGAATTGGGCAATTGTCACATTATTTGTTTTTTGAAGTTCTTTACAATAAATTAAATATGATTTACCTACAATATCTTCATGAAGAATTCCTATTAACAAATGGGCAATATAACGACCGCACTTATCCGTACTTTCATCTACCATGATGTAAATAAAATTATTCCCTACCAATTGTTGAATTTCTGCTATTGTTTGCTGGTAACAAGATGTAACATAACTTTTTCGTAAGGTACTTTCGTCAGGTATATTATGTTTGCAATATTTTTGCAGAAATGATTTCAAATTAACATTGTTTAATCTTGCTAATGGTATGTTAGACGAAATTAATGCTTTACACAGATCTGTATTATATTCTTCTTGTTCTGAGTTTCGTGAAGTTGATGCTACACATTGACGTAAGATTGCTCCACACATGCGGATCGCTTTAGTTTTTCACATTTTCCAATATGTGATGGAGTTTTAACGTGTTGATCAATCAGGTATTTTCTCTCAGAAGACACCTACAACAGCAATTGTCATTTTATATCAAAAGTTAAAGAATTTAAAAACAATTGTAAAGCTTTTAGTAAAATTAAACTTACCAGTTTACTGCAGGCTCGACAAAATATTTTATCGCCATCCTTTACCAGTTCAGGATGTGGCTTAATCCATAAAGAAATTTTGTTCGCTATACTCATTGTATGTACGCACAGTATTTAAAAACACAATTACATGCTGTTTCGCTCAAAGATATTCAATGAATGAAAAGTTTATTTGGGAATTAATAATAATAATACGTATTTACCACATCCCTTCTGCTAGGCGAAATTAAACACGTGCAGTTCTTGGAAAAAAGTATTAGAGAAATCAATGTAAAAGATTTATCGTTCTGAGAATTGTCGGTTGTCGATCTACATTAGGAATTAGTAGGAATTTTTACTAATAAGGGACTAAAGGATAAGAAAAAGCTTAAATATGCAATATATGCAATTTTTGTAAAAATATGCATAGAAATGTCTAAATATGCAATATATGCAATCACTAATTAGCGCTAATTAACTTCAATTAATGTAATACCTCTACATATAGACTATAATTAAAGATAGGCAAAAAATAAAATATATGCACTTTGCATATAATCCGGTCTCTATTTATATTCTTAGAAGCATATCTTGCGTGGATATTTTAATATTTTTAGTGCATATATGTAAATCCGGCCTTTAGTAATGTAACTGTCCCATCAAAATACATATTTTTACACAACAATAACCTCCCTACGCAATTTTATTTCAGTTTGTATAACCATTATACGAGATATATACCTAATATTATAGGTAAATGTGCAATCTAAAAATGAACTCAAACTATTGCTATAGAGAAATGTAAACAAAATGTCGCTTATTTATATCTGCCTTGAAATGGCCGTCCCTATTTGTAAACTTGTTTATAGCGAAGTTGTTCGATACGTCAAAGAATACAAACACGATCTCCTTCGAAAAATATCGCAGAAGCACATATTGTATTTATTTAGTTGAATGGTGAAATATATGAAGCACACAATACAAATACATTACACAGATAGCTACTTCCGTTTGCGGTACGAACAATGGGTGAGCATTCTATCTTTTTGAAACGTCACGATCCAATCGGTACGCCCGGTATAAATAAATAAGTAGCATCTCTGAAATCACGAGAGATAGATGCCTTATGCTGCAGCAAGCAATACGAAGTCTTATACGTATTGCACAAGACCATATATTGATTTTTGAATTGAATTGAACACTTATTAGCAATTACTACTTATAGTTTGGCTGTTAAAAAAGCGCATCAGATTTATTAAAATATTTTTAATTCTAATTATTATTATTATTAAAGTATGGAACAAAATATTTGTGTATAAGGTATTCCAGTGCTCGGTACTGTAGGGGGAAGCGACTCCCCTACTATCCCTGTAGGGAAAATCGAAAACAAGTGTGTGAGTCAGACGGCCAGCAAAGATCGGCTATTGAAATTAAAAACATATGTAGATGGCTGTCGCATATTAGACACTTCAACGTAATAAAAATTGGGTTTAAGAATATTTAATATTTATTGATTGTAGTAATAAAGTGTAGTACTATTCTAAGATGACATCGTACGCAAATAAATATGTAGGTATATTCGAGGAAATAAGTAAAACGATTCGAAATGCGACGAGTAAGAGAGAAGATATCGGTTTCATTTTTCGCCTCATATCTACTTATTAATAGCGCATTGTGCACGAAAAGTTAACCGTATTTAAACTATTTTTGAAAATTTATTTTATTTTAAATAAACATGCCGACATAAATGTCATTCGTAAAATAACATGAGACTTCTTTCATAATTATAATTATTTGAGTTATTGTTTGAAATAATCTTGATTTATGGCGGGACTAACGTTTGTAAGGTCACCTATAAGTTCATAGGAATACATGGATGGAGAGAATACCATAATTAATTATAAATTTACTTTCTCACCAGCGTTTATTGACCCATTAGCCGTAAATGTTATTATATTACATATAAAAGGTTCTGTATAGGCATTCCAATTAATTTTGGATGTCATGGTAAATTAGTCCAACGCTTCTTTAATGTTTAAAATGTGCACATTTAATTATTGTTAGTAGGAAAGGAATCAAATAATGAAAAATACAGAGCGTTCTCTTTAAACTGAAACAGTTTGTTACATCGCTTAGCAAGAAGGGATAATTTCCAATGGTTAAAATATTTTAAGAACGTAATTCATTATCAATGACTTATTAAAAATTGTAATTAATTTTGATGTTTGGTGTTCCATACACTTCTACGATGTCATCCACCTTGGACAACCTGGTATAAACGCAGCACTTGTAATATAAAAATAATATATATTTCATTTCATATGTCTAAAATGTAAATATATAGACATATTATAAATTTCTTCAAAATTATTTAACCGGTGTTTAATTAATTATTTTTTTTTCAGTTCCTTGGGTATGCCGGTATGTTTGTTTGTTGACCTGTAAATGTAAATAATAATAATAATAATAATAATATGTTTTATTTATGAAAAACACAAAGTGTATATAAAACGTCATATGAAACAAAAGGAAAACAAAGCATACCAACAAAAAATATATGATTCTAACCTACATGCTACCCCAAACTACCACCACCTAATAACTAAAGTGTAGAATTAATGTGAAAGATCTATAAACTTAACATTTATTGTGTTTGCAAAAATTCCGTAATGGAGTAGAAGGTATGCTGGAGGAGATAGGTTTTAACTTCATATTTAAAAGTTCTAAAGCAATTAATGTTTTTGTAAATGGCAGGCAGCTTATTAAAAATCTTTAACCCCAGATTATATACGCCAGTGCTTGTTACATGAAGAGTACATGTTGGAGCGTGAAGATGATCCTTCATTCGGGTATTGTATTGATGTACTTCATGATTGTACAGATATTGTTCTTTATTCAAAAATACGTATGTTGCAGCTTCCAAAATATATAAACATGGCAAAGGAAGAATACCTAAATCATGAAATAATGGCCTGCAAGAATCTCTATAAGAGGCACCCACAATGCCACGAATCACAGCTTTCTGGCTTATAAACACGTCATAGGTTTCCGACGATGAACCCCACAGCAGAATGCCATACATTAGCCGAGATTGAACTTCGGCATAATAGAGTTTTATGAGGGTACTCTTAGAGAGTTGTGACCGTAAGCACCGAAATAAATATGCTTTGCTTGAGATTTTTTTGGCTAGGTTCTCGCAATGGTGTTTCCAAACTAACGTTGACTGCAGGTGTATACCTAGAAATTTGGTAATACTATGTCATCGATGTCTACCACTCTCTGTCTTGGGTGAAATGTCATAGCCACAGTTTTTTCTGTACTTAATGCCAGCTTATTGTGAGCGAACCAATCGTGAATCAGCTGGCATAAATTGTTCATCGTCAAATTAGAACCTTCTGCAAGAACAGAGATGTCGTCGGCATGCATGGTGATATAAACGTTCTGCAATAAAATGGCAATATCATTAATGTATAAGTTAAACAGCACAGGACCAAGTACTGAACCCTGTATCACACCGGTAGTTAATGGCAAACATGATGAATGAAAGTGCCTAACTCTTCCGTTAGCATCATTAAACCGCACTCGTACGAATTGTGTCCTATTGTCCAGGTATGATTCAAACCATGCAGCAATCTTGCCTCTAATACCGTATGATTGTAGTTTCTGTAGGAGAATATCATGCTGAACACAGTCAAATGCTTTTTTCAAGTCGCAAAATAGTGCAATAGGCGACTTTCTTTCTTCGATAAACTTCAACACTTGATTGTAAAATTCTAACGTGTTTTTACAATTTTAAGTTTTAAATGTAATTAAAAGTTCTATTGACAACACCCCAAAGGTGAAAAAATGAAAATAACTAATGATAAATAAAAAATGAAATGTGAAAAAGGAAAATATAAAATTTTCGAAACGTAAAGAACATCTTTATAATTAAACAAAAAACCGGCATACCCAAGGAAATGAAAAAATAATAATTAGACATATTATATACACAGCAAACTTCATTTAAATTTTTTAGAATTTTATTAAAAGGATAAATTAACAAACAATACATTTTCGTAAAGATAAAACAAAACTGGCTAGAAATATCGCAGAAGTTATGTGGACAAATCAAAAATATATAATTTGGCATTGAATACTGTATATAGACCTGAATTAAAAAATTATACAGGGTGTTCACAAAATTATGATTTTTTTCCATATTTTTTTATTCTAATGAGATTTTATGTAGGTATATTGTTGTGTGTTTGCGTTGTATATTGAAAGCCAATGTAAGATTATACCATGCATATCTTTTTAAATCAGCTCTATATGCAGTTCCCGATACCAAATAGAGTTTTATCACCGGTTTCTGATATTCGATCAAATAAGCACAACATATGTCGATCCGTGCTTATTGTAACATCCTGTATATAAATGGCCATATCAACCGAAAGTCTACATAAACCCTGCAAGTCCTCCATTGAAACTTTTTTTCTATCTCTCACTGTTTAAAAGTTATTTTACATAAACGAAATTTTTGTTGAATTTCAAGGGCGTTTTACAACCCCTAAAGTTGAAGTTCCGCAGCGACAGAAAGTGTCCTTGAGTAATACTCCGTGAGGTCTACAAACTAGCGAAATTTCATTAGAACCCGCGATTTACAGTTTGCCAAGCTACCTTGTGAGAATGATTCAAGATATTTCAAGTTGTGTGTCTATAGGAAAACATATGGAAACAGTGATGTTACATCAAAAGATATTAGTTTATTTCCAGAAGAAATTTGAAAATTGTGGAGTTTATCTAGGAGTTTTTTGTATTTTTTATGGAAAATGCTTTTTCCAATTTACGTTGATTAAACTCTTGTACTGTATAAATAACAATTTAGAAATTGCATAAGAAGGTTTTAGCATATCATTTTGTTAATTGACACACTGTTTCAATAGATGATTTAGATGTAATTAAGTCTTCAAATTGTAAAAATCTTAACATGTGGGAAGCTATCTATATGAAAAAAATAAATAATAGCTTACTAAATAGAGATTTAATTATAAATATAATATATACATTTCGCTGTTCATACTGACAGCTTCTTCAGTTCAGTTCCTGAAGAAGCTGTCAGTATGAACAGCGAAACGTCGAGCGAAAGTTTTGACACACGGCGAAACCCGCAAGAAGCTGTTAGTTATAGTTACACCGGCTGTGAAAGCCTACGCAGTGTTAATTATAAATATTTAGAATTCATTGGAGATACTATTCCTGAAGCTTAATTTTATCTTTTGTCACCTTTCTGACATACATTATACTTGTACACCTGAAGATGTTAGCTTACTTAATGAAATGTACATAGTGTAAAGATTAAAAAACTGTTATGAGGTAGAAGTTTACTAGGATGTATTGAAAAATTCTTAGCCTACTATAGAAGCATACAAAATTTGACAGTCAAAATATTTTATTATCCAACATATTCCTCTAATTATTTGGATGCATTTATTACAACAAATCTGCAACGCCTCTACACCTTTCA
Organism: Protaetia brevitarsis; assembly: GCA_004143645.1. Taxonomy (NCBI): domain Eukaryota; kingdom Metazoa; phylum Arthropoda; class Insecta; order Coleoptera; family Scarabaeidae; genus Protaetia; species Protaetia brevitarsis. Next base: position 588,105 of record RXPK01000150.1, on the reverse strand, counting down.
AAAAGAAATTTTTATCTTACTCCGCAAATCAGACCTCCACAACTTCTATCACCTCTTCGTTGGAAGAAAATCTACGACCTTTTTAAACTTTTTTTCAGTTGAGGAAAGACATGATGGTCCTCATTAAGGCTATGAGTTAATTAATACTATTGAGTAAGAGAAATGTATGCAGTAGTTAAACAAAAATAAAACCGTTCTAATTTAATTCGATACACATTTAACTTTACTGCCACGAAGTTGTATGTATATTTCACGGCGGTCGTATTCCATTCAGTCGATCGTAACCTCTCGTAGTATTTGGTGACGAAAGCGTCGTCACTGCGAACGAAAGAAAAAAGCACCGGCGTCTTAGATTATAACCCTAGTTTAAGTGGGGACGTAGTGTAGATACAATGGGGGAAAGGACAGACAGATCAATATATGCTGGGGGTGCTGGGCGTGTCAAGGCGATGGAGAAGCATTTTCAACACTGCCACACCACTACTACGGCTAGTAGTGCGTCCGCCAGTCTCGTGCAGCTAACTTTATTATCCGTTCAACAAACATACGCGATGACTTGAGAGAGTTGTTTGACCGTGGAAAGAGTATTTCGTGACAATACCTTCTACAGAGTGTCCGGAAAGGCTGAAGATAGACAAATATCGACGTAATTAATACGTTTTTTTCATTTTTTGTAGAAAATCATAAAACTTGTCAAGTAGGATTTAAAAAAGAAACTTTATTTTAATGAGGACTACAATTCAGGAGGGATAGCATCCATCTGGGGCAATTAATCGTACCGTTCGCTGCGACCACAAGGGTTTATTTTAGAGCGGATGTTAAATTATTAAAGTCATTTCGTGATAATTTACTATTGGCACCGAAAGATGGGGCTTTTTATCCAGTTTTCTGTGCTGCATTTTGTCTGAGCAGTCTATCCTGCGGATAGTTCAAAAAGACTACATACAATAGAGGAGCACACTTGTTCTGATAAAATGACAAGTAAACCGGTGTGCCACAAGGCACTTTGTCCCCTGCTCTTTTTAATCCTTCTTAATAATATCTACAAAGTAAATACTGGTGAAAATCAGAAGATGATTATTTTTGCGGACGATTCTAATATACATTGATTAAAAATAATGATTTAATTCCTTAAAAAAAACAGGATCACGGATATTTAAAAGAGCGGTTCAAACAAAGAAACCGAATACTAAATACTGCAAATACAAATTGATACTTTTACGAAACTATTGAAATATTAGAAAAGCATTGTAAAGTCCTGATCTACATGTAAATGTTAAATTATAATGGACCCAATACAGGGTGTATCAAATAAAAAAGTAAATTTTGCTTGGGTGTTAACTACACGACATATAAAGCACAAACCCGTTGAAACCGGATTTCATCATTAAAAAATAAAAAAAAGTAAAATTTAGAGCCAAAAATTGTTTAGTCCGGGCCTGATGCAACGAATGGTCATATTAAACACCCGCTAAACGTGATATTATGTATAAATACATTGCACTCATTTAGTATTACTCTTAATGGTATGCCGTAAGTTCATTTAACGTCATTCTGAATAAATAAAGGCCCTCGTAAAAATAGCAAAACTGAGGCATTTTAAATTTCTTCTTTTTATAAAATAAACATTCCTTAGTTGTTGAGAGCATTCTACGTAAGTCTGCAAATTATTATTTTTAATATCCTGATAAGACGTTCGAGTTTCAGCGGATATGCGACTTCAGTAGTTACAAAAAACGTAAATATTTTTCTTTTGCTTTGTCGAATCGAGAGTTAGTTGTTAATAATAAACGGTACCACATGAATCTGAGTTATTTCTTTTGGATTTATTTAATCAAATAACGCAAAATGAATTGAATCGAATTACACAGAAATAAATGTAGATACAGAAAATTTGCAAACACGCCTTTTTACTATGATGTCGCGCGAAAATGAATCTATACATTCCCGCGCTTTTGTCGATGCATCAAGCTTCGATTTTCTTTATATGAAAGCATGATGGTCCTGAAAAGGATCGTTTTTTCGAGACGGGAAGAATTTAAATAAAATGTTCGAAGTGGCTTGCACTCCAAGCGGCGATCCACACAAAACTAACAGCGGTAATGGCTGAATGATAGTGGTATGTGGGAATATAATCGGGACAGCATTTAGGTTGGGGACAGGTGCGGCTCTAGCACAGGGCATTTACAAAATATTTTTTTTCTCGTTAATGCTTACAGATAGACCCCCTGTGCATTAAGACTTTTTGCTCGTATATGATTGCAGTTGCACCAAAGCAAGCCTACTGACATCTAAACTGTCACCAACCTCTGTTTTGTATGACGATCATAAGATCAATATAATACATATATGTATGTTAAATACAAAGATGAGATTAAATAATTAATTGTCAAGTGTCATCTGGATATTTTGTCCTAACATTTTATTTGTTCTTTTTTCAAGTAAATAAATACAGTTTCGGTTGCGTTGTGTTTTACCTCTTTACAGACGTAATTTTTGTTATATCTTACAATAGTTCTCAACCATGTCTTTGCTATTGTGGATTCTCAGATTCTGATATTTTTTTTCATCTATAGCGTCAAGCCAGGTTTGTTTAAGACTGCAAGAGGATTTATGTTCGGTGTCCGATTGGTGTATGAACTTACTGTTGCATCAATTGACACGTAATGTTGTGTTTACAGTTGATTAGGCCAAAAAGTAAATTGCGAAGCAGCACGGAAAAAAAATGGAGCAAGCTGTCTTCTTATGGATAGTTTATACTTTAAATTTACTTTAATCAGATATCTCCGTTTTTTTGCTCCTGAAACTTCTACGTTGATAGTAAAATTGTAGAAAAAGCCGTAGAGGAAGGTGGGGCAAGATGGGAACACTAAGCTTTAGAGCACTGCATCAGGATTGCAAAATTGATATGCAACGTTCTAAGTAGGCTTGTTGTAATCTTTAAACATTTACCTGCTGATGGATGTATTTACAATTTTTTGATGGATACTCCTGATGTTGTGAGAAAATTTTGAAAAGAAATATGTAAATTCACCATCTTGCCCAATGGTGGGGCAAGGTGGTGGGGGTTCCAGGTGAGTTAAGAATGGGTTGTAACATAAATCTGGGTACTATGTAAAAATATAGATTATATTCTTAAAAAAAAATGCAGGAACAAAGCTAAAACTCTTTAAAGCGGAACTACTTAAAATAAAAAAAATACAATAACGATAAGAATATTAAACTTGAGCTTTACACTCGAGACAATAGAAGACGAACTCATCCACATTATTCATCGCCATCCATGGCTTTATATACATACTTCCCCTTTGATATCTTCACCGCACTTTCTGAGGCAATATAAACATAGGCATAATCATATTCCTTAACAAAAGAACTAGATTATTTCCTTGACGTTTTCTAAAAATCTACTCTTTGGTTTCCTTACAAAATTTGGCTTTTCTTCTGTTGTCTTCGTCATTTTTTTTCCTTTAACACTCCCTCAGCACTTCTAATTGCATTAGGGATTCTCCAGACCTCTATTTTCTTGTAGTAGATTGTTGTCTTTCCCTTGTTACGCTTTGATTGAACCTGTACTTTATTCCTAACATGAGAAATAGGCATTATGTCTTCGAGAAAGCATAATGGAGATCACATCTCACAAATCCTATCAGCCAATCTTTTCCTGCAATTTTTGCATTTGTTCAACAACGAACTTTCCCTAATTTTTCAGACCATTGATAAGCAAGGTTTCTCAAATCTTGAATTGTTAATCCTGAGAGACCCAATTCCATTTTTTCAAATATGTAACTAGCTGTGCCTCGTCTTCTAGGGAAAAAAGTGTTTTTAGCCTAATGATTTTCTAGGTTGGAGAGGTCCAGCAAGCTGACGCGCTTCTTCCACTTTTCTTTCTAGAATTGTTTGTTGTACTCCATACTCATTCTCTTCTCTTCTGTACCCACGACAACCCTGTTGCAGGTAATGAAACGATTTAATTCTATATTTAAATATCCAACTATATCCAGTCATAACAGACCAGACTGAAGAGTAAGATAGTGATGTTCCCATGTTGCCCTATACCAATAGCTCCATCTTGCCTCTTTAAGACATTTTCTGGTTATGTTATAATAACATATTAAATACTTGAAATAAACAAATAACGCACTATAGAAAATACATGCAATACATGTCAATTAATAAGCACAAACAAATGTAATTGTAAATAATTTACTTATACTGCCGATATTGGCCGTTGAACTCATCATCATAACAATAAAGAAATTCTGGAAATTGCAAAGTTCACGCACAAACGACTAGTAAAGTTTCCTACATTACAACAAACATAATACAGCACTGGTGAATAGTAGGTCTGCTATTATTTGACAGATGCTTACTGCCGTTTTGTAGATAAGACGATGTCTCCATCAGTCCTCGTGGCCCATCTTATGCTCCCCCCCCCCCCTTAACTAACTAATTTCATAACGATGGTTGAAAGTACGTATTGATTTGCACATCGTGCGTGAGAAGTGTGGATCAGCGCAATGTTTTTCGATCAGCCGCTAAACGTTTTCAATGAATCTGAGGATGTATGTAGGATTACTTCTACTCTACGGCGAAATCCTTTTTACTCTCTGCAATTTTGCTGAAAACAACGGAACGATAGGGAAAGATATTTTTTCCCATATTATTTTGACTTTTATGAACTCGTATACACATCGGACGAACAACAGGAAAGGCGAAATAAACTGTCGGAAAAAATAACGCAGCGAGAACACAAGAGTTAAACGCGGAGTTTCCGAATTAATTACATAATTAAATTTCACGTTCACAAGGATAACTGGCCCATTAAACCCTTCTTCATTCTAGTCCCTCCCTGCCCTTTTTATTATTGTAATGAATTTTAACAAGAGCTTCGGCTGTTGCGAGGAAAAGGGGTGCAAAACAACGTGAAAGGAGGGAATATATCTCACAGCTGGTTTTCCGGCAGCATTTTAACGCTTGAAAAGGAGTTTATTGCGCGAGGAGTTGCTTTTTTTTTTCTTTTTTGAGGAAAAAAGTAAGCGCGGAGAATGGAGAACATTTTACCGGAAGTTTTGCGCACTCTTCATCTACGAAATGGAATTAGATTAAAACGTTGGGCGGTAGGATATATTCGTTCCAGCTGTAAAGGAGGCGAGAAAAGCAGATCGAATGTGGAATGTCAACGTGTTAAAATTACAAGATTATGGGTGTTAAGCCGGTATTGAGACTACACTGTTGAAAATTTTAACACTTTTTTGACTAATTTAATAGTCAGGAGAGGTCCACACTGTTTTCGTGTTATTTTGTCGAGAACTATAGAAGTTTAAATTTGACGAACAAAGATAGTCAAGTATTGTCTATTGCTAAGGGGTTATTTTGTCCAACTAACACGTGGAGTTATGATATACTTCTAGTCACATTTTATTTGATCTAGACTAGACAAATTTACTAGCTGTTTAACTAAATAAATGCGATCTATTGGATGATTTAACACCGTTTTCTAAACACAACGTCTTTTTGATATGCAACTCCTATTTCTTAGTGCTATAATATTCTCTCTTTAAGACATTTTCTCAATTATAAATATGCAGAACCACTCATTCAAAAGTTTTGGTTTCAACTAAACGTGCTAATTTTAAAATGATTTTTTGAGAACCATTATAAAATTAAGTGAATGTTTATGCTATTTGATTCAAATCTGAACTAATTACGTAAATAGTTGTTCCCAATACATCTTTAAGATGAAATTTTTTATGCCCACTGGAATTAACGTTTAATAACACAAGGTTACACTTTGCAGGTCAGTCACATTTGGTGGTTTGTTTGGATATGTTAATACGCAGAAACAAACAGATACACGTGCAATGCAGGTGATGCGTATAATGCAATACTGTATTAGATTAGGTGGGGTTTCTATATTTCTATCCGAGGGAAAAATTCTGATTGGTTGATGCTTCTGAATGTCTAGAGAAAATAGTAAATCCTCATATCTGAACAAAGAATTCACATCAAATTCTAGTAATTTCTGTTCTACTAAACACATGTAGTCAATTCGTCTGGCAAAGTTTGTAAAAATCAACACTAAAATATTTGACTAGCGCAAAATTAACGCCAACACCGTAATATTTTCAACAGTGTAAGATTAACAAGAAAAGTTCTCTAATTAGAGTTAGATTCAAATTTGATAAAACTTATGGTGCGATTATGAGCAAATCTATAGCGTCTAAGACTTTCTATACACTGAGAAAAAAAAATTAATAATCATAAATAAAAATACAATTATCGTAAGTGAAAAGTTCAGCTGAATAGGGGACAAAAGACACAGATTACTTAGCACTAGTAAAAAAGAGATCCTAAACACTGATACTAACAAGAAGCAATCTAAGTTACTTACGGTCTGCTTCATACTGGTAACTTATGAAGTTACTTACGATAATTAAACTGAAGTTAATTAAGCCAAAGAATATATGTAGTTGCGGTAAGTAAAAGATTTGCCCTTGTCAAGTAGTAGGTGTATTGCTGTGAGTGAACTATTCTATAACAGCTATCACACCTTCATAATTAATACAAGCTATTTAGATTACTTGTGATAAGGAAAGAGTATCACTAAAGTACGTTCACTAAATACCCAGTCAACCAAATTCAAATTTCCCGCAATTATATTTAGTAACTTCAACTTAAAGGTATTCAAATAACTATTAATCTAATACAAAATCGTAGGTCATTTTATGCTTTAATGTTGAAGTTACTAAATAATTGCGGGAAATTTGAATTTGGTTCACTGGGTAGGTGAATGAATATATAGAAGGTAATAGTTTGCTATGAATATACAATATACTTACCTTAAATTTATTGTTCAACTATAGGTAGTGTAGGAAACGAGGAAATTTAGTGAATATTTATTAAGTAGCTTACTGTGTACTCTGTGTGAATAACTGATAAAGTACAAAAAAAAAGTTGCGCAAATCTTCGATTATTTATGCAACCGTAACTATAAGTACTGCGTATCGAGCAATGCGTAATCCAAAATTGTTTGATAATAATTTTTAATTACTATTCGGTGTACTGTAGCTTCGATTGCATTAATAATCGAAGATTAAATTCGCATTTAATTTGCTAAAGATGATACATAATACTTATTACTTAAGAAAAAAAAGCAGTAATATTAGTAATAGTTTTATTTTGTATAGGACAAACACAGTGAGTACCTGATATAAACGAAAGATATTGGTTCCACTTTAACAACGGTTTTTTTTAACAATTTACAACGTAATGACTCATAAAATTATATTCCTTAATAATGAAAAAATGAACAAAGCAATAATAAAAGATATGGCAAATGGGCCCCCCTTGAAACGTTATTTAGTTATTGAAATTATTTAAATCTAAACAAAGGACAAAGAGAAATATGGCTTTGAAGTTACAACTAATAACAAACAAAGAAATAATATACCTAGGCGGTATACTTCCGGTTCTGTTGGTTCTTTGCACTGGGCGTTGTCTCGGCAGGTTGATCCTTTGTCGGCGTACGTGGCGGTAATATCCGGTGATCGCCTCGAAAACGGCTACTTCGTCGGGGTATCCCTAACTGCAGGTGGCACTTGGACTGTTTCAGCTAGCGACACCAACCACATTGTAACTTCACCAGTGAGCGCAGATATCATCACAACGATGGGGAATTCAAATATCTCACCACGTGGTTTAAAACTGCAATCTTGAAACATCCGATTGCTCATAGTCTCGGTGCTTCTTCTTTCGCTGGGATTCTTTATATGGAAGGGGCCTTGAAGGCCTCAGGAATAGTAAAATAATCACGGAGTGACAACAAAACTGAAATAATCATACTTGTGGCAAGTATTTCCTATTTAAGAAAATACATGAGTTTAATAGCGATCAGCATTGTTGTTACTTCTACTAACCATGTGCTGTAGTCATAAGTAATACGTTACTTACCACAAATTGCTGTGCACGCTGTGTAATAGCCGTTAATCAAAGTACTATTTTACAGTAACAACTTGCATTCAGGAAACTGGGTGTAGTTGTAGGTATTAATTAACGAGAATAGTTCCAAGTGAAACTTTATCTATTCTAAATAATTTTTTATCAAGTAAACACTTTACTGAGCCCATTTTGCTCAGTGTAAGAGTTATAAACATATGTAACTGATATGGATATTCTATACTTTTTGTAGCTTATAGAATATTATAAATCCTTATAAATGTAGAAAAGTTTGTCACGCCTTTCTTAGCAAATCCAAAACCAAAAACTCTAATTTGCCACCAAGGTCTGAATTACCGTAGACCTCCCTTATGATGACCCTGTTAGCTGCAGTGCAGACGGGGTGGTTCGAAGAGATGGGAAAAAAAGGCGCCACTATGGTTTAAAGACACCTGCGAGGTATTCCGCATAATCCCAGAAACTGCAAGATCTTAAAGGAGAAAAACCAGGAAAAATAAACGAAATTGACTCTTGATCAATTGTAGATCATGGAAAAAAAATGTAAAAAATAGGTTATCGAATTGTGAAAACAAAAATAATTAGTTCCCTTCACTTGAGACCACTGTGTATTGTTGAGATTCGCAATAAAATAAATAATTTTCAAATGAGCAAGTAATAGCACGTAAAAATTTTATATGTTTTTACAGACACTTCAAGCTATCTTTGGTAATTTTTGCAAAGCGGGATGGCGGTTTTTTTTTAATGTCTCACTAAATCCAAAGTTGATATTATGTCGACAAATAACGAGAGAAATAACTAATATTTTTTTTCTTGATAGAGACTTATATATATTAAGATACGTCTAGCGTACAGTATAAAATAACACAAAACAATGTATTTTGCAAGCTTGTAAAATGCAAAGAAGTTTTTGCTATTTTTCCTCGCTAAAACGTAACTCTATAAGCAACCTATTTTTTTTTACATTTTTTTCCATGATCTACAACTAATCAAGAGTCGATTTAATGAAGAAAAAAAATAGTTAGTTCCGTTTTCAACTAAATTCAGATCACTGTGCAATGAAGTGAGTGAATAATCATATATCTCGTATTTACAGTTTTACAGCTGATTGGATATCAAAGACATTTTGCACATCAAAGAGAAATAGAGTAGTCGCCCACGACCCACGACTGTAGTATACGTATCCATGAATGCGTGGGTTCATTTCATTTTTCTTAAATTTCAACTAGGGAAATTAATCTTAACCAGAATAAATTTCAAACTAGTCCATGTAAATCTTAACCTTACCGTCTGACGATTCCAACGGCAGAATACGAAATAATTCATACAATCTTGAACTAACTTGCATCTGTCAAATGATTTAAACAAAATCCTACCTAAGTTTCATCTAGTTAAAACTTCCCATTGTTCTCGAAAGCTTATCCCCTAATCGATTTTCAGACTTCCCTGTTTATCCAAACATAAATATTTTAATACTTCTCCGAAAGTTAATCGGAATGTTTGCAGTAAAGGCGCAGATTTGCTTCGCTTCGGCACCGCTGTCTGGTATCGTCCTTTTTCTCTTAATAAAAGAGTTAGCAAAGTTCGGAATTGCACCAACATACTTCGCAGTTTCCCTGGAACCTCTCATATAGTTAAAAATTCTAAAATCAAGGGAAAGAAATTAAAAAAGTCAGTTGGTTTCGAATCAAATTTAATATCAGCTTCGTCATATTTTATTTCGTCTTCCAATTGTTCGTTTGTGACTATCTTACATTGAAATAATAAGTATGACCATTTATTGATGGTATATAATATAACATCTCGAAGTGTGTATTGTTGCTTATTTATCATACATTTCAATAAAACCAAAAAGGATTTCTTTTTTACTTTTTTAGCAACTAAAGGCAGCACCATTTCGCTAATTCTATTATCGGCATTGTCCGTACATTCATGAAAAATGTTAACAATGATAAACACCGCATAAATAATGCCTTATTTTCGTAAAGTAAAGAAGAAATTGGGTACTGACAATGCAGATGGTATTAAAGAGCACACAGCTTTTAGTCTAATGAAACGTCGGACATATACATTCGTGTATTTTCGGTAACCGACTGCAATTACCAAAATTGCCAAGTGTGTACTTTGCTTGTATACGCAGAAGTAATCCTCAACAACTAAAGTTAATATCTTCAATGCTTTTTAATATCAGGTTTGGAATTGCAATCTAGGTATTCTGGGATAAAATTGAGACTGTTTACTACTTCATTCATTTCTTCGCGATATTCAACAACTCAGGAATGCGCATTAAAAGGCAAGTGACGCAACTACAGACAGCGTCTACTTTATATAAGCTACTATACAGGGTGTATCAGATATAGAGGTAAATATAATAATATGTAGCAGCTGTAATCATATACGATCAAAAAGTCTTAATGCACAGGGGATCTATCTGCAAGCATTAACGAGAAAAAAATATTTTGTAAATGCCGTGGGCTAGAGCCGTACCTGTGCCCAACCTAAATGCTGTCCCAAGTATACCCCCACATACCACTATCATTTAGCCATTACCGCTGTTAGTTTTGTGTGGATCGCCGCTTGGAGTGCAAGCCACTTCGAACATTTTATTTAAATTATTCCCGTCTCGAAAAAAACGATCACTTTCAGGACCACCATGATTTCATATAAAGAAAATCGAAGCTTGATGCATCGGCAAAAGCGCGGAAATGTATAGATTCATTTTCGCGCGACATCGTAGTAAAAAGGCGTGTTTGCAAATTTTCTGTATCTACGTTTATTTCTGTGTAATTCGATTCAATTCATTTTGCGTTATTTGGTTAAATAAATCCAAAAGAAATAACTCAGATTAATGTGGTACCGTTTATTAACAACTAACTCTCGATTCGACAAAGCAAAAGAAAAATATTTACGTTTTTTGTAACTACTTGAGTCACATATCCGGTGAAACTCGAACATCTTATCAGGATATTAAAAAATAATACTTTGTAGACTTACGTAGAATGCACTTAACAAATAAGGAATGTTTGTTTTATAAAAATAAGAAATTTAAAATGCCTGAGTTTTGCTTACCTTTATTTATTCAGAATGACGTTAAATGAACTTACGGCATACCATTAAGAATAATACTAAACGAGTGCAATGTATTTATACATAATACCACGTTTAGCGGGTGCTTAACATGATGTTTCCTTGCATCAGGCCCGGACTAAAGAATTTTTGGCTAAATTTTTTTTTTTTTAATGATGAAATCCGGTTTCGGCGGGTTTGTGCTTTATATGTCGTGTAGTTAACACCCAAGCAAAATTTACTTTTTTATTTGATAATAACATTGTTATTTTCGCTTTTGTAAAAATTGCTCTGATGCTGAAAAGTTTGGGTTAAGGCGGCGTAGTTTGTAAATGCATTTGTTTTAGGTATTCATATTTTAAATACCATACCTACACACTTAGTTTGATACAACAGTGAAACTAAAGCCAATATAATTATATACAGGTGTTTACTATAATCCTGACTATTTGCTTACCTTTAGCTCACGGTGACTTGATTTTTTTGAAATAGCATCCTATATCTTTGCTTTTGTTAAATCAACCCTTAATAATATGTAGGATCTTCCATTTTTAAATAACGAAGTAAGTATGCGTTTTCCTGCTTTTGGAACAGCCTGTGTAGTCAAAAGTATTTTTAGGTTATGCCGCATTGTGCAAAACTTTGGTAGAAAACACTTTTTCCTATAATCAGAAATAGAGGTGTAATCAAAGACCCATCACTGTAAAAAATTTTCTAGTAAAATTACATGTAAAATCGTAGGTAACAAAGTTGCCTACAATTTTACCGGTAAATTTGCTTCATAAGGTAAAATTTCTACCATCTAGTAAATTTCACATGCTGATGTATTTTTTCAAAGATTGTACTGTAAAATTCGTATGTAATATTTATATGAACTGTATATTTACCAAACACTGAAATAATTTTCAGATATATTTTTATAAAGAAAGCAAGTAAAAATACTAAAGAATGGAATATCGCATGTATAAATATACATTGCACGGTAAATTGTTTTACAGGTATAATTTAATATTACCACCAAAGGCTGTAATATTAAATTACACATACAAAAGAATTTACCCTACAATGTATAAATATATATTGTACGGTAATTTCTTTTACAGGTGTAATTTAATATTACAGCCTATTATTTTTTGCAGAGTACTATGCCTTAAATAAAATTACTATTTAAACTAGCCAACGATTCCAAAATACATTTCATAACATGGAAATCACAGCTTACTTTAAATAACAATCTAATTTAAAGCATTTTGCACAATATGCAAAACCTTCAATAATATGAATAGAACTAAGAATGCATGAACAGGTATTTTATTAAACTAAACACTCAGAAGATACAAAAGTAGCTATTATATTATTATCAGAAATTTGGTTTGTGTTATAATCTAAAGCAAAATTTGGTCCTAATGATAATGTATTAATAACAGTATTTAAAATATTGGCTACCCAAGTATTCTTTTGTGTACTTTCGGTATTTTGAGTTGTCGGGTTGTATTTTAATTGTTTTATTTTCTTTTGATGTTTGAGTTTCATGGTTGTAAAACCTTCTTCATACATAAAATTTAGATGTTTTAAAAACGTGTGTTTGGATGTGTTATTTGTTAAACTGAAAACTATAAATATTTAGAAAATAGAAAAAAAAAATATAAATATAACAAAAATCTTACAAGATAAAATAAATTAAAATCATACATTTGATTTTGACGATATAACAAATTTAAAAAGGAACAAAATTTAAAAACACGTAATATACTTGAAATGATTCAAATTCATAAACATAAAAACGCAGTTGATCATAAAATTGACATACAATACTTCACAAAACTACATAACTTAATTTTATAACTAAATACAATAATATTTTTTAGAAATCTATTTAATTACAAAATTCAATAATGTTTTTCATATTTAACTTACAATAAATAATCAAAACATATTACATTGAGACGCAATCTTAAAATAAAACAAAACGATATATTTAAAATTTAAATGAAAAAAACAAATTACAAAACAATCATGATTTTGTCATTTGTTACACAACAAATTTATTTAAAAATAATTTTCATTACCAGTATACTACTACTACATGATTTATATTTTTTTATATATTTTTACGTGAAAAAGCTTTTGCAATAAAAGCGAAACGTCGTTGAACATTTCCATGTGTTACTGAAGACCTAAAAATCGAGAAAACGAAAAGAAATTAATAAATTGTTATATACAACACATATAGTTAAAATAAAAAAAAAATTAACATATGTATGACTAAATAGTCATTTACAATAGATACTACGAATTATTTTCTATACATCGTTAAGATTCAAGTTGACAATGCGATTTCAGGCTGGCATAACCTCCTAAACTGCTTTATTTTAAAATGGTTACGATTAATATTATGGCTTCCGTCTAAAAAAAACTCTAAATCGTGCTTCTGCATCAAATTTCAAAAAAATTACTAAAATTAGTAAGATTCATGCTTGAATTTATCGAAAATGGCCACAACAACTATTAATCGGTTACTCTACAATTTATATGTATGAATTTCATCTGTGACAAATATTAACTTCTACATATGAAGTTGCAATAGATACTACATACTAAATTATAATTGCGATATCCTTACTCTTTTGCTTAGAATCTATTTGTATTTATATTTAGGATATATAACATAATGAATACCTACTTCTGAAAACATGTTGTGGTTACGTTTGCACCTATCTGATTAAAAGTTAGTAAGCCCTTCAAAGTACCATGTTAAATTTTAAGAATAATTGATAACCATATATACAAATATCTGACAATGCCTATTTATAAAACTAACTTACCTAATTCTTTTATAGCACCTAATAAGTCACTGAATCGCTCAACCGGGGTCAAGAATGAATACGCTTACGCGAAACCTACGATTGTTTGTGACGTACCACTATTACATTACCACGTGATATCATGAACCAATAATAAGTTCGACAAACAAATAGAATTACCTACGCGTACAGTTAAATAACCTAATAACCAATCACATTGCGACGTATGAATTCCGTATTTTCCATGATATCTATACAGTTTTACCCGAAAATTCAAGTAAAAATAAATATAAAAGATCCTCAAATTTTTACAGTAAAATTAATAGTTCACTAGTAAAATTACTTTAAAAGTGCACTGAATACCCAAAAAAAATGTCAATTTTACACTTTTAAGTAAATTTTGATAGTAAACACAAAATTGTAGATGTTTTTTCCTATATTTTCCTTTCGAATTTTTATTACATCTTAAACTTATATGAAAAAGCTATAAATTTTACCGAAATCTCTTGTTCCATGTTAAATATCCTAGAAAAAAACATGTAAAACAAATTTTACTTGATTTATTGTGGTAAATTCACAACGTTATTACATGTATTATTCCTAATTTACCATGGTAAAATCACTGTAATTTTTTACAGTGTTGGATGGGACGGCTTGTACAATTAAGTACAAAAGTCTAGGGGTTGACCTTGGCCTACAAAGTGCTCGGATGACTACCGGCAACGATAGCTGACGTATCATTAGCATAAATTGTCAAAGATTTGATAAAACTTATTATGTCATTTATAAATAATAAGAAAAGTATAGGGCCAAGAATCGAGTCCTGCAGAACTCCTGCCCTAACAGGTAAATGTAGTGAGTAAACTAATTTAATGTTACGATATGACACTATATATACCCGATATTTTATCTTTTATGAGAAAGAACGTCAATTATAACAATCCTAGTGGTATAAACCAAAATTAAACGTTTATTTTAGCCATCCAGATAGCCGGCAAGAACTAATTTCATCATATTTATATATTGTTTGTCCAAACTTGAAATTTTCTCTCAAAATTCACGAATTTTATACGCGAATACTTCTAGCTTAGTTTCGTACCTCGATTAAAACCTGGCACCGCTAAGGCCACGATAAACCTTAAAAACGAAATTAAATTTTACGAGTTTCAAAGAGAGCCCACCCGATGACGATGTTCCGGGGCCGCGTAGACAACTTCCTTTATTTCTATCCGCGAATAAAGCGGCGACGGTCTCCGGGGGCTTTCATAAGTTCTCCAAAGAAGCGGCACACAGACCCTCCTCCGCGCACAGAGACATTCCCGAAGTTATTTTACAATCTTTTTGTTCTCTCCCGAACCGCGAAGGATTTATCCCAAAAGAGGAGAAAACTTTTAATAACACACAAACCGTTTCATCATCTATTTATTTCAATTCTACGTTCGACTTTCAGGAGCAGGTATTGTCTTCTATATATATATATACCTACTGTGCTCTCTCCGAAGGAAGATGAAGAAAAATCATTTTCGCTTTCGCAATGCGGGCTCTAATAAAAGCTCACTTAAGGTGACGTTTGTCTGTGCCGCTTTTTCAATGAGATCAACGGTCTCCGAAAATCCAGAATGTTTCTCCAAAGGGACAAAGCAGCCAGATTCGGCGAAATCCATTGAAATTTAACATGGAAACCGCGTCGGTTCAGTCTCACAATGGAACGCACTGCAGGAGTTCGTTAATCTGCTACTAATGCAAGTACACTGAGATCGAGAATGATTGTCCTGATCCTACACTACTTTCCGCGATGCGCAAATCAATATTTTCATCCAATCATTGTAATGAAATTCCTCAAATTTTGCTGTCAAAATTGGCATATGTCCTACTTAGCCGTGCGTTTCGTGTTTGAATTTTGCTTATTTAATCATTCCGTCTTAATATTTGTTAATTTTCACATACAATCTTTTTTAACACTACACCTTCATGTAACGTGTTGTTACGGGGTTCGCTCGCTCTCAAGCTTAAGGTCTTGGATCGAAATAATTTGGTTCGACACACAAATTTGTGGATGACACTGTATATTTGACAAAACAAAATTAAATTCAAGATAAATAAAAAATACAATGAATTAGAATAAATAACTCTTCACATAGGTTACGATGATAATATATATTTTGATGTTCGGTTTTAACCTGTATACTTAAATAATAAATTAACCCTTTCGATCATGACTTTTTGATTTTCAACATAAAATTTTCGTATTTGAGGGACACATAATGTTATTTTTTTACAATTTTTTGACGTTAATCAAATTGACCTAAGTGCTCAAATTTCCGAAAAATTTTATGTACTACTAGTAGTACACTGTGACTCAAAGGTCATGATTCATAGCCATTGCTGCAAAAATGTTCTCAATTATAAGATTAGCAAAAGAACAGTTTTATATTAAAAAAAAATACAAAAAAAACTTATTTTGTATGGTACAACAAAAAACAATTTTGTTTTTTCTGCACACAGAGGTGCACTTGGCATTTTACACAGTAAACATGTGTCTTTCCTGTGCATTGAGGATATTTGCACCGTGTTTGTGAATGGGTTGGTTTGTCATCAAATACTGGAGAGTGCCCAATGTTGTCCAGTCTTACTTCCTGAATCGGGGCGTGTTCTGATCGACGTCTGCTGGAAACGCCTGACGTTGACGGCGACGCTGCTGGAGACGATGCCCTACTAGACATAGGAGATGTTTCAGTTGAAGAAGGCCTTCCTCTCTCTTCGTCTGGGTTTTGCCTACTAAAATTAACGCCTGAGCAACATATTGCCGAAATTCAAATAAATCAAGTCTCTCTTGACGAGGAATATTTAATTCTGTTTCTTGCACACGGTACTCCAACCAGGCGTTTGTGCAAGCTAAATCAATCCCATGAGTAAACATTCTCAATGTCCACTTCCTCGAGCGGATGAATGTTCGGTAGAGAGTAATTAAAAAATCTAATTTGTCCACACCTCCCATGTTGGAGTTGTAATTCTTGATTACATCCGGTCTTGCGATAGTAACATAGGTTTCATTTTTTTTATCCCATCTTTCACATGTATCGCCTTCATAGTTTCATAATTTGAGGCCATTGTTACGCACTTGCGATTGTACCATCTGGTCATGACCACTTCTCCATCTCCACTTATTACCTCCTCTGAAGTGTCTCTTCCTTTTCCTTTCAAAATTTTTTTCTGAAGACAAAGGCGGTTTACTGAATCTATCTACCCTAGCGGTGCAAGAGGCGTAAATGTTTCGAGAGCGCAACATTTGTAACAGTTGATAATTTGAACAGTAATTATCGAAATATAATTCATGGTTTGGTTGTGTAATTCTCTCAGACAATTTTAGCACTACAGCTGCAAGTCCTAAGGCATCTGTATGCAAGGCGTCTACTTCTGTTGTTGAACCTTGATACAACAGAAAGTCGTAGAGAGTGCCACTTGTACCACAAAGAGCAAACAGTTTTACACCCTATCTCTGAAACATTTAGGTTAGTGCGACCAGAGGGTGTCTACAAGAGGGAGTTGCATCCCCGTTCGTGTGGAGTATGAATGAATTCGTATGAGGCTTGAGCTACTTAAGCATACTGTCAAGGGTACGCTAATGACATGGCCATGTTTACAAGAGAAAAATTTGAGGATACTTTTTGATCAAAGAGGACCTTAGAAAAAGATGGTGGTTGTGTATTATCACCCTTATCTATGTCATATACAGGGTGATTCTCAATATATGCGACAAACTTTAAGAGCTGATTCCTGAGGTTATTTTGATCATAAAACTTCATATGAGTATATGTCCAAAACCGTTTGGTTTTAAAGTTATTGAATGTTTAATAATAAATTATGAACTATGACTAACACGATGTAATATCACAGTTGGTTCTTCAAAAACTATTGTGTTGAGAGGGAATTGTTTATTTGCCATTTCAATATTTGTCAATAGTTGTCAGAGTATTCATTCAGTTCATTGTCAGTTTCTGTTTTCTAAAATGAACTACACGAATGCTGAGATGTGTGATATGCATTTCGTTTACGGTCTTTCCAATGGAAATACGCGTACTGCTAGACGTTTTTATGAAGAACGATACCCGAACCGTATCATCCCGCGTCATTCAATATTGGCCCGTCTTCACCAACGTTTTAAAAAACGGACGACTAATAACGGGCACCCATCTACAGTGAGAACTCCACACGTTGAAGAAATGATATTAAATGAAATTGAGGAACATCCTACTACAAGCACCAGAAAAATTGCGTTTACGTTAAACATTAGTCAGACCACAGTTTGGAGAATATTGAAAGATCAACTGTTGTATCCATATCACGTTCAACGGGTGCAGGCACTTTTGCCGGCAGATTTTCCGCAAAGATTGGCTTTTTGTCAATGGATACAACACAAAATCGCACAAAATCCTGACTATTTGGCGCAAATATTCTTCACCGACGAGGCTACTTTCTCTAGACACGCGATTATTAATTTTCATAATAATCACATATGGGCCGAAGAAAATCCGCACGAACTAGTGAATGCCCGTCATCAACATCAATTCTCTGTCAATGTGTGGGCCGGAATTGTTGGAGATCACTTGATAGGTCCACATTTTTTACCGATGCGGTTAAATGGCGAGGTATACCGCAATTTTCTTGAAGAGGAGCTACCCCTACTGCTGGAAGAAGTTTTGTTGCAATTAAGATTACAAATGTATTTTATGCATGACGGTGCTCCAGCGCATTTTAGTTTAATTGCTCGCGAGTTTTTGGACAATACGTATCCAGATCGGTGGATAAGACAGGGAGGTCCACAACCGTGGCCTCCTCGGTCTCCAGACTTAAATTCTTTGGACTTTTTTTCTCTAGGGTCACCTTAAATCATTAGTTTATACGACTCCCATTGAAAATGTCGATGAACTGAGAAATCGTATTATCACAGCTTTTCAAACAATTCGAAATACTGCTGGTATTTTAGAACGGATTCGCCAGTCAATACGACGGAGGATAGAAGCTTGTATTGCAATTGGGGCGGTTATTTTCAACAGTTAGTATAAGTTAATTTTATTTTACTAATTATTTTGTTAATTTATAATAAAAACATTAATTATGTTAACTTACTATTAAACATCGTACAACTTTAGAACTAAGCGATTTTGGACATATGTTCTTATGAACTTTTATGATCAAAATAACCCCAGGAATCAGCGCATTAAAGTTTGTCGCATATATTGAAAATCACCCTCAATGTATGTAGAGAAAGTTGTTGAATAAAGTTACGTTTATAAAATTCC
Organism: Protaetia brevitarsis; assembly: GCA_004143645.1. Taxonomy (NCBI): domain Eukaryota; kingdom Metazoa; phylum Arthropoda; class Insecta; order Coleoptera; family Scarabaeidae; genus Protaetia; species Protaetia brevitarsis. The sequence goes on along the minus strand of RXPK01000150.1, from coordinate 568,976 downwards.
ATCAGCAATAGGTAGTCCCTTTCTGTATAATTAACCACGCAAGTGGTTCTTTTTACGAGGATATTAGCCGTTATTTTTTCAGTAACGTGCGGAATTAAGTATAGCAGCACACCTCAACTTACGTGCTGTATAGGCGAATGCGTAAAGAAATATTTTCCCGCGCCCTGTGAACACTTCCGTAAATTCGGCCATTTCCACAGCGAGGTATAATGACCCGTTGTCGTTTTTCCCTTTATTATTTTTCTCTCGACCGGCTACTAACTCCTTACCTTTTCTTCCTGTTTTTTTTGGTGTGTGTGTGTGCAGACCGCCCGCACCAAACGGTAGCGCTTCTTATTTATAGTAAAATCGATACCTTAAGTTACAAATTGCCTTACATTTATTATTCGGTATAAACTTACGTTCTGTTCGATAACGTCGTGGTTTCATACGGCTCTAGTCAGGTTAATGGTCCTTGGTCCGGTGGAAATTTACGATGTTGTTATAAGGTAAATGGCTGCTATTTGGTTTGGCAGACGGTGCTGTCCGCATGGCGGTTCTTGCGCAATTATTTAACTCCATTTTTTTTTTGTTACGCGGTCGAGCTGAATAATTAAGAAGGGAATGTTGGAATAAGGGATGCGAGGTTCCTTTCTAATATTTGAGAAAAGATATACCGAAGTAGGGTAGATATTTATTCTCTACTTACTCCTTTATACGTGTGCGCATGCATTAGTGTGAAGGAAGTACCGACTGTTTCAAAATTAATTACATCTAGGTGTTCGTGAATTTCTCCTATAAATTATACTACACTATACTATTTATTGACAACACTACAAGCCTGATAGCATATACTGTAATGGAATGCATACTCGATACTATTTAAATGTAAAGTTACTATTTTACTTAGTTATATTTTAAAACTAATTAGATATAATAGAAAAAAGGAAATAAAATGTAGCAGCAAACACCCAGACGATGTCCAGATGATGTAGGAGATATCCGCATTGGGCAAGTCCTTCAAGGCATTTTCCTTCAGAATATTCCCTTCAGGAAGTAAGATGATCAGCAGTGATATACCTACACATCGAAAATGAATATTAGAATTTGAATAGTATATTTTTACAATAGATATTGTCAGATCAAATTTGGATTCAAGTTCAATTCAAATGAACATTCTTATTTTTTTACAGTGTATTTATGTCATTTAAATTTAGTCTAATAATGTTTGTATATGCATTGGCAGTCCAAGTGCTTTGATATGTCAACAGAAACACATGGAAAATTGCTGGAAATTGGATTCTGTGACAACTCTATGTGTAAATATAGTTGCCTACTTTTTGTGTACAGTAATGAATTCTAAGATTGTTAATTTTACATAGTAATAAGTGTTTAAAAATTTTAAATGTGTTTTTCTCATGATCGAGAGACGCCTACCTTTATTTTATGTTAATTGTAAGGTGATTCCAGAATTTTGCAATAATTATTTATTTTCATTTCGTTTAAACATTCGACAGTCCATTCGGTCACATGGGCATTCTCATGTATTAAACAATGCATATTGCTCTCGCGTCGGTGATATTAACAGATTTTCACAGACAGTTGTACTCCTTGTTGAAGACAATCGCTTTCAAGTCAGTTAAAAGTTTTCAATTCGAAACGATTCACTAGCCAACCTGAGTCAGAGGCAGACGTGTCTCAATTTGTTTTCGTAAAATTTAACGGTTATTTCGATAAAATCCAATGTTATTCCAAATTACAACCTAAAAATAATTGTTAATTGTTAAACAAAGTTTATCACATAAATATTAACCAAATTACCTACTACTTTTGGGTAATTTTTCTTCAACGACGATTTTCCCGAGTTATGTTCCTGTCCTGATCGAGCCATCCTCCGTGATCTGAAGTACCTACGATGTACCAGGGCCTCTATCAGATACCCGACCACTCCTGACCACACCGATGTCCGCAGAATTCGTCCTTGTAGAAGGTATTCCTCGTCAAATCTACCTAAAAATAAACGTATTATTTCAATTCTAATCGAAATTTAATTATACTTATAAGATATTTCATTTTAATACGTTCAGCAAATTTTGGGGTTAGGAATTTGTTTATATTATTGCTAAACGGTTTGCAGTTACTTGGGGAAATGTGTATAAGTTGGTAGTATTCTAGGTTAATAATTATTTAATATGTACTTACGATACGAACCAATATCCAGTAATTTACCATCAAGGTTGGCCATTCTATTTCACACGTCTTTTTAAGCCTAGCATAACTCCATTTGAACGGTCAGAAAATGCGAGAATTTTGAAATTTAACTTAGACGTATTCATGTTCTTGACAATGAATTTGTATTGCAAAAGGTGGAATTACTAATAAAACGTTAGTGTTATTAATTAAGGAGACCTGAGATAAGAATATCCTTAGATTTATGTCTGATTTTACACAAGTTCACATTTAGAATTTTTATTATATAAAATCACTTTTATCCACCCTTAAATGTTTTCATTATACATGAGAAATTGATTATCATCGAGGTACAACACTATTGTGTCTACGACATCATCTAAACTGGTCATTATCATGCAAATTGAAGGAGAGGACATTTTTGGCAACAGTTTTGCACGCTTGCTTCATACGTACTGAGATAATAAGGGGAGTAACTAGCTATTCGTTATTTTTTTGATATCAACGTGCTTCAATCAGAAATTCTCGCCCTGCATGCCATCTGGCTTGTAAGAGAGCACACTTCTGATTTAAAATTAATAAATATAGATGACACTGGGATGTATAAAATTTGATTTTTACTAATTTAATTAATGTATTTTTCTTAAAATTATTTTTTTTTAATTCGGGCTGTATGCCACTCTGTAGATTATGTATTAATTACATTTTACATACTCAGTAATTAATTACATTAATTACTGAGAATTTTGATGACACATTTGACGTGTTTCAATATTGGTAGTTGTCTATGATATTCTGTTTTCTTGAAATGGGGATATACATTGAATAATATATAGGTTATCCACCTGTCACTGTCAAAATTTATCGTCGATCGATGTGTGATGAAATTAATAACAAATACACTTGGATTATTAATTTATAAGATAACTTGAAAGATGGGATATTAGTCAAACGACTAAGGTAAATAACTTATTTGTAGAAATTTTATTTAGTTATACTTTATGGTGTTCAAACCACCATTTTGTTGCATGCATAATGCAATGCGACGTTTCGTGTTGTGTTAATTTGTGTTGCCTAAGCATTAGAACTGTTTTTCCTTAACTGTACATACTTATGGGATCCCGTTTTAGTTTTAACTGGGGAATATCCCTTCCTAAAACTTTTTAGTATGACTGGAACGGTTAAAAATTCATCAAAAATAGGAAGACCGCAGACCGCAACTAAAGCAGTTGTTAGAGAAAACATTGCTATTGAATTAGAAGAATCACCTCAAATTTCTACCACAACTTTAGCACTAAACCATCGTATAAATCGTCGTTCTGTAGGAAAAATATTAAAGAGAGAAAAGTTCCATCCGTATAAAATACACCTACTTCAAGAACTGTCAGATGATGATTTTGACCGACGCGACGCCTGGAATTTTGCGAAAGAATGATGGAAATTTGTAATGCAGACGAACATTTCGCGATTAATATGGTATTTTCTGACGAAGCAACTTTCTGTTTAAATGGAACAGTCAATCGGCATAATTCCAGGTACCGGCCCAATGAGAATCCTCACTGGATCCATGAAGCCCATACAACAACAACATCCTCAAAAGTTGAATGTCTGGATGGGAATTGTTGAAAACAGGCTTACAGGCCCATTTTTTATAGACGGAAACTTAAGTGGGGAAAAGTATTTGGATCTACTGAGAAACCACATTATTCCTGCACTTCAACACAATGGAGAGTTGCCTCAAAGTTTTTGGTTTCAACAGGATGGAGCGCCTCCCCACTATGATAGGTGAGTTAGGAAGTTTTTGGGTGCCATTTTCCCAAATCGATGGATTGGACGTAGAGGATTCATAGAGTGGCCTGCACATTCTCCAGACCTTAGTCCATTAGATTTTTATCTGTGAGGTTTTCTCAAATCTCGTGTTTACGTTAGGAGACCAACTACTTTGCAGGAGTTGAGGCAAAGAATAGTCGACGAATGTGATTTAATCCGTAGAGAAGTTTTGGAAAAGGTAACTCAAGAAGTAAACGGCGAGCATTTTGAACATTTTAAATGAGTTCGTTTATAAGATGACTACGATTTTGTTAATAATTTACAATAAATGAAATTAATTGTTCAATAAATGTGAAGTGTTCTATCTCTTCATTATTTAACAGATAATGGTGCTAAAACCAGTATGGTCGATTCGCAAAAACAAGGTCTATTATAATCTGCAAAAATATACAGGATGTTCCATTTAAATAATTATTATATTAATTTAATTAGATGTATTATATTTCGTGACACTTATTTGCAAAGTTTCATCATCACCATCCTCTCCATTTTAAGGTTATTTGCTTGGTTCCATACTTTATCCCAACCCTGTATATAAGACAAACGTTTCAAATGATGTATTATGCCTCGCGCAGCGTACAATTGTAGTTTGATACAATGCCAGCTAATGTATTGAACATATTACTTGCGACAGAATACAAGCACAGCTACATTAAAAAATTTCAAAAATAAGTTACACAACCACAACAGTTAATTGGGATAAAGTTTTGACGTAAATAAGCAATAAAAAATCAAAATTATTTTTACATTTAACCCTTTGACGGAAACTACAACGATGAAAATCTGCGAATGTAAGCCTCTGCCCAAGGCGAAACAGTAGCAGCATCTTTGTCACCTACCGCATAGGGTGTTATTTTTCGAGACGATAATAATAATAATAATAATAATAATAATAATAATAATAGTTCTTTATTTCAAACTATGAAACATATAAACCATGAAACATACAAAATAACGTCAATAAAGAGAGTATTCATAGAGAAATAAGAATAACATGAAATTTTAAAAAATTATAAAAAATAATCATTGATTGAATAACAAGATAACTCCATTAAATGCGATTTAGCTTTATGTTTAAAACGGTGTAAATTATTGGATATTTTGATTTCATTGGGTAGCTTATTGAACAACCTACAGCCAGCATAGGTTAAATCCTTCTGGAATAACGATGATTTGTGCATGGGAGGTAATAAATGATTAATTTCACGCGTATTGTAACCATGTGAGGTGTCAGTAGAAAACTCCAATTTATATTTAAAAACAAAACACAAACTTCCAAAATGTAAGCATCATAAAACGTTAATATTTTATTAGTCTTAAAAGTATTTCTGCAAGAAGCCTGATATGGTAAGTTAAATACGATACGTAGAGCACGTTTTTGCAATAGAAATATTCGCTTAACGCCATAACAGATCCCCAGTGAATTACTCCATAGGTCATTTTTGAATGAAAACGTGAGAAATAATAAATTTTAAGAACAAAGGTACTGCACGACTTTTTCAAATTGTATAGAGCATAGCATATCTTGGCAAATTCACAATAAAGATTGTCAATATGGGGGTCTCCACTTTAGTCCTTCATCTATAATGATACCGAGCCATTTCGATGATTTAGTACAGGGGTGGGCAAACTTTTTTAGGACAGGGCCAAATCGTAAGGAAAATTAAATTCAGCGGGCCAGGTTGTAAACTCTAACGTGTATATTTTTTTATTAAGTGTTCCTCTGTGTTTTATTGAACCGAAAATAATTTACCAAAAAGTATCCGTCGTATCATACACGGTGTTTAAAAATTACTGACTTGTCAAAGAATCTTAAAGTTACAAAACTTATTTTTTTTTCAAAAACACCCTCTATATTCTTATATTTTTCTGCAACATTCCCTATAGGCTTCAGTGGTTTTATTTTAAATTATTCCTATTATTTATTAACTTTTCCAAATGGTCAAATAATTTTTACCTGGTGGATCATAAATAACATTACAATAAATGATTATTGCTAGTAAATATTATGATAATAATTGTTTTCTATATGTTAGTACCTAGAAAATTACGCAATATATAAACCAAGCAGTAAATATTAAATATTAAAAGTTTATCTTCATTTGGTTCGCATTTTGCAAAATGAAGCAAAATGCGAACAAAAAGTTAATAAAGTGTTTGTGTGATATAAGAATTTGCAGAGGATTGAAATAGCTACGTAATGGAATCTTTGCAGACGATGTGGTAATAATAACAGACAGTGAAAAACAAAGATAATTTGAACATATGGAAAGGAAACATGGAAGAAGAGGGCATGACAATAAACATAGAAAAAGCTAAAATCCTCGGAAACCAGAATGTTGAACCTAAAATTCAAATAAATGATACTAAAATAGAGCAAATGAGAAATTTAAATATTTAAGAATAACATTGGAAAAAACAGGAAAACAAGATGCTGGAATAAACGATTGATAAAACAATCAAGTAATACCCAATAAACCAAAAATTTATTAATAAAAAAGGCAAAAAAGACAAATCTAAAGTAGTGTTATGAAGAAAGCCAAGAAAAATAAGATTCCACTATTTTAGGGAATTTGGAAACACATCTCAGTAGTTCAATACCTGCTGAGATTTGGGCACCTTGAAAACATCTGACCAGAAAATTTTAAAGTAAAATAGGATCCATCTTTAGGAATTCTAATTCAATTTAGATCACAAGAAATGAATTGAGACATATTTTTTGTAATGCTTCAACGAATGTTAGTATCTTTATATTTAAAATAATTTGAAGGGACGAAAGTTCAGTTGAGAGGGCATAAGAAACAGAAGCAATAATTACTATTAATGGACAGAACGATTGTAGAAATTCTTTCTCATTTAAAAAAATAGTAATTTCTCTGAGTTCTAAAAATCTCAATAAAACTTTTCCACTATTGCACCATCGAACTGGCGATGGTTAACTCGCCTAGAGCCAATAAAGATAACCACTGCCACAACTGGTTCAATAATGCAAAATAGATAGAGGTGTTTGATGAATTATGCAATGACTTATTAAAAGCTTTGCAAAAAACAAAAATACTTGGGCAGTATCAACAATGATTGTTGACTCATCAAGAACTAACAAAAACCACTAGACATTTGTTGCCTTCTCCATTAAGAAGCATATTGTGATATTCTCAATTTATCTGACAGTCGCTTGAGCTGAGAGGTCAACAGAAAAACAAACCCTCTTCTTTGGGCACACTTCTTCAGCTTTATCGCAAATCTATTCATGAATATTTCAAATTTAATTCTAAATAAGGTTAGAAATATTATTGCGAAGTACGCCGAAAGCGTTCATAGTAAATGAATTAACCGGACTTATTTACCGCGACATCAGTTGACTATCAGTCGGTGAATAGTATATGTAGATACCTCCCGGTACAATCATTTTCGTAAACCCTTATTGTGGGTGAGAAAACTACCGGCAATAGCTGAATTAACCGCTTGGTACTTACAACTTGCGCGGGCCGGATTGAAATACACAGCGGGCCGGATTTGGCCCGCGGGCCGTAGTTTGGCGACCTCTGATTTAGTAAGTTCAATAGACTTACCATTTAATACAAAATTACTAATATTATATTTGTTTTTATTCTTAAATAAGATACAATTTGTTTTACTAGTTCATTCATCACGGATTACGACTTACGAATATTCATTTTACTTATCGTATCACTATATTTTGTTGAGTTGATTGTACCCGCATTACGTGAATATTAAACAAAACGACGTTTCACTTGCGAAGCCCCGCAATTCAATCCTACTCAATACACCGATTGTTATTCCACGTCGCATCCAATCCCGTTTGCATTAACTTTTTATTTTTCCAATTTATCAGGATCCCCGATAATAATTCATTATCATTCCGGATAGGTTTTCCCGCGAATGCCCCAGATAAATCACTCAACCCGACTCGAGAAGACCGAAATAATAATAAAAGGAAGCGCCGGGAAGAAACTTTGCAATCGCTAAAAATAAGCCGGCATCGGCAGTTGGATTCATAGCGGAAAGAGAGTTCCGAAGCCGTTCGACCGTTCCACGATGCGATGATATCGAATATCGAACCGTTTTGCGTATAGCGCCGATATATACATATTCATAGGCCCGGGTCTGACTTCGCCTCTGGATTTAATCCCTTCGCGATGTTGCGTGTGGAAAATGAAACGCGCATCGCGAAAGTAATGCCTGCGAATTTCCCCCGGGGAAAACCCACATCCGCGCGCGTCTGCCATATTCTCCCCCTCTGTTTGTTTACACTGTTCGCTTAACTAACCGGCGGGGCAAGACGGTATTCTTCATTGTTCTGACGCCGTTGTGCGGTGGAAAAAGTGTCGGCAGTTGAAGGCAGACGTGTGTTTGTGTGTATACGTGCTTTTGTAACGAGCAGACATGATGTTATCGCTTAAAAGCGTGCTTTCATGAGAATTGCTGCGATCTGCATGGTTGTACGCTTACGAATCTAAAGAATATTGTGTTTTATATGCACCCCTTAATTCTGGAATTGCTGGAAGTCAACTGCTTTTGATTGTAAACTAGGAGAAAAGATTTGTTAAAGCAACGAAATATATTTTGTTAGAGTCATTTAAGTTAAGTCATTTATTTAAACCTGTAACGTTTCACGTTTACATAAAATAAATTGTTTAATTTGTCAATGACATTTAAAATTATAATTAAAAATTTAAATGTAATTTTTATCAATTTATTTTATTTATCAATTGTATCTAGTTTTCTAACACTTGTGTTTGTACATACTTGCTGAACATGCCTGTTTGTAACGTATTGCTCCGGTTATTTGACTTCAATGGTGTTAATTTTCGAAGATCAAGCTTTGGCTTTGCCGCGCGCAAATTCTCACTGAAATTTAATATTTGTGTATTTTGCTAAGAATTTAGTAGTTTTGTTTGATGTATTTTTTTGTTCAGTTAATTAGTTTATTTTTTTTTCCTTTATATGTTTAGCTTTTGTTTTTCATGTTTTAGGTCCTTCTTAAAAGGCATTTTCTATGATTTTTGCGGCTGACGCAGCGCGCGCAATTGCTATTTTGTATATACGCGTTGTGAGGCCTCTAAAGGAACTCAGTGTCTGAATTATTGTCGCGTATGTAAGTGTATGTAAATATTGAGCTCTTTGCATCCATTTTGCAATCTTTCATTTGTAAGGATTTGTTCGTTATTTTGTTAATTTTGATCATCATTCAGACAACTCAGTTTATTAATTGGTGTTATAATATTGTGCACAATTTATGTATAAGGCCCGTTAATAATTTGTTCTAGAAGTAACCGCGTTAAGAGTTTAAATTTTCCGTTTTTTTTTTGTTAGTTTTAATTTTATTGTATTTTAATCACCTCGGGGTAGGTGAAGAGTAGCTTAGAGCTTGTATTTTAAATTTCATTTTGATTTTGCTTGTTTCTCCACGTGTAATTTAATTAAATTTTAGTTTGCTTTGAATTTTTGAGATCACGTGAATTTATTTTTTGTGGTATAAGAAATTCCTTCTAGAACGAATCTACCATTTTGTTTGCTAAAGGATTTGCATTGTCCTTTTTAATTGTAAATTCACGAAGGGGTTATTTTAATCCAAGACATTCAGTCTTAAGGTTTTTTCCCCTGTTGTTTGTAATTAAATGTTTTTTTTTCTTTTTTCTTTTTAAACAATAAATTTAATGATTGTAAATATCATTTTAAAATTACAGTTCTTTTATTTTTTGAATCAGCCATTTCAATTATTGGGGATTTTAAAGAAAGTCAATTTACTTACGCCCACATTTTGTTTTCATGATTAGTTCGATTCTGAAAATAACCTTGAGGTTATCTGTTTTTGTGCGCCCTTTTAAATCATTATTTGCTGAGCTAGTTAAATTAATTTTGTCATTTTTAATTTCTTGAAACATATATGCTTGTACAATCAGTTCACAGCAGTATGTAATATATGCTGTCTTTTTTGCTTTTAATTTATGATATACAAGCACGGCTTTCTAATAATGCGATATTCCGACATCTGTGCCGACTCTCCTGGTTCTTCTTAATTTCGGAAAAGCTGCGTGGAGATTAACAAGGATTCATAACCTGTAAACTTTGCACACTTACTTTGGTAGGAGCTAGAATTTGTGGACAAAAAAGTTTCAGCAATTCTGACAAAAGAAATAGGTGCCTACATATTAATTTGCTTGTGGTAGAAGATGCCGGCATTTTGATTGGTATATGATTCTGTAATTAGTTATGAATTTGGAATTATATAGTTATTTCGCTAGATTATAAACATAAAACTTAAGGTTTTTCAGACTTTAAACCACACAATTTAATTTGGAACAAGTACGTTTTAAATTCAAAATTAGTGCAGATCATCGGCGGCACTACATGTTCCCATGACATCCGCTGGTTTACTAAAATAATGAAAGGGGTTAACTGCAGGGCCGTAGCCAGAATCAAGGGGCAAACAATTTCCTAGGGCGGACAAATCCTCCCCAATAAAAAAATATCATGTAGCAACAATGTTAATGAGTTAGGTATTGTTTTATTTACATTTTAGGTATTGGAACACCTTAATAATATATGTCTATTCGGCTTTATAAATTATTTCTATTATTTAAGGACTTCGCTATTTAGTCTAATTAAACTTCGCAATAAAAAAAAAACGTAATAAAAATAAACTGGGGGGCTATGGGCTATTAAAAAAATTACTTCACATTAAAAACGTATGTAACACTCGGTTGATATTAGCATACATATTGCTGTGGTTTGGCACCCCGGGGTTTATAAATTCTGTGTTATGTTATTATTAGAGATCAATCTTTGTCGATGCGTCGGGCAAATTCTCTCAGAAGTTAATATTTTATTTTTAAGTAAGATTTTGTTAATAGATTTGTTTCACGAATTTAAGTATTTTATCGTACAGCTGTTTAAAGTAATTTCAGTCATTTGTACTTATTGCCTTCGTCAGTATTGTGTATATATTTTGTTCATTGTTATATTCAAGAGAAATCTCGTTGTATTTTGTGCGCTGCATAGTCACGCATCTATTTTGTTTTATGTACGCGATGTAGGGCCTCTTAAAGAGCAGTTCGTTGAAAGTTACCGTAAGTAGATGTGTTTATTTTCTTTGATGCCATTTTTGGTAAATTTCATTTTTATTTAAAATGTAGTTCGGTTTATTTGAATTTTATCAGCTTTCAAGGAACTCTTTTAATTAATTATTGCTGTTGTGTTTAATTGTGTACACATGTTGTGGATATAAGATCAGTAATGATTGTAATTTGTTTTAGAAGAAATTGTTTTTTAGTTTAAAGAGTTTAATTTTCCGTTTCGTAGTTTTTAATTTAGTTTTGAGTAATTAATCACCTCGGATTAGGTGAAAAGAAGCTTTGAGCTTGTTGTTTTATTTCAATTTAATATTTTTAATACAATTGTTTGTCCACGTTTGCGATTTGGATTTTCTTCTAGAACAAATCTGTCTTTTGTTTGTTGAAGGACTTGCATTGTCCTTGTTAATTGTAGATTCCTGCAGTTTTTTATTTCGTCCAGGACCTTAAGTCCATGGTTTATTTTTTTACTGCAATTTGTAACAAATGTTTTTTTTTTTTTTAATAAAAATAAAAATCAATGATTGTAAATGTCATTCTAAATTTCTTATCTTTTATTTTGAATTCAACCTTTGCAATTTTAATAATTAAAGATAGTCAATTTACTTACACCCACATTTTACTTTTCAAGATTAAATTAGTAACCCTGAGAGTAGTTAGTCTTTTGCGCCCTTTATTAATATTATTATCCACTGAGCTAGTTGATTTAATTTTTTTTTAATTTCACTTTTCATATATGCTTGTACCATCAGTTCACAGCAATATGTTTCACCTTACCAAGGATCATCAGTGTCACTGGTCTAACCTAATGTATTATACGGTGAAATTCGTAAATACTTATATTTAATAAGTGGAAGAGTAATTGAATGAGAATTTAAGATGAAAATTTCATTATTAACGTAAAGATATTTGCTAAATTGTCGATCTGAACTACAATATGTATCTATAAGGATAACAATAATTGTAGGACGACATTAAGCACTATACATACTATTATTAAATATATATATATATATATATATACGAATTTAACACTGCGTAGGCTTTCACGGCCGGTGTAACTATAACTAACAGCTTCTTGCGGGTTTCGCCGTTCGTTGACACACGGCGAAACCCGCAAGAAGCTGTTAGTTATATACGAATTTCTCCGTATAATACTTTAGGTTGACCAGTAGCACTGAAGATCCTTGGTAAAGTGAAATATATGTATGCTAATATCAATCGAGTGTTGCACACGATTTTAATGTGACCTAATTATTAATTAGCGTTAGTTACTTAACGCATTGTACAATTGCTTAAAGTCGTCCTACAATTATTGTTATCCTTTATAGATACACATTGTAGTTTCAGATCGACAATTAGCAAATATCTTCACGTTAATAATGAGATTTCCATTTTAAATTCTCATTCAATTATTACACATATCATAGTATTTAACGCCACTCCATGTCATGCGCTGCTTACTATATTATAGGTAAAAATATACTCATTGTGAGATAAATAAACTAGATTGCAAGAATGTAATTTTTAGCCACTTTTAGCAACCCGTTACGCGCTGGCATGGTGATATTTAATTTTTAATATCCATTATTTGATGTTTGTTAATCGAATAGTTATTTGTATCACTAGGCCAGAAACTACAGTTCTGCATAAAGCCTCGACATCAAATATTGAAAGTAAACATTAAATATCCCACTCAACGAATGAAAAGTTTGTTTTATGTCCAGCATTTCTTCTTAAGATGTAACCTCACACCATTTTTTATCCTTGAGAAAGACATTAATTTCCGATAATAACAATATTAATTTAATTTTAGTAGCTAGAGTATATTTCTAGGTGGAAAACTAGCAGGGCCAATCGAATAGATTTCGCAACTATTTGTTTACAATGAAATATACATGGTGCAAAAAAATCCTCCATAAGCATAAACTATTAATATTGTAAGAATTCGAAATTCCATTCGGCATAATACTAAGTATATTACAAAGTAATTGAAATTCATTTTATTAATACGTTGATGATAAGTACTGTGGCATTTGCTGTAGCAGCGTCTACTCCACAGGAAATGATAGTCTATTTTGTTTAAAGTCTCGTATAATTAAGATAATACGGTATTTATTTTAAATTTTACCTGCTTCTTTGTCTATTGTATGTTACAATTGCTGATCAGCGAATCCCACATTACTCTCTAGAAGGGCGTTTGAAGTTCAGAAAAATAACGCCTTCGATCATTCTTGCGCCCTCTTGTAAGGGCTTGGTTCAGTGTAAAAAGAATTTAGGCTGCCCACTCCCAAAAATTTTCCTGATAAGAAAACCCGTTCCGTTACAATATTATCAATGGTGTTAGTCAACTGTCCAGATACATAATCTCATAATTGTACATACTCATTGCATACCTAATACATATCTAAAATGTATACTTTAGAAATTAATACTATGTAGAAACTCATATCTTTTATAAAATAACAAGCAGTTTGATACTGATTAGCTTTTTGCAAGCAATTTGTGTATTAATAAATATGTACATATGAACATGCATTCTGACATTTCAAAGTTACAATTTTTAATATCTTGATAGAATAAATTATTAAAGTCAGTGAACTTGGATGCCAGCGTTGGACGTTTTACTCCGATAATCCACCGCTTACATTTTTTATTACCTCTTGAATAAATAAAATTGTACATCTTCCACCAGAATACGAAACTCTCTACGTTTCTATTACAACTGTTAGGCAATTACACGAACACTAACCTGCACAAAAATACCAGACAGCGATGAATACTTTAGAAGATAATCGCATTTCAGCACCAAAATATCTTTAAATATTCGGGTATAGGAATTGAAGTGAGGCCAGTTATCTTCATATAAAATCTTAGAGTAAAAATTCAGATTACTAAAGTCAGAGACATATAAAAGAGGAACAGGATAAGAGATAGGTCGGAAAATCCACCCATTCATACGTTCAATAATACCTTTCGCTATAAGTTTCTCGTTGGTTTTTCCTTGGATACGGATCAATCCATTTACCTCTAATACCCGGAGAAGTCATATCGTCGTCATGTGAATCCCTTTCGATGCCATTTGACGTTTTGAAAGTAAAAAGGGTCAGCGTCTAAGATTAAATCTTTATATTATTGTGACGTCTATCCCCTTCATAATACGTAGGTACCTATTTCGGTGTTATTATGTCGAATAAGGTTTTCGGATTATTTGAGGGTTTTGGACATACATACATGCATTTCAAATAAGAAATAATAATATAAAGCATAGCGAGTAAGTAAATGCAGATAGAGAAGGTACACAGAGATTCAAAATGATTGTCAATTCCGCTCCTATAGATAGTAACAGAATGTAAGTATATGCCGCGTGTTTGTAATGAAGGTTCGAACTAAGTCAGTGTTGGAACATAAGAAAGTAAACGGATCTGTCATAAATAAGGAAAACGTAACCTATATTTGAACTCGCATTATGTAAACGACTATGGATTGGTGTTTCTGCTTGTAAAAATGAAATGTAATTAATTTAACTTTACTAAATTATGATTTTACAATTCTGTACTAAGTGGTGTTTAACTAAATTTATTTATTACTTTAAATTATAACATACAATTAGTATAATTATTAAGTGACGAAACTGCATCTCCCAGTTCTTCTATGGTATGCATGCGGTTTCTATAGATCCTATTTTTTAGATAGCCAAACATGAAGTAATCTAATGGGGTTAGATCAAGCGATCTTGGTGGCCATCTTTGTGCTCTAACGAACCTGTCAGCAAAAAACTGTTGAAGATATTGGCAGGTTTGTCGAGCAATATGTGCTGCAGCATTATCGTGCTGAAAATAACCTGCTTCAAGCTCATTTTCTTGTAACTCTGCAATAAACAATTCCAACATCTGTTGGTAACCTTGGGGCTATTACAGTTTCCTTGAAGAAAATTGGCCCTACTATTCGTTGCCTGGACATAGCTAACCAAACTCCAACTTTTACGGGATGCAATTGCGTTTCTCGAAATTCGTGTGGATTTTCTGCAGACCAGATACAATAGTTTTGTAAATTGATATAGTCTGTTAGATAAAACCAGGCTTCATCCGAGAAAAATGATTTGTTTCGCAAGTCATCGTCAAATTGTTATTAAACCAATGAGAATATTCTAATCGCCTATCGTGATCTAATGGTAATAATTCCTGTACCGTAGAAACTTTATAGGGATGAAAATGTAACTTTCTTTTGACACCTCATTGCGCTGAAGTGTATGATAAGCCTATAAAATTATAAAATGTAATAAACTATTTCACTTAATGTCAATATTGATTTTTTACCTGTTTGTTGAGCTATTACCACAGATAAATTCCCTTATTTTCTTACAGTATTCAGAAATACTATTGTTGGTGATATTAGATGTAAATATAAACGATTTGAAAAAAATTATAAGATAAATAATCGAAAGATACTACAACACGCACGCCAATGTCGCTAAATGTCAAGAAAATTCATTTAATGTATGAAATTTGTATGTAGCTAACTTCACTCATTAAATTGGTAATAAGTATAGATAATTTTTTCCGGAAAACAGTTTTTTTCTTACGACAATCATTTTGAATCACATGGTACTTTTTTAACTTTCTTTTTGCCCTAGGAAACATGTTAAATGTTTATTATACCGGGTGTCCCAATAAAAGTGAAGACCGACTATACTTATCTTGAAAGCTATAATAGTCGTAGTTATGGGAGAAAAATATTCACAACTAAAGTGACAAAGGGAAATTTAAAGAAAATATTTTTAAATTCCAAACGTGACTGCTAGAGGGCGCAGTTGTCATTGTAGACAATAAATTTTAAATTAACTGGTGAAAGTTTCAACATTAGCTATCATTTTAAATACTTCATCGAAAACCTTACTGAATTACGCATCACTATGGTTAAAAACATTTCGTCATTCTGCGAATTATAAATGTAGTAAATGTTACGAAACCAAAATATATAATTATTGCAGTTTTTATACGAATTACAGAAACTTGGACTTTTTGATAAGGCATTTTGCACTATTTTAAACGTCATATTTTATAGTTTTATTATTATTATTATTATTATGGCCTGGAACTGGCGACGCAGAAGACGGAGATTGCGAAACAGAGGAGGTAATCACGTCTAAGACCATTAAATACCTGGGTGTCTACTTAAATAGCAGAATGACGTTTTGGGACCACATCTGTTTTTCGCCAATAAAGCGGCTCAGATGGTGGCGTCCCTTAGTCGTCTTATGGCCAACGTCGGCGGACCCTCTGCCAGCAAGCGACGACTCCTAATGTCGGTTACGGAGTCCATCCTTCTTTACGGATGCGAGATCTGGGCGGACGCCTTCGACAGAAAGACATACCGCAAAAAGATAACAGTGGTCCAGAAGAGAGGAGCATTGCGCATTGCTAGCTCCTACAGAACCGTTTCTGAGGCAGCCATTCTGGTGGTGGCAGGCGTAGTTCCTATTGATTTGCTGGCCAAAGAGGAAGAGAAAATGGGAGTCGCGGCGAAAGAGTGCTTACTCTTCGACTCTGGCAGGAGAGATGGGAGGCAGATTAGCAATAGGAAGATGGACCGCCAGATTAATCAAAGATCTGATAGCCTGGATGAATAGAGACCATGGCGAGACGGGATACTATCTTACACAGTTCCTGACCGGGCATGGGTACTTCCATGATTAGCTGTTTAAAATGGGGAAAGTGGATAGTGCCCAATGCCCGTATCGGGACTCTGAGAAGGACGACTATAATCACACCTTCTTCGAATGTACAAGGTGGAAGTCGGAGAGGGATGCGTTAGTGACTCAAATAGGGGAGTTGTCACCCGACAACATCATCGGGAAAATGGTGGAGAGCCGAGGAGCGTGGGAGGTAGTCTCCTCGTACGTGGAAAGGGTCCTGAAAACCAAAAAATGTGAGATGGATCGTTAAATACGGGACACCATCCTGAAGTAATGTGTCAAACGGTACCGGGGTGGGCATATGTCCGAGAGGGGGGTTTTTAGTGGGTGAAAGTCCCACACACCGAGCGGGTGCGCCTTTTGCCCCGCTTGATGGTGCATTCAGCATTTTCCCCCGTCAAAAAAAAAAAAATTATTATTATTATTATTTTCACGTAATTTTAATTTTCATGTTTAACTTGTGTGTGTTGTTGAATTATCGTACTGAATTGTGGTAAATTTATGCATTGCTAATATTAACGATTATACAACAGCAAAGCAAGCCTTATCGTGTTTCGATTTCGTTTATTTCTCCTGGTTTTCCTCCTTTAACATCTCACAGTTTTTGGGTTTACGTGAAGTACCTCGTAGATGTTTTTAAATTACAATGGCGCCTTTTTACCATCTCTTCGAATCACCCCGTCTTCACTACAGTGTAGTAGGGTCACCATAAGCGAGGTCTACTCTAGTACAGGGAAAATTCATGAAAATAAGTTACTGAGAGAATACAAACATAAAAGGAGTTAATATGAAATTAATTAAAATTCTCTTTTCTAAAAAAAACGGTAGTAAAAACCTAATACAAAAGATGTTATATAATTATATATATTATAATACTTGTAATAATAATGATTTATCCGAAAGTATCCAAGTATTAAGTCAAATGTGGAACACCAAATGAATGAATCAATCAACGGAGATCCCACACAAAAAGTTTCGCCTAATTTGATACGTCACTGATCCAATAAACTTGTTGCCAGTTCGAGTAAAACTTTTTTCTCCAGAAAGTTTTTGTGCAATTAGCTAACCAACGATAACCTACAGTCCAAAGTATTGTATCACAATATAGTATACGTTCACGAATATTGATTTCTTGCACGTCTTGAATGAAACCGCTCTAGGAAACCTACCATAAGGTTTCTATATCTAAAATACGGGTTCGATAACAGCAGGAGCGTCGGCAATTTATGTGAAACTTTTAGTGCTCTTACACCGCATCGGCACGATACGCGTTTGAACGAAAGTTTCTTATCGCGAAATATTTATTATAGGGGCGCCTATGGCAGGAGACTGCGTTTGTAGATTTCACTGCGGGGAAAAATTGGTATGACGGAACGAGGTCTTTCGAGAAAATCAGCTACTTAATCAATATATTACGTAAAGAGGGACTGGACCTTTCACTCTAAAAACGGTGCCAATACAAGCTAGTTATACAGCGTGATCGATTCTACGTGTCGAAGTATATAATTTAATAATTATGTTGTGAGTTTAATGAAAGGTTTCTACTAGTGAGGTGTTGCCTCAATATTTCCAATGCCTCTAAGTTGTTGAGGTAGGTACCCTTTTTTTGCCGTATGTAATATTTGGAAATTGTGATTGATGTCAAAGTGGTCTTTATTATCTCTTATAAAATTGCACATCCTTAAGCCACATGCCCATGTATCATTTAGAATTTTACATCCCTTACGAAATTTAATTATTAACAATAAAGATAATATAGAGCCATTAAAAAAGAAAGGGGTTTACCTCCTGACATGTAATGATTGCCACTGCATATACTGCTGTAGTATTGGCAACCCATTTCGCTGAGTATATTTGAAGTTGCATATTTTTGGTTATTTATTGGTTGTTTCCTTTGCTTAAAACAGCTGTTTCGGTTTACCGAGAGTTTTTCACAAATTTTGTTGCTTATTTTGTATAAGTTTAGTTAAAGAGTTAATTGTATGATTTAATTAATTAAGTGTTAAGTTTTTTTAAATTAATTCCATTCATTTATTTGTCTAATGTTTGCTTGTGTTGTTTAATGCGGATTCAATTGAATATTGTCGTTGAATTCTAATACGTCTGCGTTGTACGATTTTGAGAGAGGGATTTTTGTAAGAAAAACAGTTGTAGAGTTTTGTTAAGGACTTCCTTGTTCGACTATTGACGTGAGTAGACGTATTTTTGTATATCTTTGTTGCCATTTTGTATTTCATTTTGATATTGTAAATTTCGCATTAATTGTCTTTTATTTAGTCCATCAAGGAATTCATATATACACCTCGATTGGGTGAGTAGAAGCTTTGTTCTTGCATTTAGTTTTTCAATTCTGTAAATTTCTAGTAATTGTCCACGCTTAGTTTATTTTAGTTTGTGAAACCACGTGGATAGAAATTGTAAGAATTTGGATATCTTCCTGAACAAACAAAACTTTTGCTTTGTATAGGAAATAGCATTGTCCTAGTTTAATTTAGAGTCAAGTGCAGTTTTTATTTTAGGCCAGAACCATCAGTTCAAGGTTTTTTCTCACAAGTTCTAATTTAACCCATTTTGAAAAATAAATTTGATTGTTAATTAACGTCATTGGGTTAAAAAAATCCGTTATTTTATTTTTATTTTAAACCTTTTCAATTTTTCAGGTAATTAATTAAAAAGTCTGATTTCATTCACTCATAATTTACTCTTCGTGGTTAGATTCAAGTTTTAATTCGCGAGGGTAACTCTGATGTTATTGTGCTTTTGTTCAATTTAAAAATCTTATCCGTTGAGCTAGCTAATTTTATTTTCTTTTTTATTTTAAAAATTCAGTTTTGCATTTTTCATTTTCATTTAATTCTATCAGGGCACAGCAAAACGTTGGAAGGACCTTTAGAAATTTCGAAATTAGGATAAAAGAGCATTTATATAGCGTAAAACCCAATTCTACTGTAGATTCCTTGTGCGGTAAACATTTAAAAGAAAATAAACACCACCTTGACATCAATCACACTTTCCAAATATTACATACGGCAAAAAAAGGTAACTACCTCAACAATTTAGAGGCATTGGAAATATTGAGGCAACACCTCACTAGAAGAAACCTTTCATTAAACTCATTGATCCTTCTGCCATACATGGTTTTTAAGTATTCTACTACGTTTTTTAGCACAACATTAGTTTAGTTTTTTTCATAGTAGATGGCACAAGTTTATTACAATTTTCTACTTTTATTTAAATTTTAGCCTCGACTTTTCCAGAATCATTTTATATCCCGAGTTCGAAGTGGTTACATTTATTTTAAATGATTTTAAAGTGCTGTTCGTTTAAATTTATGTGTTTTATTTAATGTCTGTTCTTTATAAGCTTTACATAAGTTCGACTATCTACTTTGCACTTTCTAATTTTATTTTATTTTTAAACTTTGATCATTCTTAACTGATTTTAAATTGTAAATATCTTATTAAAAAAATACCATTTTACTTTACTCTCTCATTTATAAAAGAAATTTTCAATTTTATACAATACCATTTTGGTAATAATTGTTGCACACCCTTATTATATGATACTTCTTTGGCTGGTCTTAGGATGCTCGTGTAGAGCGAAACCGGTCGTGATATTAAAGAACGAGAAGTATTAGATCGAGCCTACAATCGTCGATAGATCGGAAGAGGTGGTCCAGTGTCTTGGCCTGCAAGATCGCCAGATCTTACATCCCCTGACTTCTTTTTGTGGGGCCACTTAAAGTCTGAAGTTTATACCAGAAGTGCCAACCACGAGGAAAACATGATTGAGCGAATGTTCGAGGATTACGCAGGAAACACTTCTCAATTGTGTGCAATCATTCCAATTGCGAATAAATAAGTGTATCGAAGTGGAAGGGCACATTTCCGAACACATTTTCTGAAATTGGTATGATAAAGTAAAGTTTTTCGTTGTTGAATGACTTTTTGAAATGTTATTTAATGTTAAAATAAAACCAGTCCCTATTTAGAGGAATTACTAATATCCATCACATCCTGCGCCTGACCATAGTCCACAAAAAGTTGCAGTCCATCAGCAAGGTCTGTCGAGCATCTTTACGTTGGAGAATTACGTTTTAGAATTCTGGTATCGGCTTACCCCCATCGAACCCAAAGATAACTCAAGTAGGCGTTTTTCTTTTACTTTTTTATTTAATAAATTTCTTTAGTTATTACATTAACAGTTCTTGGTTTAAATTCTTTATCATTTTAATTCGTTTATAGAACAATTAGTGAAGTTAACAATGTAACTTAACCTGGGTAGTGTTGCTCGCTACCTTGTCAATTTTAATTCGTGGCAGCTGGCTTCAATTACAGACATAAATTTAAACATTTTTTTTATAATAGAAAAATCAAAGTTTTACCTTTTCATTTTTCAAAAAAATAATATATATTCCGTTGATAAAAAACTCACCCTGTATATTTTTTCATCCAAATCAGCTAATAAATAAACTATTCCTCTCGCTCGACTGAATAATTTCGGCCACGGCGCATTCGTGTAGATGTCGCCTTGATAGCTTTCATGGCCGCCCCATCGGAAAATCCTCCCGTAGGTCATACCATTAATCTAAAAATTCAGCAGCCGTCTCACGTTGGTTTTTGCGGCCGATAAGGAAGTTGCGACGACAAGAAGACGTGAAAAAGTTTATATGTATATATATATTGAATGTAGATCGAAAAACGTCGAAACAGAGCAGAAGCATCGCCGAATGTGACGTATTCATTCATCACCCGTTTCGATTTAATTTCTTCTAACCATATACCTCACGGTTTCCTTAATTGAATTAACTCGTTGTATTTTCGTGTTGTAGTAATTGATCTTTGTCAAAAGGGAGCGGTATAGGAATTAATAACGATTAAAAATTCCATGAATCTTATTTGACAGCTGATTACAGATTTCTTTTAAAGAGCTAAAATTTTCTGTTTTGCCGATAGATGTCGATAGTTTGACACATGTAATTTTATTAAGTTACATTTTTATTTAAAGCAAAATTTTGATATCTGAATTAAATAAATACATTTTACATTAAAATACTTGTTTTAATAAATTAGATGATTTATATTTTTGCTTAATAGAAAACCAGTTTTTCAATGCAACTAGAGCTGGTAGAGTATAAGTGGGAGAGGCTACCTTAAACTTCCACC
The DNA here is from genome assembly GCA_004143645.1 of Protaetia brevitarsis. Taxonomy (NCBI): domain Eukaryota; kingdom Metazoa; phylum Arthropoda; class Insecta; order Coleoptera; family Scarabaeidae; genus Protaetia; species Protaetia brevitarsis. The sequence goes on along the minus strand of RXPK01000150.1, from coordinate 547,017 downwards.
TCGTCCATTTAACAGCTCTTATTGATATATCAATCAATCGGTTAAACATATCCACTCCATATATGGTTTTGCAAACCATAAAATTATTCTCTCAGTGCTGCGAGTTGCAATAGCGACAAGTCACATACTCTTTAAAGAATTTTTCATCGATAATTGAAATACTTATATCAGAGCAAAAAAAATTATCTCTCACATATTAAATATCTTTTCTACCCTTCCAAGGCGTCGATGGAATATTATTTCGACGACACACAAACCGGATTAAACGAATTGAAATTATTTTTCCAGTCTATATGACTGATGTTCGTCCATGCGAAAAGAGGAAAGGCATATCTTTCCTTTCACGCCACAACCGCAAAACAAATGGGAAAACTAATTTGTATTATTACCTACACGCGAACTACTAAATACATTGATATCGATTTTACCCGGTTATCGACTGGCATTCGCGCTGGCTACCGACTATATACTTTTGATGGTGTCCGGAGCATGAAAACAAGCACGTCAAAGTGATGTTCAGGATGTTAAAATCTGGAACAATAGATGTCGTCCCATTCACGCTGATCGAAACAGATTGACAAGTCGTTATTACATGGAAAGGACAATACATTTGACATGAACTCATAATCGAAGTAAAAGTGTATCTACCTAGGTCATGCATATATCGTACAGCACTAACATCCTCAGCAGTTATTATATGTACTATTATAAATGGACTAGAAGTGGGGTGTTCTCCTAGGAGGTACCCCTTGAAGAGTATTGCATTTTTTAAGTCGGTCCCTTCACGTGATAAATACCACTTGTAGAATGTGCAATACGCTTCAGGTAGATTTCTTTTGTTTTCTTCTTGTGTAGTTTTGATTTTTTTTTTTTTTTTTTTTATTTTTTTTTATCTTTTGTCAAAGTTTCTTCATTTTTTATTTTTGTCTATTTTTTCATTTTTTTTAACAGTTTTTCCATTTTTCACATTCTTTGCATTCTCCTACTTTTATTTTTTATCCTTTTTATAACTTTTCTAGCTTTTTTCCGGTTTTTTTCCATTTTCTCATTCAAAAATCAATCGATTTGCACCCCTTCATTTTTTTTTTTTTTTACTTAAAAGTTTTTAACTTTGTTTTTTGTTTTTCCCACTGTTTTTGTTTTTTTATGATTTTTTTAATTTTTTTTTCATTCCCTTTTCATCATTCTCTACTTCCTATCTCTTTTCCCTGTTCCCCTTAATCTGTTTTGCCTTTCCAAATCCCTTTTCCCTGGTCCATTTTCCATGTCCTTATTTCTATGTTTCTGTTTCTTTGTTTTCAACATTTTCTTTTGGTTTTTATTTTTTAACAGTTTTTCCAAATTTTTCAATCTGTTTTCTATATTTGTTTATTTTTCAATTTTTTTAACACTTTTTCAATTTTTTCACCTTCTTCGTATTTGCCTATTTTTAAAAATTTTGTTTTTTCGTTTTTTCAGATGTTTAAACCTTTTTCTACATTTTAAAGTTTTTTCGATATTTTTACCTTTCTTACATGTATTTTTCCTAATTTTGAGCCCCTTTAATTTTTTTTTTTTTTGATTTTTTTTAACATTAATGCTTTTTCATTTTGACATTTGTTTTTCCATTTTAAAAAATCGTATTTTTTGTTTTGTTTTTTTGCATTTAATTTTCAAAAAATGTTTTTTCATTTTCTTCACATGTTTAAGCCTTTTTCTACATTTTGAAGTTTTTCCATATTTTTACCTTTCTTACATGTATTTTTCCTAATTTTGAACTCCTTTTATTTTATTTTTTTGATTTTTTTAACATTAATGATTTTTCATATTTTCAGTTTTTTTTTTTGCTTTTTTGCATTTGTTTTTTTAACATTTTCTCGATTTTTTTTTTGCTTTATTCCTTTTCTTCTTTTTCTCATTTAAAAATCTTTTTTCTCTTGATTACATTTGTATATTTTTCCATTTTAAAAAATCGTATATTTTGTTTATTTTTTTTGCATTTATTGTTTAAAAATGGTTTTTCATTTTCTGTTTCATATGTTTAAGTCTTTTTCTACATGTTTAAGGTGTTTTTTCCATATTTTTCTTACATGTTTTTCCTAATTTTGTACCCCTTTTATTTTATTTACTTTTTTTTGATTTTTTAACATTAAAGGCTTTTCACATTTTCAGTTTTGTTTCACCTTTTTTGCATTTATTTTTTCACATTTTTTTCAATTTTTTCCCTTTTTTGTTTCATTTTTCCATTTTCTTATTCGGAAATCTTTTTTTCTCTTTTTTACATTTGTATGTTTTTCCATTTAAAAAAAAATCGTATTTTTTGTTGTAATTTTTTTTTCTAATATATTTTTCATTTCTCTCTATTCCCTATATCTTTTCCCTGGTCCTTTCACCTGTCTCCTCTTCCCGTTTCCCATTTCCCCATTCCCTGCCTACTTTTCCATGTTCCCCTTTATCTGTTATTTTTCCAATATCCTTTTCCCTGATACATGTTCTCTTTCCCTGTTTCTATTTCTTGTTTTTTTTTTTAATTTTTTTTTCTTCATTTTTCTACCATTTTTAAACAATTTATTTTGATATTATACGTAATTGCCACAATTTATAAAGAAAGCCGTTTTATTTTTTGAAATCATTACATTTTATAATGAATATCATCAAAAACCTATTAAATTATTCGTAAATAATAATCTCAAATACCCCATGAATTACGGACTTGGAAAGATTACAGCGTTTTCCCAATATTTCAAAAATTTACCCCCCATATTGGACCCAGGCATTTTGTCCCAGTCGAATTCAGCGACCGCAAAATCCCTAAATACAAATGTCTATTGCAAAATATGGTTTTTTTTTATTATTTAACAATCTTCCGCCATATTAGATCTGTCATTGTTGTTCATTTGTTCGACAAAATAAATAAATAAATAGAAGTAAAAACAGCGACATAACATATCTGCGTATTATTAAAAGTTGATTATATTACGGAACCTTTTAAATACCCCACATCACAAGTTATTTTGCCCCGTAAATATGAACTTTGGAAATATTTTAATAACGTAAAATTGAAGTTTAATTTCGCGCGTTGTTTGTGTTTGTTTACGGTTTTCTAAAATTCATTCACCGATGTAATTACATCGCGGGTAAGTGAATTTACGTCTAAATTTAATTAAAACTTACTCACATCTCGTACACCTTAATCATAAGCCGTAACAAGTTTAATTAAATCATCGTCTGTTTCGGTCATATCTCAAAGGCAAAGTTCCCGGCAAGTCGTTGAATTTTTTCTTGTCGCTATTTTGTCAAACTTCAATCAATCCACTTCGAGTGAATGCTATTTCGTTATTAATAATACGAAGAATTAAAAAATCCATACCAACCTGTACGCACTAAAACATTTTGGTAATTTTTCTTGGTAAAATTCACTTTTTTTTTTGATAATTCTCCGCACTGAATAGAGGTAAATAGTTTAGAAACCTAAAGCAAATGTCGATATGTTCGAAACTAGTAAAACTTCTATTATTTATCACTAGAGACCGGATTATATGCAAAGAAAAACTGGAATATATGCGCATATATACATGCATTGATTTTTGAGAAAAAATGCATAAACCTGGGGCATATATGCAAAAAAATTGCGACAATATGCAAAATTTTCACATAAAATAAATAAGAACAGAAACTTAAACATTAACTCTATTGCACAACATTTTTTCACAACATATTTCTAAAACAATTTATAATTAAATGTTTTTCAAAATTGTGTAAAAGAAAGTTTTGTCTTCTATCAGAATACATATGTTTCGAAATAGAAAAGCTTCTTTCAACATCCACAGATGTAATTGGTGCATTTTTTAACTTTGCAATACATTCTAAACTAAAATTAAAGTCGAAATCGTTTACTGTTTCACCTTCCAAAATTTTCTTAACTTTCTTCAATTTCAAATAACCCGCTTGTTTATTTATCACTTTTTTAAATTTATCGTATATAGAATTACCTATTGTACCCTTAACCTTCTTACATAGCATATCAAATTCGTCTACTATTTCGACTGATTCCGAGAGCGACATCCTTTGCGTTTCTAGTTTACGAATGGAACTTGAAACAAAGCTATAATTTGACTTAATATACAAAAGGTTTTGTAGCAATTTTGTTGATGTTACTATCTTTTTACAGTTTTATAGAGCAATGCAGTCAGCAGTGATTTCAAGAATTACATTTTTTATTCCATCAAAATTATCGGCAAAAAAAATTGCAGCCTCTAACCATGGTGCCCATCTCGTAATAATCGGTCAGGAGGCAACTTAACACCGGGAAGTCGCTCTTATAAAATTGGATTCGTAAAGGTGCTTTTAAAAATACTTTTTTGACATTGCTAATCAAATCATTAATCAAAGGGAATTGATTCCTAACATCTTCGGCTACACGATTGAACCTATGAGCTAAACAAGAGTATGAATAATGTTACTATAAAAAAAATTAAATTTTGCGCGGCTTTTATTATGTATGGTGCAGCGTCGGACAACATTAGTAAAATTTTTTCACAAGGTATACTTCTAGGTAAAAAGAAATTTGATAAACCTTCTTGAACGAATTGGGCAACTGTCACATTATTTGTTTTTTGGACTTCTTTACAATAAATTAAATATGATTTACCTATAATATCTTCATGAAGAATTCCTATTAACAAATGGGCAATATAACGACCACACTTATCCGTACTTTCATCTACCATGATATAAATAAAATTATTCCCTACCAATTGTTGAATTTCTGCTATTGTTTGCTGGTAACAAGATGTGACATAATTTTTTCGTAAGGTACTTTCGTCAGGTATATTATGTTTGCAATACTTTTGCAGAAATGATTTCAAATTAACATTGTTTAATCTTGCTAATGATATGTTAGACGACATTAATGCGTTACACAGATCCGTATTATATTCTTCTTGTTCTGAGCTTCGTGAGGTTGATGCTACACATTGTCGTATAGATTACTGCACACATGCGGATCGCTTTAGTTTTTCACATTTTCCAATATGTGATGGAGTTTTAGCGTATTGATCAATCAGGAATTTTCTCTCAGAAGACACCTACAACAACAATTGTCATTTTATATCAAAAGTTAAAAAATTTAAAAACAATTGTAAAGCTTTTAGTAAAATTAAACTTACCAGTTTACTGCAGGCTCGACAAAATATTTTGTCGCCATCCTTTACCAGTTCAGGATATGGCTTAATCCACAACAAATTTCGTTCGCTATACTCATTGTATGTACGCACAGTATTTAAAAACGTAACACAATTACATGCTGTTTCGCTCAAAGATATTCAATGAATGAATAGTTTATTTGGGAATTAATAATAATAAAACGTATTTACCACATTCACCCTTCTGTTAGGCGAAATTAAACACGTGCAGTTCTTGGAAAAAAGTATTAGAGAAACCAATGTAAAAGATTTATCGTTCTGAGAATTGTCGGTTGTCGATCTACAATAGGAATTGCTAGGAATTTTTACTAATAGAATGGATAAGAAAAAGTTGCAATAGAAAAATATGCAATATATGCAACTTTTGTAAAAATATGCATAGAAATGCCTAAATATGCAATATATGCAATCACTAATTAGCGCTAATTAACTTCAATTAGTGTAATACGTCTACATATAGACTATAATTAAAGATATGCAAAAAATAAAATATATGCACTTTGCATATAATCCGGTCTCTATTTAACGCTTTATAAATTATCACTATAGTATTCCAGACTACATGATAAAACCTTGGAAAAATTACCTAATATAGTTAAAAGTATTGCTTCTGCAGTACGGTTTTAAGGGCACAAAATCGTACTTGAATTTTACCAAAAATTTTTTTAGTGTGCAGATATAGAACCATTTCCAAAAGCATTAATAATTAACGGAGGGACATTATATAAAGACGGAAAAGATCGATAATGGAAAGCCCCTTGAATTCCAATCGATAATTGCTATATTATTCCGTCTAAAAGCCTCATGAATTTCTAACGAAGGTCCTAGCAGGAATATAAGGGTAAATGGTGTACGTTCCATCACGTTGGAGGCACGCAATCGAAAATTTCAAAGTGCCATTCAGGGCGTCTTACTTTTAGCCAGATGCGATAAAAATGTCGGGTAATTGCTCGCTTATGGAACCGATTTTTGTGTGTAGAGGTCGACCACGTCAATTTCGATAAGTATATTAAATTGGGGAGTATAATCTAAGATGGCTAGGGCCGATTACAGCGTAAGAAAGGCGTTCCATTTCGTAATGAGATATTTTTTAGCGTGTAGTATTAGTCGAGTCACATTGGAGAATAAAAATAAATTTATTAATGGAGAGTTGTTGTTGTTACATACGGTTTTGGTTAATTCTCCAAGTGGATAAGTCTGCGGAAGAAGTATAGTACTTCTCCAAGCTTATCTTCAATTTGTAAGAAGGTTCTGCATAGAGTAGAAACTAGTAGAAATATGCACAGAATAAATATTTCTATTGGTAAGTCTACGGTGAGATCGAATAAGACTGTCTTGATCCTACTCCACTTTCCACGAAGATTATATCAATATTTACGTCCACTGTTTCGAATGTAGTTAGTTAATAAAACACAGTAACGTGTGATCATTGTACGGTTTTGGTCTAATTGTGCGTATGCAACTTAATATACACTAATGTCAACCGGGACAACAAGTGTAGTGCACCAAAATTGCATCTAAGGTATGAGTAATTCATCTAATTCCCGCGCAAAAATAACGTAATAAACATTTTTCAAAACAGTATATTTCTGATAACAAATACAACCAGGTTTAATTAAAGCTATAGAAGGTTTCAACAATATATATTGTAAAAATACACATTTATGTCATATCTTAACTTATATCAGACATTCTTCATAATTTATACGAGGTACTGAATGGACAATAATGGATTGATGCTTTTCATAGTCATACGCTCCACATCAAAAACACAATATCAATTAAAAAATTGGGAACATGTTTCTTGAACATATCTGCACTGCTTACATGCTGTGTTCAAAGTGAGAACTACCATTATTTATATAAGCATCTATCCTCTTCTTCATGTTTACAGAAACATTTATTAATTGCTCATTGCTTCATTGTAATATTCACTATTTCATTTCTTTTTTAGATGATCAAATAAAATAAAATCAAACGGTGTAACATTGGGTGATATAGGTGGTCAACGTCCAAACCCAATAACTCAGTTATCAAAAAATTCCTGCAAATATTCTCTTATTTCCCTTGTTGTATGAACAGTAGCATTGTCATCTTAAAAATAGTCTAGCTGTAATTCATAATCAAATAGCGATTTTACAACCTGCTGTAAAAACACGCAGTGTAAATTTAAGGTTAAGCGTAGGTTAATTTTTTAAATATTTCAAAACGTAAAATACATACCACAACCATACTCTCGGTTTATGACAGTATAGAATATAACAAAAATACTTTTGAATTTCAATATTTTCGCTCTTTTAAGAGAAAATATAACAATGAGTCATGAACAACACCAAATTTGAGGTTAAGCGAAGCAAATATTTCAAAGTGATTAAGCTAAAACCCTAAATCAGTATATCTGAAGCGCTCCAGTACAAAATCATTTCAGTTTGAAAACGAACAAGCTAACCAATGCTGAAGTGATCGAGTGCGCATCGATACGGAGATAAAACAAGAAGTGCTAAATGTTTGCGACAGCAAAATGTCAATTTAAATTGGAATAAATGTCATATTGACAAGTGTCGAAGTTAATATTCTCCGTAAAGTGCTTTCCATTCACTCATAAAAGCAGTTCGGTAGTACTTCCGGTGTACTCTAAGTGCAATTTAAGCGTTCCTTTGCTAAGGAGCACGAAACTCCCAATGTACTCAGTTTTACCTCCCCCTTTCCCCTCATACACTAACTTATTTGCTAGTGTTACGTGCTCTAAATGCCATTTATGACAAGGTTTGACAGCTTAAGATTTTTTTGACATTTTGAAGTAAGATTTCCTTGCGGTCACGATTTGTTGTTTACATCAAAATCTAATTTCTAGGTTAGGTTCCTTTCCCATCCCTCTTTACAATTTAAAAGCACAAAAAGTGTTCCATTGGTTCTAAATTGTGTAGGTCGAGAGTAGAGTAGAGTTGGAGTAGAGTAGTAGCAGAGTAGGAGTGATAGACGGTGAATGGAAAGCACCTATAATGTCACTGAATAACGCAAATAAATTGGAAATTTTAAAAGAAATACGAGAAACCAAAGATGTTTTATTTGGCGCGTTGTTTTCTGATAATATCACCAAAGAAGCTACAATAAAGAAATGGAGGAAAAGTTATGTGGAAACACAAGCTTCGGTATTGTCGTCCCTGCCGATAAAGATTTTTCATGTCGATCAACAAACTGTGGTTCATTTTGATGCAGCATCTCATTTACTGCTTTTACCACAGAATATCTAACAACCAGAACATGAAAATAATGGAAAAGAAAGTAAAATAATTGTAAAAATAAGCGATATTCTTTCAGTTTATCGTAGATATGTATCATATTCTCGAAATTCACTTCAGTTAGGTCCTGTCAGGCACGGAATTTTATCAAAGCCGACTCTGACTTCTCGCCCGAGACACTGACATCAAGGTCACGAAATTTTGCCCACTCAGATCAAAAGAGCCGACAAAGAGTTTGCATTCTGGTTGTTACGATATTCTGTGCTTTTACCACAGTATGAACTACTCGACAAACAGTGAATTTTATCTGCCACATGCATGTCAGAAATACTATGATACTGGCCTCTCCATTTCCAACCCAATAAAGGGTAATAAACAACCGCTGTTTAGCAAATATTGCATGATTTTTTGCAGCTTGACATGTCAATCTACCACCAATCACATTTACAATTCCTCAAATTTTAGCATTTAGAACATTCGAAAGCGTTTATTGACCTCAAAATTACTTGGAAATGTGCTGTTGCTAATTCTTGCCCTAAATGTTCTTGCCCTGCGTCGAATATTTCCCGCTTCATGTTGCTGCAAATTATCGTCTTCATCAGAAGAACTTCTCCACATATTGTCTAATTGAATTAAATGTGATTTTGTAAAAAAAAAATGACGCACTTAACGAGATACGTTCAATATGCATTACAATTTTACTATTATATGTGAAATTGTAATTTGTCACCTGTAAAATCTTTTCGGAAACGCTTATACAATAATAAGAATGCTCCTGTAAAATTGTAAAATGCATCGAAACTTACTAGTTTGTACTTTTTATTTTTGCAATGCATGTAACCCAAATTTTTATAAATTGTAAAAAAATCCCACTTATAAATTGCAATTGTGCTTTTATGCAATAGGCCCAGGGAATAATAATAATAATAATAATCGACTTTTTTGGCTCATAAGTAGATACAAATACATACATATATCGTACGATGTATGTAAACAAAAAAGGTTAAATCTCCTAATGGTGTTCTTCCTTTAGCCTTGAGTGCGAAATTTTTATAATTTTTGGCCGAAACGATTATTTCCTTCATCTCACTCTCAATGTCGTCATCCTTCCTTCTAAACCCGATTCTTCTTTAATTCATATCCACCCTTACTTTTATTTTGCTATTTATTAGACTAATATCATCGGCATACAGAATACACTTGCTGTTAAGATTTAAATATGCAAGATCATTACAATAGATAATAAATAATAGTGGTCCGAGGATAGATCCTTGTGGTAGCCCACTCCGAACATATGTTTTGTCTGATTGTACAGATTTAATTCTAACGAGTTGTTCTCTACCCGTGACATATGACATTAATCAGTCTTTCGCATTCCCAACGCATTCTAATTTATTTTCTAAAATATTATAGTTTACACTATCGAAAGCTTTAGAGAGATCAATCAGTACGCTTATAACAACTTCACATCTGTCAACCCTACAATATGCTTCATGCAAGAACTTAACTAATGCCGTTATTGTAGAATGCCCAGACCTAAACCCATGTTGCTGGGTATTAAGCGATAAGTTTTTGTTTAAAAATGAAACAATTCTTTTACTTATAGCTTGCTCCATGATCTTAGATATTTCAGATTGCAATGCTATTGGTCTATAGTTTGTAATATCCGTACTATCTCCTTTTTTGTGGACTGGTGTTACAATATTTACTTTCAAACAATTCGGAAAGGTACCATACAAAAAAGATTGATTAATGATGTGACACAATGGACATATTTTCTTACATACCATCTGTATTTTTGTTTTTTCGTTACTAACTAGAATTATAGGTAATTATTAATACATCAACACCCCCACTCATACATACAATGCAACAAATCTCAGCTGAACGAAATATCGTATATAAAATAAATGAAAAGTTTTAATTACAGGCACTGTTTATTGTGTATGTATATAAAAGGAAACTTGATGTCTACAATACACACTCCATACAAACCTACTCGATCGTTAATGAAATTCAATTCATCTGACATATTTCCGGTAAATACTCTCTATAGCTCTTCAACAGTATGTATAATACAAAATTTACAGACAGACCCCTCAACGTCAAATGTAAAACGTTTGAAGGACCGTACCGTATTAACGAATGATGGAGATCCAGTATATTTTCCTGTATCGCTCGAAATAAAATAAAATTTCAATTAATAAAACCAATTCTATCTTTCAATGCGTGTTCGAATTTGTTTCGTCAGGATACGAATTTCGTAACGAAAAAAAATATTTTTTTTAACGAAATTAATAATGGAACAGCGAACTTGTTGAGTGAGCTAATATTTTCGAAATTCGATTATTGAAATCGATAAATTTTGTAGAGAGAATTGCAGATTAAACGCGCTTTAACATTTTATAAATAATAAGGTTAATGTTAGCTGACGTACAAATATTTAGATACTTCTAACAAATAACATGTAGAGTAGAAGCACCAGTGAATAAATATTTACAAATTTTGTTGATATTTTGTATATCGGAAAAGTATTCAGCGCTTTTTAGGAAAACGGTACGACCGATTTTGAAATCTTAAACTGTATTTGTCTTACAATAATGTTTGAAATTGCACCAACGTTTTATTTTTTTTTATTTTCGATGTATTTAAATTTTTAAATGTTATAAGTTTGTTATTAAAAACAATTTCTACAATCGGCTCAACGGCGCATTTGAAGACCGTTTTCTTAATGACAAAACTTTTTTAATTTTTGAATTTGGATTAATAATAACGCTCGAAACAGAAATATTCATTTTGCTTTTTTCCATCAAATGCCGACAGGCAGCCGGCTTCTATCGTAACCTAACGCACAAACTGATGTTTGTTTTGAAGGTGTATTTACGTACAGATGGTCTGCTATGGAATCATGTGAGGTATAAATATAAGGATATTCAATTTTGCTTTCAACAGTGTCTTTTTGTGTATTTTACACAATCTAACCTACTTCCTACCTATGTTTTAAATAAGTGCGAAATTCATAAAATGTGTAAATGTTAATAATAGATAATGTATCTACTTTTTATTAACGAGTCATAATTATAAATACTAAACCACTACAATAATTTCCTTGATGCTAATTGTATTACGAAACAGAATATCAATAAAATGCAAATAAAAAAATGCACACAACATTTTTTTCGACTGGATAAAATGTACCTATAAATTACAATTTCTTTTACATCTGCTTAGATTACATACCTAGTATCGTAGTCATTTATATTGACCGCCCTAGAATTATTTTTGGATGTTGGCGCACTGAAATACGCAACGACAAAATAATAAAATGTCTAGCTAAGTAGATACGGTACTTACATTTTGTGCAATAGAACATTAAATCTTAGAACAAGCCTGATACGAAGATGCTTTTTCCTTTTTGACGAGTATCTTTTATCCATTTTTAGATAATGCGGTTTACTACTTGTAAAAAAGTAAATATTATTCGCACAATAACTGCAGTGCTAAGTCACTTCCGGAGAAAAAACTTTTGAGGTACTTGACCACAGGTGTGCGATGTCTGTGTGTGTGCGTGATGAGTGAGGTTTGTATGTTTGTGACAGTGTATGGCATCCTGACTCAGACAAAATCATAGATACAGGTATAGAATAACACTCAATGAAACGTAGCGAATACTTTAGACAATCTTAGCAATTCATTTTGGGAACATGTAATGTAGAAAGCAAACAATTCATACCATTCAAAAAGACAAAAGGTATCTTTCTTTTCGATCTAACTATCGCTTGAGGTTTATTCCTGCAATCACGTGTTCTACAAATACTCTTCACATTTGTGCATACCTCGAGACAATTCAGTTCTCGAAAAACAGCAGTTACTCAATTTACGAAATAAGTAACTGATTCTACTGATTCATAGTACGGATTATATTATCAGTGCTATAATTATTTATTTCTGAATTAATAGCTTTCTTTGTAGCCTAGTAAATCAAATAAAATTACTGATAGATTATTTGCATTTTAATTTTGATTTTTCTAAAAAACCGTATGAAATAGTGTTACTCTATACATTCAAGTTCACATGACATTCTAACTAATGTTTTGAAAAGATCTGATTACTCGAACCGATATCATTCCTGTAGCGCACTCTACTTGTTACTTGGTGGACGAGATCAAAAAGAAAACGCATTTTACTCTTTCGGACGCTATTTGCTATCAGAAAGAAATGAAAAAAAACAATTGTTTAATATTAGCAAGAACCGCTGAACCGCCGCCCTTGACTACTTTTTTATTTTTCCTTTTTGGAAGCCAAATAGAACCATACAAAAAAAATAAAAAAAAAGAAAATTTAAGAAAATAAAACGTTGGCGCAATTTTAAATACTGTTTTCAAAACAATCTCTTTATCAAATTTAAAATATTTTGTTTGGTATGTCTAAAAACAGCGGAAAAAAATCCGCGCCATCTACTGGTAGAGAATCTCATTAAAAGTCCGTCCAAATTCGCCTTAATAGCATTGCCATGTAAGTGTAAGAATACGAAATTCCATCCTGTATAATACAAAGTATTTAAATTCATTTTATTAATACGTAGATGATAAGTAATGTGGCATTCGCTGAAGCAGCGTCTACTTCATAGGGAATAATAGTCTGTTTTGTTAAAAGTCTCGCGTAGTTAAGATAATATGGTATTACTTTGTATATTATCTGCTTCTTTGTTTATTGTATGTTACAAATGCTGACCAGCGGATCCCACGTTACTCTCAAGAAGGGCGTTTGAAGTTCAGAAAAATTTGTCTAATTCTTCCAGTTTTTATATGTGGAAATATAGAAAAAATGTATATATTATTTATTTGTAAAAAACATATATTTTGTTGCAAAAGTGCCCCCAATAGTCCCAATTACCATTTAACAAAGCCATGATCAACACTAACACTGACATTTGGCAAGTTCACCTTATAGAAAACGAAAATCACCTCTAATAAAACTTTATTAGCTATCAACTGGTCACTAGACACAGTAATGGGATGACAATCATTAGTATAATCTCAACAACCCGTTATTCTCTCATTGTACTCAAAATGTAGGTATGCAAGAAACGTATATATAAAAACATGCCCTCCATTCCCCTGAAAACATAAATCAATGCTGGCAATCTCTGTTTACCGTGAATAGTTTCCGTAATCACCTTTTAATAACACATATTTCGCCCTCATGTAAATGAATTACGCTTCGTTATGAATTAAGTGATTGATGGCGCTTCTGGTTCGTGAAATTTTTGCATTCGATCATTTTCGTATTCAATATCCATAGATTTATTTTTCATACGTAATAGACTAGTTTAATATTGTCGTGTATAGGGTTCCTAAAATCATTAACTCCATGCGAAAAACGTTTTCTTTAGCTTCAGGTTTAATGCAGTATGTCAGTGGCGGCTCCTCTTACAGAGCCACAGGGCCATCACAAATTAATCATTAATAAAAAGCTTTCATTTTCCGTAAAAATACTGATAAATACGCGTACACATATTTAAGTACAGAATGAATTTTGCAATAATTATTTATTTCAATTTAATTTAAACATTTCATAGTTTCATTTAGTTACATAGACATTCTCATATGTTAAATGTCCAATATTCCCCCCCACATCGATGAAATTAACGGACTATTCTGAGGCAGTTTGCAGCCCTTGCGAAGACAATCGCTATCGATGTCTGTTAGAAAATTTCAACTCGACAGCATTCACTAGCCAACCTCCGTGAGAGACGGACGTGTCTCAATTAAGTTTTACAAAATTTAACGACTATTCTGATAATAGTTCAACCTAAAATCAGGGTTATTTTTAAAACAAATTTAATTATATTAATTTTACACACATTATTTGTTGGGTAAAATTTTTTCCAACAATGATTTTCCCGAAATATGTTCTTGTTCATGAGCCATTCTTCGTAATTAGAAGTACGAAAGCCCCCATTCGATGTCCTGACCAGACCTACCCGCTCTACTGTCTACCGATTTACTCCTTCCAAAGGTATTCTGCACCCACAAAATTTTAATATACTAATATAAGAAATTTTATTTTGTTATATTCTACGTAATTCTAGGTTAGGAAATTTTTATAAGGTAGCAGTTTTAATGTTACTAATTAAGATGTATTCACGGCACGAATCAAATACACAGTAATTTTTACCTTCAAATGTTGCATATAATGATTTACCCGTCACTTAAGCATAGAGTCACACAGATAAACGTCTCAATAATGCGGGAACTTGCGGGAATGAATTTTAAAATTAAACGTATTTATATTTCTTCGATGAATTTATATTGCAAAAAAGGGGAATTACTAATTAAAAACGTATTTATTATTTAATAAGCGAACTCATTTTATGTACCTGAAATACTTGAATAATGACTGGGGCCTCTTCAAAATGTTACTGACTGATTGAAATTATTAAATTTAAATAAAGATCCAAATAAAATTATGATTTCGAATTTCTAAACTAATAAACAAATAAAATAGACCGTAACAGTTACGATATTGGCGGTTCTTCGGCTCTGGGTGTGGTCTTAGCGTGATCAGTATGATTTTCGGCACACACAGCGGTCTCGCAATGAAAATTGATTCAATGTAACTACGTTAGCAGTCCCTCTGGAGGTTGTATTCGCCCATCTAGATCGGGAAATGCCCATCATAGGGCGGCACAACACGGCAACACACGGCTGATAATACGTAATCCAATACAATTGCAAGACTCTTCCCTCAGCAGCTTTATTCTTTGGCACAATATCTGCCATTCTTCTCCGGCAACAAACGGCGGTCAAAAAGCACTCAGCAATCACCGGTCTAGCATTAGCTCGCTACGCGATACACTTTGAATAATATATGTAACTGTGTTGTGGCCAGCGCCTAATGGTGGAGCCTTCTGCAGCCGCTCTCCAACCGAACGGCACGTCCGCTCGCTTGCGTACCTACGCTCTCCTTCATGCTTCCATAGGCTGTCCGCTAAGCAGGGACGTATGCCGTAAATCTAACGGTCATAGTATCTGAGTTAAATAAATACTATTACGTGATTCTTATGTATATTAATTCTAGCGTGAACCTGTTTTTTAATTTCGAATTCGGATTTTCTGCTGCGCCGGCAGATAGCGCCACCTCTTCAGAGCGGAAATCACGAAACTACTCATAGATGGCGCTGTTATTTGCCGTGTCAAATCGCAATGGAAGTTCCAGGTTACTCCAGAACGATATAAATTATTTCTATATCTTGAGGCATACTATACTGTTCTTTTGCTTGAAAGTTTGTCATTAGTATTAACTACGTTTCGATGCCTAAGTCAGGAACATACTAAAAAGTGGTCGAATTTTTCTCCAAATCAACAGCTCAAACCTTCTTTTTCTAATTGTTAAATGCTCTTATTATGTACATAAGTAAATAACTTATTCTTTAATATTCAAATCATATTATTATTTTACATTTATATTATTTATATAAACCCGAAATAAGTATTACAACTTACCATAATCAGCCAATCTAGCTCGTTAAGCACAACCGAAATGCACAAACGTATCGTAGGTATTAAAATAATGCAAATATTTATTTGCAACTGCAGCAGTGATACGAACGCACAAAATCCGCTTTGCTCCGCCATATTCTACCGGAGTTCTGTGTGTATTTACATGAAAATTGCAAATACATATTTACTTATAACGGGAATTACAGTTGTTATTTATGTACGTTCGTCTGTTAGAAAAGCGAATTATTTGTAGTTTCCCTGTACTAATTGCTGGTTTGTATTAATGAAGTCATTGCCTGCTGCTCTACACAGACCTTTTGCAGGCACTAATGTCGCCAACACAGCATCCTATTTGTTTTGTAATTCCTAGTCGAGAAGCATTTGCAACAACAAGATTATTCATTCTGTGTATAGGTACTCTGCGTTTTATTTTATCTAATGAGCTAGAACAAGCATTAAGTGTTATTATATTTGAAAATTGGATTATATTTTAGCTGCAGTCATATTACTGTGTTAATAATCATTATTTCATAGAATATTTACAACTAGCAGAATTTAAGGTTAGTCATATTGGATCAATAACTTCTATTGCTTCTCCATCATTTGACTTACATTCCCCTTTATGCTGTATCATTTACGTTATAAATAACGTAAAACATTAATAATAACATAACGTATAACACGCAAGCGTCATCATAACTGTTGCAATCAATTTTCGTATGTTGTATCACCATACCTTATCCTTTATTAGAGGAAAAAAAGTATAGAGATGGGAAAAGTCTAACAACGGAGACAGCTTTATGCGTGATTCTGTCAATTAGAAAGAATAATTGCGGTACAAGCGTAGCGCATACACAAATTCACTTGAGAAGCGAACATAAAGATTAAAACATTAAAAGAAGAATGAAATTCGGCTTTATTACTTGTAAATATTGGTTATTTCACAAAGGAGCGCCATCTACAGAGTCAAACTTCAGTTACCCAAGTAATAAATAAAATATAAAAATGTCAAAACTAAGAAAACCCGAAATTGTTGTTGTAATGAAACGCTGTCAAGGATATTATTAATAAATTAATTACAAGAGAAAGTTCTAATTTCTGCCAATTCAGTATGATAAATTAACATTACTTTTAACGTGAACAGTCACATAGAAGATGTGTGTTAGGTTAGTGTTATCATTAGCAGTTAAAAGTTGCTCTAATAAACCAACAGCTAACAAATTATTGAAATCATTACTCATTTTCAAAAATCAACTCGTTTCCATTGACAGTTCAGTAAACTTTAACCTCACTTTTGTTCATAACGTTGCTGTTATTCGTATAACTGCAAGGGATCGTATGGCGTTATTTTATTCCACCTAACGTACTGTAAATAACATGCATATTATTTTATAACGTACACTTATCGGATACAGCATACCACTTCAGACTGAAATAACATAAATACGTTATATTTGTTGATAACGTACACGTTATTAATAACGTAAATCATACAACATAGGTTTTAGGGGGATTATATGCATGGTTGCTGATTATAGATTACATTGACAGTTATCACATATCGACAAATGTTATTATTTAACCTACATTACTTTAAATTCCTTAGTCAATTCAAAGCATATCTCAAGAATAGTAAGGAATTAACAGAGTTTTTTTTTATTCACAATCACTTCTAGCAGTGACGGTTCCTCTTAAAGAGCCATGGGGCCATGACCAGATCATTGCAAATCACAAATTAATAATTAAAAACTTTGGTAAGTTCAATATTTTTACTCAATTAAACTAAGCCTATCGAAACGTAAAATTAGAGTCGACAAAAATCGATATGTATTAAACATAATCATAAATTGTATTAGCCTGACTGACTTCTAGAACATACTGTCCAGGATTACCTCAAGAAACACCCTATATATCATGGAATATACATTACACAGAATGCCAGCACGTTCAACAGTCAAGTACTTAACTTCCTTACACAGTGTAGCACATGAAATATTCATTTCGCATTTAATATTCTCAAGCTCCACCAAAACACCAAAAGGGATCACTCATGAAATCTTCTGTGAATGTATAGGGATACAGGAATTCTTGGTGCATATTTTAGAATGAGATGCATTTATATAGTATATATTTTGTTTAAGCATATTTATAGTACTGGGTCCTTTGATGCTCCAGAGCTTCTTCATATGTACATTTTAAATAGTGAGGAAAACAGAAGCATTTGAGGTGCCTATATTATCATAATTACGAATCACTTCCATGGAAGAAAAGATAAATATGAGATAAGTTAAATATTTTCATTTTTTAACATAATTTTAACCTATTATTTCGTCCAAGATAAAAATTAAACATAAACTTACCTACTATACAGGGTCTTCCATGGAAGTGCATGGTTTGAGTGTAGTTACTTTTTTTTTCAAAACTATTACCAGGTTTCTTATGTTAACATAACTACACTTTAGAAAATGTATGTATTAGCAAATAATGTATTACATTATTTGCAAAGTTTTTAATCCACTGACTGGATCATGATCTTCACTTGAGGCTCATGATATGTATACTTCTCACAATCGGTTTATCTGTACATTTATATTTTTAAAATCATTCAGCTTAACCTAAAACTTTAATATTATAAAAAATAAAATATTAATCTGTAAAAATGATAATATCTACTTAAATTTATAAACAGATATTGATATAAATCTGTACAAGGACCATTCTACAATTACATGTAAATTTGCAGTTTTGATCTGAGGAAGACAGTTATTGTCATCTGTCGAAACTAAAAACTAAAATGATATGATCCTATAGTATATTAATAAAGATAATTAGGAAACACTCATTCCAATTTATTTTACTTTGGAAAATAATTTGTTTATTTTTTTTTTTAGCAAAACATGATATTACTAAAAATGATGCCTTTTTACCTACTGCCGCCTTTTTACCTACTAGCTTTCTGTCTTTTTGCAGTTACAGGTTTGCCAACTTCTTAGTTTATATAGCACTGACATCAACTTATACTTCCGATTAACCGGAAGTTGCCATTAGCTTTATTATTTTAAATGGAACTCCTGTATATTATTATATTTTTGAATTCAGCATACAATAATTTTATAACGATACAACTAAATTTTCCTATCTTCAATTGTTTTTATGGTATCACGATTTTTGTAAAAATTTTGACATTTACAACTAATTGATTACTTTTCACTTGCTTTAAGTGCAAGAACGTATTTTAAAACTACCAGGTACTAACATTGTTTCACCTAAACGCAGGAAAAGGTTCCTTTCGTATCATACAGGGTGTCTAAAAATTAGTTTAATTATTTTGAATTAAAGAATTTTGAAAGTACCAAAACATATTTTTTTTAATAATATATATTTTTATATTATTAAATGTAGAATTCTCTCCAACATTCTTTATTTTCAATAGGTTTCATTTAAATTACCGGTTTTGTTTAATAACGCTTTCAAACGGTCGAGTAATTATTATCTGGTAGGCCATGACTTTGACATAATGAATTACTGTTGTCAGTAAATATGATTGTTACAATCACTAGTTTTCGCATGTTTTCTGCTCAGAAAAATACATATCATTTTCAATTTATATATTGTATATTGTCATTAACCATAATGTTTTCTGACATTTAATTAAGGAATGCTGATAATATAAAATAATTATTTCGATTCAATAAAATATAAATGTAAATCAAATGCAAAAGCATACACAAAAACTACACATTCACAAATATACTGTCGTGTACTGACTGAATTGAAAATGCAAAATGAATTTTAAAGATGACAAAGAAAAAATAAAATTAGCTAGTTCAACGGATAACATTTAACTCTTAAAACTATAATGAGAGAATTAAAACTTAAATATATCTTCCTGCACGAAAACAATAAATGATCTTATATCTATAATGTGCACACATCAATATAATAACAATTATTATTATTATGCGAATTCCTTGATGGACAAGAATAAAAGACAATTAATCAAATCTCTATATCAAATGAATAAACAAAATTGCAGCAAAGATTTAAAAATACATGTACTCACGCTAACAGTCGACCGAGGAACTCTCGAACAAACTTCTACAATCGTATACTTACAAAAATCCGCAAACGCACAATTTACCGACAAAATCGAGTAGAATCCGCAAAAACTAGACTAGCGACCGCTAGACACAAAAGTGAAAGGAATTAATTAAAAAAAAACTTAACACTTAATTAAATAAATTATACAATTAACTTTTTCACTAAAATTTATACAAACTAAACATTATTGTGGAAATTTCTCGGTACAGTGATTCAGAATAACGGAAAAATCATGACAAATTAGGCAACTTAAAATACTCTCAGCGGTAATGTGGGTTGCCACAGCAATACGCTCACAAAAATTTATAATTAACAAATTCATCAAATGAGTAAAATGCTTGTTCGAACAATATTTTGGAAATTTTAGAGAAGTCAGTATTTATTAAATTTTCCAAATCTTAATGATTAGAGGCATGCCACGTAAGGGAAGTATCGTCAGCGAAAAGAACCTGCGTGTGATTGGCGGGCAACATATGCCAGATAATAATTAATAAATATTAAAGATAACGATGGCCCCAGTACCGAGTCCTGCGGCACACAACACACGACTCTGCTAACTTTTGAATTAACGAAGTTGTTACCGACTTTCAACCTCACATATTGACGACGATTAGCTAACAATAAGTAAGAGTGAAACCAATCATAAACCAAATGACGAAAAATATTGAAAAAGTTTTTTTCTAATCTTGAATTCACTTGTATACAGGGTGTATCAAATAAAAAAGTAAATTTTGATTGGGTGTTAACTACACGACATATAAAACACAAACCCGCCGAAACCGGATTTCATCATTAAAAAATAAAAAAAGTAAAATTTAGAGCCAAAAATTCTTTAGTCCGGGCCTGATGCAAGGAAACGTCATGTTATGCACCCGCTAAACGTGGTATTATGTATAAATACATTGCACTCATTTAGTATTATTCTTAATGGTATGCCGAAAGTTCATTTAACGTCATTCTGAATAAATAAAGGCCAGTGTGCCCTTGTAAAAATAGCAAAACTGAGACATTTTGAATTTCTTCTTTTTATAAAATAAACATTCCTTATTTGTTAAGAGCATTCTACGTAAGTCTACAAAGTATTATTTTTAATATTCTGATAAGACGTTCGAGTTTCACCGGATATGCGACTTCAGTAGTTATACAAAAAACGTAAATATTTTTCTTTTGCTTTGTCGAATCGAGAGTTAGTTATTAATAAACGGTACCACATGAATCTGAGTTATTGCTTTTGGATTTATTTAATCAAATAACGCAAAATGAATTGAATCGAATTACACAGAAATAGATGTAGATACAGAAAATTTGCAAACGCGCCTTTTTACTATGATGTCGCGCGAAAATGAATCTATACATTCCCACGCTTTTGCCGATGCATCAAGCTTCGACTTTGTTTATATGAAATCATGATGGTCCTGAAAAGGATGGTTTTTTTTCGAGGCGGGAAGAATTTAAATAAAATGTTCGAAGTGGCTTGCACTCCAAGCGGCGATCCACACAAAACTAACAGCGGTAATGGCTGAATGATAGTGGTATGTGAGGGTATACTCGGGACAGCATTTAGGTTGGGCACAGGTGCGGCTCTAGCCCAGGGCATTTACCAAATATTTTTTTTCTCGTTAATGCTTATAGATAGACCCCCTGTGCATTAAGACTTTTTGATTGTATATGATTACAGCTGCTACATATTATTATATTTACCTCTATATCTGATACACCCTGTATTCATGGAGAATACCAAGGAATTGAGAGAATCTCGAGAGTGCAATGAAAGATACCCTTCACCCCAGCCAAACCGTGTAAAAGCCAGTTTAATTAATCGTTGTGGATATGCAAATATAAAATTAGATTCATTGGTAGATCCCTACGCAAATTAATTACTACGAGAAAGTATTAACAGCATCCCAATCAAAAAACCGTTTTGGTCTTTTCCTCAGAAAAGTGCCACCTACATTTCTCGGACGGATTAGACATTTTAATCCCGGCAACAAAACAAATACACACCCGCTGCAGTTTAGTTTTAATTAAATTATTTAAATTTAAATCGCTTTAAACCCTTTACACTTTTATCCGCCCTCTGTCGGTTGCAAATTCAAGCGAAACGGACTTTGGAATATTTTCGTCTTTCTCAGCCCATTCTCCTGCCGCATTACATTCGTTAATTAAGAACTTTAAAGAATAAGATATTGTAGTATTATGCAGACTTAATCTATCCCAGTCCGTCCATGGATATGTTAACTTAGTCGGTAAAATATTCCAATGTTTTTAGACTTAGAAAGTTGGAAGTTAGAGATATGACTGCAATAATCTTATGTGTTATGATATCTTTGTTTATTTGTAAAGAATATATGAGACGTAAGGGTCGTATTGAACACTTCTGCTGAATGCTTTGTGGTTTCGATACTCCGAGCACAGACGTTGAATTTACCTGCAAAAGATATAACTCTTTCTAGCAAAATGCCTCACTCGAAACTTTCAGCTATTAAGCATAAAATCTAACTTTATTAATGTGACGGCGCTTGCTAACAATTATTGAATAAAATAAACATTTTCTCACCAAAGTTGGTAAGAAATATTAAGTAGATATGCATATTTAAGAGCAAGGCGCTCAACATTGATTGTTGTATAAAGGTAATGGCCCCATCAAAACTTTGAAAATTGTTATTCATGAAGACTTACTTGTTTTTAATGGAACATAAAGCTTCAACTTTATGTATAAGGTTATAAAGATTCGATACGAGGCAAGGAGTACTCGTTTTAGTAAAGCCCCTTTTCATTACATCTGTATAAGGACCACGCCCATGCAATATACAGCTACTTGCAAAATAATTCAGCACTAGCAATAGCAATTAACTTTAAGTTTTCAAAATTACAAACTCTGTTACCGAATGTGTATTTTCCCCATTTGTGGCTATCATTTAAGATTGAACGATATCAACTGACGTCCTCCACAATCGCCAGCTACACCTCCTCCCGCTTTCTTTGAATATATACAGGGTCGCTAAAAAGTATGGATACAGTTAAATATTTTCAAAACGGTTTAGCAGAGCTCGTTGAAGTTTGGCATACAGTTAAAAGTGTTTAAATTCTATCATCTGAGATTCCTTTCAATTTTCTACCATCATTTATTAAGGCTAACTTGATTTTTTTTAAATGGCACGGGTGGTCAAATTTGATATTTTTAAAAAGAGCATTTTTTTCTGAATTCAGTAATGTAATACATGCCCACCTTTATTCTAATTAAAAGGCAAAAAAAAAATTAAATTCAAAAATTTAATTCTGGAAAAATAAAACTAAGTTAGCTTTGAAAATGCTGTTATTGACGATGTGTCACTTGCATATTCGCCAAAAATTAAAGTTGTGTGGAATAATTTGTTTAACAATGGTACATTTAAGCGAAACTGAGCGTATATAAATTCTCATGATGGTTGGTTATGGCGACAGAAAACGAAGTTATGCTCAAGTAAAGACTCTTTTTAATGAAATTCATCCAAACCGAGAACCGATCTCCAGGACGACAGTTTCAAAAACTTTACAAAGATTTCAAGAAACTGGTAGCGTTAAAGACCGTGCAAGACCTGGGCGACCTAGAATTATTACCAACGAAGAAAATTCTTTGAATGTTATGTTGGATGTGGTAGAAAATCCAAAAAATTCAGTACAACAGTTGGCGTTGAACCTCAACATGAGTAGAGGATCCATACAAAAAATAATGAAACGCGAAAAATATCATCCTTATAAAATTCACTTGCTACAAGAATTAAGTGACGACGATTTTGACCGCAGAACCGAATTTTGCGAAACTATGATGCACAGAATACATCAGGATGGTAACTTTCTTAATCGAGTCCTCTTCTCTGATGCGTCAACTTTTTGTCTAAATGGATATGTTAACCGCCATAACTGTCGATATTGGTGTGACAGATATCCGCATTGGATGGAGAAGGTTTATACGCAGCATCGACAGAAAATTAATGTTTGGTGTGGCATTATTGGTCGGAATATCGTAGGTTCTTTTTTCATTAACGGCAATTTAACGTCTGAAAGATATTTGCAACTTTTACAACAACATATTGTTCCACGACTTAGGGAAATATTTCCAAACCAATCGAAATTGTATACCAACAGAAACCATATGGTTTCAACAAGACGGAGCACCGCCGCATTTTGGTCGTCAAGTGCGCGAATATTTGGATGAAACATTTCCCGGTAGATGGATAGGGCGAAGGGGGGCTATTGAATGGCCAGCTAGGTCTCCTGGTCTGACCCCACTTGATTTTTTCCTGTGGGGTCATGTAAAAAATCGAGTGTATGTCAACAGACCATTACAAATCGAAGACCTACAAGAACGTATAAGAAACGAAATTGCCAGTATTTCTCCAAATATTTTGATTGATTCTTTGCAAAATTTTGCTCAACGTGTTCATTATTGCCAGGAGGTAAATGGAAATTATTTTACATCTTTTGTCACATAAAAATTATGTAATTTCTTGTTTGAACTTCTTTTTATTAAAATCTGCTCTGTTTCAGTTAAATGTGTTATTTTTACAATTATTATTAACTATTATTATGCATTTTTTGGTCAAACTTCACGCAGCAAAAGAAGTAACTATAGATAAGGACAACATTTCCAAGGCTAACAAAATTTTTCGTTTTTCAAAATTTTACTAGTTCGAATTTTTTTTTTAAAGTTTCGATTAAAATAAGATATGGATGTGTTACATCACAGAACGCGGAAAAAAATTCTCTTTTCAAAAATATTAAATTTGAGCCTTCGTGCCATTTAAAAAAAATCAAGTTACCCTTGTATCCCCAGAACAAATGAAGATAGAAATTTGAAGAACATCTTAAGCAATAGAATTTAAATACTTTTAACCATGTACCAAATTTCAACAAGTTTTGTTGAATAGTTTTCATAATATTTAACTGTATCCATACTTTTTAGCAACCCTGTATGTAGATCTATACAAAAAATGTTCCAAAAAACATTGATATAAGATTTTACTTATTATGTTATTAAAGTAACAAAGTTTTACTAATTTACTAGAAGTAAAATTATAAGAAAAGAATGCTATATAGGGAGAATATTTTATTTCAGTATTCATTAACATTATCACATATGTTTCTAAGTCAATATTTTAGTCATAACTATGGAAAGAACCGTGAATATCTCCAACACTTAAAAGAATTTAAAAGATGCTCATAGTATGATACCTTTATTTGCAGCAACTTCGTCTTGCTTGGATTCAGTCAGGGACGGCCTCTCTTGTAGAACACTCTGTATATTATCAACTCAAATAAATGAATATACTATAGAGGGGAAAATGGAGGAGGCTAATGCAAAAAATGTAATTCATGTAACAAACATGAAACAAATGATAAGTATCGTTTTTATGTTATGCATAGCATGTTAAGTCAACACCATTAAAGACAGGGTGTAATGAATACATAATCACTTATTGAGTTAAAAATTCCTTCTATGTAATGACTTTTTGCTCAATATATAAAAATATCCCGCCTTCAATAAGTTATACATAAATTATATGCTATAAATACTTTGACACTGAAATACGAAATTCATGTCCTCCTAAAAAATTTTCGTGAACGAGTAATACATCTAATTTAAATGTAAACATATCTCAGCCAGCATTCTACGAAAACTTGAGCACTTAACGAAACAAGGGCCACGTTTAAGCAAAGACAGAGACACATTACATTTATAAAATACAAAGAAATAACCTATCTCATAAGAGACATGAGTTTTGAATTTGACTGTACATGCCATCTAAAGTTTGTTTATGTATTATTGTCACACGTCTGTGGTAGATAAACACCCACAGAAATTCGGAACGTTCTAACTAACATACTGCCACAATAGAATGAGAGACGACACATTGCGATTCGTATGAGTTATTCTAATTAAAGCTGCACCTCGAGACTTACTATACAGCGAGAAAACACAATCGAGTTAACAAACTGGGTACGAGCCAATCCTGCAAAGGGAAATCTTATAGAAGTTCTTCAAAATAATTTAAATTGTAAAATAACGCCTAGGTATGTTCTACGAACAAGTAGATCACGTCTAAATTAACATAGTAAGATAGTTAAGAACGTTGTGATGGGTAATTGCAGAAAGGTTACACCAAAAAGACTATTGCCCATATTTATAGTTCGTGCTTGAGATGTTGCGTCTGCTCAAGCACGAGTAGCCGACTCGTGAGCGTTTTATAAACCAATCTCAAGCTTAGATTGCTGCTCAAGCAGGCAGAAATGAGATCTTGGTCCTGAGGTAGCGTTTGGGGTGACTTGAGCAGCTGTTTGACATAATACACACATACACACCTATTGACAAGTTTGTTTACATGAAGCTTAACCCAACTTTATTCTTGAAAGACTTCAAAAATTTAATAACTGGTTTATTTATTTTTGCTGTTATTAATTTGCTTACGTTTTTATGCCACTTGTACTTTTCAAGTTGTATCTGGTGATTTACGTAGTATTAGTCAATTGACAATAAGTTTTATCATTGAAGAAGTCTCAATATCAATCGCAGATCGCAAGAACATTTGGCGATGTTTGTAAATGTCCACATACATCACAGGTTTTGTTCCAATACTGTTTTAGGTTGAATAGATTGCACACATAAAAAACAAATCCAGGTGGTGATAATGGGAAGTGTTCCGTAATAGGAGACGTTTTTTTTTCTTTAAATGTACAGATATGTTAAAAAAATAAGTAAATGCATATATAAACATCAGATATTATACTATGTAAATGCTATATTTAAAACAAACAGAAATATAAGTTTGATATCTTGTAGGTAGTTTCAGTGCCAAGCAGGGAAAGGTATATTAGATATAGTTGTCCGACATCCAGGTTCAAATCATGACGTTATATTTGACCGTAGTACTTACAATCATTGGCAAGGTGATCGGGAAAGAGAAACACTATTGCCTGAAAATAACTTACACATTATATTTTCTTCTTGTTAGATATGAAAGCAGTACATACCACTGATTGGCAGCTTATCACAGATGTCTTCGGCTATCTCCTCCAAAATGCTTTTTGGCTTGGCTGTATTTTCTGTAGAATAATATAAATTTTAAAGGTGACTATATTAATTACAGGTACATATGTTATGTATTATTGTATTCTCTCTTTATTACTTTACAATTACCCTGTTAATTTAAGTTGTTTAACTTTTAATAAACTCCACATAATATACTACGATGTAATTGTAAAGCAACTTTATCTGTGTTTCCACTTCACCAAAGAAAATACTAAAGCTGATGCATGCGTTATTACATGCAGTTCTTGGGTAAGTAACAATATCCGTAAAAACTATGTTGCCTGCAGAAAATAAGGTCGTTTTATGAAAAAGACACAAACGTAAGCGAAGCATTACTTGTTCTCCGATTGATACGCTTGTAACTCTTTAATAGTGTGACAAAAAGGGAATAAAATAAATCGGAAATTGTTTTCTACCAGTGTGGTTTTTCATTCAACAACCTACGTGCAAGAAAAATTCCTTTTTTCTAATAGTGCAGTGCTGCTCCAAAAAACACACAAAGCTATCTTCCATATGCAGTGCAGCGTTCTCCATCATTTCCAACACTGGGTCAAGCTGCAGTTTCTTCTCTGGTGGACCACCACCAGTAGCTAGCATGCTGATGCAGTGCTGTTGTTTCCTTCCATTTTCTAAAGAATATTAAATATTACTTTCACACTAACATATTCTTATATAAATAGTTAGGTACCTTTGCTTCAAGTTACACCATAATTTCCTCCTTCCACATTTCTTTTAATATTGACCTCAGGCTGGGCATTATAAACTGTTGCTATCTCTTCTCAAGCTTTGTTTTTTTCGGTCAATGTGGCCCCATCTGTCCTTATATTTTCCACTACATCATTTTCTCTCACCAGACAAGCCAAAAGCATTTTTTCTTTCTCGAAGGTTCGATTAAAAAAGGGGGTTGTTGCGGTAAAGCAACTTTGAACCACCAAAAAAAAAGCGGGAAAGCACTTTCAGGATACGCATTTCTTAAAATTCCCCAAAACTACGCGCTCAAGTCCGGCCTCTCACGAGATTACCCGAAGTTTGATTTATAAAACACAACGCTTGCTTGAGCAGATATTCACGTTAAGTTCGACTTACGTAAGCGCTACTTGAGCAGCAGCTTGAGCACGAACTATAAATATGGCCATATGTAAAAAAGTCATTGTCTTATATCTAAATTTCTACATTCGTAGAATAGTT
The DNA here is from genome assembly GCA_004143645.1 of Protaetia brevitarsis. Classification (NCBI taxonomy): domain Eukaryota; kingdom Metazoa; phylum Arthropoda; class Insecta; order Coleoptera; family Scarabaeidae; genus Protaetia; species Protaetia brevitarsis. Next base: position 518,729 of record RXPK01000150.1, on the reverse strand, counting down.
GTTGAAGTGATATTTTGGTTAAAGTATTTCATATTTATAGTTTCAATCGAACAGATAATGGTGTCAAAATCTCAAAAATAAGTAAATAATAGAACATTATAAACTTTTTAATGAACCACTTACGTGGAATACCTTGTATATTACACCAAAGATTTATTAGTGAGAAATTAGTCAGAAATCATTACATACTGCTGTATACTGACTGAATTAATGAATTAGCAAAATGAAAAAGAAAATTAAAAATAAACTCTAAACTCTAATGAGAAAAATTAAACTGAAAATATATCTTCCCGAACAGAAATAATAAATGATCTTATATCTATAATGTGCACACATCAATATATTAACAATTATTATAAAGCGAATTCCTTGATGGACGAAAAATTCACAGAAAACAAATCTCTATAACAGAATGAATTAACAAAATGGCAGCAAGGATTTAAAAATACAAGTACTCACGTTAAAGTCAACCAAGGAACTGCCTGACAAAATTCTACAGTCGTATTTCTTACAACAATAACGCAAACGCACAATTTACCGACAAAATCTAATAGAAAACGCATTAAATAGAACTAGCAAACGCTAGACATCAAAATGAATGAAATTAATATAAAAAAAACTTAACAGTTAATTAAATAAATCAAATAATAAACTCTTCAACTAAATTTATACAAATTTAATATTATTCTGCAAAATTCTCGGTACAATGATTCAGCAGATTTAAGCAAAACAAAATATGCAACTCCAAATACACTCACGAAAAATGGGAAGTCTGCCACAGCAATACGTAGATTAAGATATTCATTGTTATAATCATTTCAATAAATGTTTACTGCAAGTAATACTTGACCGTTCCACGAACATTACAAAAGAATATTCTAAGGAGATTCAGTGTGAATATTATTAGAAGGTTTAAATACAATGTTATAAGAATATAATTTTCATTGCTAGAATATTCTCCGCACATTCTAACAGAATATTGCTACTTGAGAGTTGCCCATGCACAGGCAGGGTTGCTGAAAGTGGTCCGTTTTGGTTTTTGGTTATATGCGACTTAAATTTTAATTTAGCGATTGGTGAATAAATATGACCTTAAATGTGGTCATTCATTTGGCGAAAATATGGCTACATTCCGAAATTCACCCGTAAACTTATTTTTTGAGTAGAAATTGCAGATTATACATTATTAACAATAATAACGTATTACTGTGTATTAATTGAAATAAATTAAAAAAGCTAAAATGATTTCAAATAAAAAAGAAAAGAAAAATATTAGCTAGCTCAACGGAAAAGATTTTAAATAACACAAAAAACTATTAATCCCAGAGTTACCCTCGCGAATTAAAACTTTAATCCAACCACGAAAAGTAAATTGTGAGGAAATGAAGTCAGACTTTCTTAATTGCACGAAAAATTGAAAAGGTTTAATATAAAATAAAAAAAAAACAGAATTTTTAACCCAGTGATGCCATTAAGCAATAAATTTATTTCAACAAAACGAGTTAAAATACAATTGTGCAGAAAAAACCCTGAACTGAAGGTTCTGGCCTAACATAAAAACTGCACAAGACTCTAATTTAAAATAGGACAATGCTATTTCCTATGCAAAGCAAAAAGAAAAGGGTTTTATTTGTTCAGGAAGATTATTCAATATATAAAACCTTTCATTTCTATCCACGTGGTTTTATAAATTAAAATAATCTAAGCGTGGATAAATGTTAGAAATTTACAAAAATGAAAAAGCCAAATGATAGAATGATTCTACTCACACAAACGAGGTGATGGAAAAATTAAAAAAGATACAGCAAAATAGATTAACAGAAAAATTAACTCTTACAAAACATAAATGAGAGAAAAAACTAAAATAAATCTTCCTAAACAAAAAATAATAATTGATCTTATATCTACCAAGTGTGCACTTCAATACATTAACAATTATTACAATAATGATTCATTGATTGACTAAATTAAAGAAGAATGTTAAATTTAACAATACAAAATGAATAACAAAATGGCAACGATTATTCAAGAAAAACCTCTACTTACATCAATATTCGAACAAGGAAGTCCTCCATAAAACCCTACAATTCTTTTACCTACAAAAATCCCTCTCTCGAAATTCGTACAACGCAGACGTAGAACATTACAACGACAATATTAAATAGAATACACATAAAATCAGCATAAGCGACAATAGACATTTGAATGACTGGATTAATTAAAAAAATCTTAACACTACATAATTAAATTCATACAATAAACTCTTGAACTAAACTTATACAAAACAAAACAAAATTTTGAAAATTCTCGCTAAATTGAAAATCAGCTGTACGGACAAAGAAATCACAACAACCATAATATGCAACTTAAAATACACCTCAGCGATAAAAGGGTTGTATGCGTCACGGAGTCCAAAACCACAGCAGTATGTATTTGTCGAACAATTGATTAAGCGATAGATGTTGTCAGTAATATGAACCATTCTAAATACTTGCGAGCACTTTCTCCTACAGTATGTTTATCATAAACTTAGAGAATTAAGTTTGGTAATCTTGTCATTCTTACATGAACTTGCAGAAAACAGATTAAGCATTTTATAACACGATCAATTTGACTTTGTACAAATACATACAAATTAATATAAGTTGTGCTCGCAAAGGAATCACAAACTAGCCAGACGCGATTCAACTGGTTCAAAGATATCCGAAATAGTTTTCTGACAGATTTCACATCATATGATTGGCTCTGACTAGTTTATGATTCCTCTGCCTACACAGCTATAATGTATTAGTAAAAATACAAAAACAGCGAAACCGATCAAACATACACACATAGCAGATTCCACGTCACATTATTTTAACATTCTTCGGTAGAATTTCCATATCGCAACACCGCGGTCGGCATCCCCCGTACAATTTGTGTAATGTCTTGAAGCATGCTATGCGTTGTTCCAGATTCTGAGGGGGAACAGCAGCGATGCCTGCGAGATCCGGGACCCCTGCCAGCACGGAGGCATCTGCATCTCGACGGACAGTGGCCCTATATGCGAATGCCGCAATCCGGATTACGAAGGGGAATTTTGCGAGAAAGGTAAGTCGCCATCCGTGTAGAGACGTGTTTACGCCCAGATTCCTGTACGATATGCGTATAGATGAGGGTCAGTCGACGTCCATTTATAATGGAACGCGGAGAATCCGGTACATTACGCAAAGAATGAGCGCTGGCGTTTAGATGGCAATTGCGAGCGGGAAAAGAATTCCGGAAATGTTTTACGGTGGTTGAGCATTTTTGTGTAGGTAACTCTGGCGGAATTATTTCTTCGTTAAAACAATTCATTTTTGAAAGATTGTTGTGTTTTTTTTTTTGTTAAACAAAGAGAATTTTCAAGGAGAGGAAGTTAAAAAATGTTGCTACAAAAATACTTTTCTTTTTGTGTACCTTTTTTTTATAATTATTTTATGAATGGACTAAGGAAAGCCAGAAATCAAATTCAAATTTTAATGAAATTTGATGGGAAGCTAACTGTATGTGTTGTATCCCTTCAATTATTGATTAATCTTCAGTTTTTTTTTTTTAATATAGAATGTTGCACGACGAATATCAGCGATCTATACAGAGTCCTGCAGCTTAACTCCGGTCTTTGATTGCTCATTGGCTATTGAAGTTAAACGTTTCACTTAATTCATGGAGAAACATATCTGAAAATTATTTTTGATTATACAGAGTGATCCAAAAATCGTCGGCACAAACACACGACGAAAACACCCTGTATTTTCGTTGCATTTTTAGCAGTGGCTGACCATTTTGTTTCTTTTTTTCTTTGATGCATATGTTTAATATTTACTCAGTATCATTAAAAAACAGTACTGCCACAAATTAAATTATAAATATAATATATATAATATAATATAAATAACATTATCATTATTAATTTTATGTATGACATTATCTTTGTACTTATGTCCAAAGATGAATATTTTATTATTATTATTATTATTATTATAAATGCGAAGTTTAAGATAATTTAAGGGGGGATTCTTTGATCAACAAATAGAAAATACTTTAGACAAAATTTGGAACTTTAGCGCTAATAATAATAATAATAATCTTTATTCATGGCCAACATACAATTGGCTTGAATGCGTCACAAAACTACAAAATACAGTAAGTTCAATAAAACAGAAAAACAATAAAAACAAAATAAAATGAAAGGTAATCAAGAAGATAAAAACTCATTAAAACTGTAGAAGCAGGTAGATCTCGCTTAGATATTTCCTGAGATGCGTTTTGAATGCTTTAGTTGATTTACTATTCTCTCTAGGAGTTGGTTGTCAACCGTCATACATGCAAACTCAGGAGACTTACGACGAATTACAACCCCCTAGTAAAATATCCATGTTTAGGTAAGAATTATATCAAATGTATCTAAGTTCGCTTTATCAAATAAAGCACACCGGTAATACCGGCTATACAGTGTGTTCAAAATTTACTGTCCAATTTTGGAAACTTTTTCAGAGTTTTTTTTTTAAATAGAAATAACCCTAAAATCATAATACGTAATTTAAAAATGAAGGAAGTAAACACGTAAAATACATATGTAAAAAAATAAACAGAAAATAGACGCCATAAAAGATTTTCAAAATGCATTCCGTTCATTTACAGACTAAGATGGATGGAATGTCCTACTTTCCTTAATGTATCTAGACTATTACTATTAAAACCATTCTTTATGCGATCTCTCATATCTTCTACAGTTTCTCGCCATACATAAGTCTTTTATGTGCCCCCACAAATAAAAGTTCACTTTGGTCAGGTAGGAAGATCTAGCTGGCCATTATGTCGACCTCCTCTTCCAATCCATTCGTTTGGAAACCTTTGATTTAAACGTTCCCTCACGGCCAGCATTGGCGGTTCTTCGGCTCTGGGTGTGGTCTTGGCATGGCCGGTATGATTTGGCCGGGCAGCGGTTTCGTTCGTCGGTAAGTTTGGAGTACCTCTGACACTTCAGCTCACGGCAGTAGTGTTTTGTTTTGAAAAGTACAATCGGTTTTTTTGTATTCAAACGAATTTATTATATTAAACAATAGCAATACAATCAGTACACTGGTTCGATTGTTAATAATAATTTTCCCTCCTCTTTTTTTTTGGAACTAGTCAGCAGGTTTACCAACCCTATTATAACATCTTACAACATTCTAAACAAGTAGAATAGCTACAAGAGTTCTGGACCAAAATCCCATAAGGTTTACACAGAGGGTCTGAAAGTACTTTTTAAACAATATATAACTGTGCTGTGGCCGGTACTTAATGGCGGACTTCACAATCTCCGTGCTCCAGACTAGCGACACCTCTGACACCTCTTTCAACGCTGGCAGTCGACTTTTCTGTTCGCTGATGTTCCTACGCTCTCCCACGAGCTTCCCTCGGCTGTCCGACAATTAGGGACGTTGCGCTGATCTCGTGTTCGCGGAAAACCTCTTTATTCGTCACTTTCATCGTTGACGCTGCTTACGTCACCGCCACACACACACACACACACACACACACACACACACACACACACACAGTCAGATTAAATAGAACTAAAATACGTTAAAAATCCCACATGTTTATATGTTTACATAAATAGACTGAAATCAAATATCTCTTATTATTTAAGTAAATAATAAATTAAATTTAAAATAAAATACATTCTAGGCGTCTCATTACACAAATCAATACTTTAAACAATACATAACTGTGCTGTGGCCGGTGCTTAATGGCGGACCTCTCAACCGCTGTGCTCCACACGAGCGACACCTCTGACCTCTTTCAACTCTAGCAGTCGACTTTTTCGTTCGCTGATGTTCCTACGCTCTCCCACGTGCTTCCCTCGGCTGTCCGCCAATCAGGGACGCTGCGTTGATCTCGTGTTCGCGGCAAACCTCTTTATTCGTCACTTTCTTCCTTGACGCTGCTACGTCACCGTATGTTCATATGTTTATATATGTGATGTATGTATAATGAACACTATGAACCAGGAATACGTGAGGTTATGTTGTTTATAAAGAATGAGCAGTTGATATTTTTTTTCTTGATAGATATGTAACGTTCGTTGGTGTAAGAATTCTAATGGAATTTGGATGACACACTGTAAAAATTTCATCTCGGAATGTTCGAACCCCCAGTTCGAATGTTGTTTTATACCATTTGCTTATTTTTCAACAAATAGTTAGAGGCGAAAACAAACAGATTCAAATTTAAACATACAACATCGAAATACTGGAGATATGATACCGGCCACCTCGCTAAACCATTATAATATCCCGTCTCGAAATTCGTAAAAGTTACCATCCGTAATTTGCGCAAAATCCCTACCCGTTCATGTGTAAGCTCGATAAAGATACGCCGTAAACGCACGCTCTGTTGGATACTCGCACGAATTTAACGTTCACAGAGGTAACTTTATAATTTGACCGCGCAACAAAATTCGTACGTTTGATATAATTGTCGGCGCATCTATATATGTATAATAAATAATTTTGTAACTGATGTTGAGGCAAAGGCTTCTGCTTACTAGAGCGACTTTAAACGATTTTCGAAACTATTTCTATACAGGGTGCTGCATTTATTTGTGAATCCCAGCCAACCTATCTATCCACTTAACACTTAACTTGTGTTACTAATCTTGTTGATTAATATTTATTTATTTTTTTACAGTGTAATGACTCTATTATTTTTATTTTTTAATATATTACTTTATTATTATTTACATTAAACTTTATTTTGAACGAATTTGTTGTTGTTTGCTGAATCCTGGCTTCCTTGCTGTTGGCCACAGTTGGCGCCCTTTTATAAGCAAAAGAATAATGAAGAAGAAATAGAATAATTGCTCACGAGCCGCCGAACTTTCATGGATTTTTGCTGGATTATCTCGCAAGTTCCAGTATTATTATTATTATAAATGCCTTAGTTTTCTCCTTTAATTTGCACCAATCATAAAGAACGTATTTGAGAACAGTGATGGGAGATTTAACGATTTTTCGTGAGATTTCACGATTTGCATGAAAATCTTACGATTTACCGATTTCATATTAATATTTCACGAATTTTATACTATACGAAAGAAATAAAATAAATAAAATAAAAAAATAAACGAAAATGTAGTAAAAACCATACTCGAATGTTATATAAAAGACAGTATAATAAATAAAATAAATATATGTGAGATTGATTTTAGAAATCCACAATTTTTTTCAAATTTAGAAAAAATGTATTTTGGAGTTGCAATAAATAAACAGTGGCATGGATAAAAGTCTTCTTCATATGCCTCGAATTTTACATAGAACGCATTAATCAAATTATGAAAAGATTTCCTTTGAAAAATTCATTATTTTCTAAATTCATGTTGTAAAACATTTCCCACACTTAGTTAACAATTTACAAAATTTAGATAATGAATGGCGAATGCTGAGAAATGTCAATTTTGTAGATTTCGGTTTGAGCGAAAATGACGATATTATTCAGTTTTGGAAAAAAGTGTCTCGAACCACATTGGAAAATGGAGAGTAAAAATTTGAAAATTTTAGTAAATTTATATTGCATTTGTTATCTCTTCCACATTCAAGCGCTAGTGTGGAAAGAATTTTTTCACAGATTAATTTGAACAAGACCCCAAATAAGGAATAGGTTGAAAGATGATGCTTTAAGTAGTCTATTGCTTACCAAGAGCTTAATAGCAAGTAGTAAATCCACATGTTTTAATTTCAAAGTAACAACAGACCTCATACAAAGGATGCATAGTAAGATATTATATTCACAATATGCACTGGATTCTGAAGAATGTGATTAATAAATCATATCCATCATATCAATGATTATTAATATGCAACTTTTATTTGTTATTGAGAGAGATATTTATTATGTTATAGCTGTTTACGTTGTGTAGTGTTAAATTTAGTTGCCAAATTTAAATTTCCCGCAATTATTTTTAGTAACTTCAAAGTAAAGACTTTCAGATAATAGTAGGTAATTTTATGTTTCAACGTTGAAGTTACTAAGAATAATTGTGGGAAATTTAAATTTGGCTGCAAAGTAAACGTTTTTCAAATTTAAAAACATATAATAGCAAATTTAACAATATTTGATAAACGATATATTTGCTCTATTAATTATCCAACAAAATAAAAACGTTTTATCCCAATCTAAAATTTACACGAAATTTGAAAAATAAATTATTATTTATATTTCAGGAATTCTCACGATTTTTTAATCTATTTATCACGAATTTCCAGTGGCGCCATCTCCCATCACTGTTTGAGAAAGGAAAGCCCAATTTGAACTCAAAATTTTAAAATTTACAGTATCTCCAAAAAGTTTGGAAACACCCAAACAACAACGTAATTATTGTTGTTTTTTCTTTAAGACAAACCATAAAATATGTCAATTAATATTTTTAAAAAAAACTTTCTTTTAATAATAATAGTGTCGTTTCTGCAATGACCTTGAAAAAGTTAGGACATCATGTATGTTAGTTAACTCAATGATGACAACTTAAATTTTGATTTTTTCTGTCTCCTACAGACGGCGCTGTTTCTTACCATAAAAAAAAATTCTACATTTTCATTACAAGTGCGATGTAAAGCAGCGTTTTATTAAAAATATATATATTTCATTGTTGTAAACTCAATTTTTTTTTAAGTTTACAAAAAGTTAAAATTTACTCATCACTTTACCGCACACTAGAAAATACAGGATTGTACGAAAACGTCAGCTTTCATTGACGTATACAATATGTCAAAGCTTACTTTACAGATTAGGAGGCTAAAAATGTACTTCACATTTGAGTGAATGCTAATTTTTTGCATTTTCACCGTCTAGGGATTTTTTTTTAAGTTTAGTAGTGTCAATGGAGGCTGGAAAAATGCAGACTTTTTCTACAAAAAAAAATATCAGCCTCAGTTTAATGGCAGCAAAAACTTCCAATTGTCTCCAACTTTTTGGGACACGTTGTATAAGCATATTAGATACTTTCTATGACTAATATTGCTTCTATACATAACCTAACCAAGCTGTTTTTCTTTTTGACAAATTTGATAAAAATCCTGGAGTATGGAGTATGCTATTAAATGAGTACCTCAATACATTCCCTCATGCATACCTGTAATATCGCCATTGTTATGCAGGATACACTAACCAATACATCAATGTCACTTATGTATTTATATATACATACATATATATTCCCACACGACCTCGTGTTTTCAAAGTTTGTTCATGCATCAGCGCCTATCTATTACAATTTTTGACGTGCTAGGTCGAAAGAATGGCTGCGCGATTTAATATTACGTAAAGGTGCACTGGTACGGTAAAATATTGACCAAAATTCATAATTGCTGTATTAGATGCTATAACGTAGAGATTCGGCAATGTTTGGCGCAAATGTTACAAAAACATATATGCTGCTAAGAAGTTCGTTACTGTATAAAAACACTAGATGCTAACATGGCTTGATTCTGGCAGAATTATTACAATTAGCAGTTGCTAAATAAATGGAGCGATGTTTGGCTTTTTGTATTTTAGAATAATTATTTTAAAAACGCAAAATCTTCATATTTTTAAATTACGATCAATTTAAATTGAATGAACTATTTGTTGTCATTAATATGAAATTAGAAATATCACAACTTCTTTTTGAAAATTGGCTTGACAAATACTTGCTAGTTTTAAGCGTTTTCCCAAAAATTAGTTTTTTTCCCAGCAGTGAGGAAAGTGTCATTTGAGGGAGGAAACTTGTACTTTTCCTTCCTACACTGTAAAAAATTACAGTAATTTTGCCATGGTAAATCAGGAATATTACATGTAATAACGTTGTGAATTTACCACAATAAATCATGTAAATTTTGTTTTACATGTTTTTTCTAGGATATTTAACATGGAAAAAGAAATTTCGGTAAACTTTATAGCTTTTTCATGTAAGTTTAAGATGTAAAGATTAAATGTGGATAATTTGTGATTTTTTGCCTATAGAAATACGCAAAAGGCTTCTGATGTAAAATAGAGGGCGTAGCTATCTTTAAAATTTTAAATGGGAAGTAATTTCATTTAGAAGCTCATTTGGAAGATATTTCTATTACTTTTACTTTTTTAACTTATCCAAGATTAATAATTGGAGTACATACTGCTGTGAACTGAAGGTACCAGCATATAATTAAAAGTGAAAAATTAAATTAAAAATTAAAATCAACTAGCTCAGCAAATAAAAATTCAAAAGGGCGCAAAAGATTCTTTGATCTCAGAGTAACTTTCATGAAAAGTAATAGTGGGCGTTTGTAAAATTTGACTTTCTTTAAAATCCCCAAAGATTGAAATGGTTGATTCAAACATAAAAAAACTATTATTTAGGACGATATTTAAAAACATTAACTTTTATTGTAATTAAAAAAAAAAAAACACATTTAATTACAAACAACAGGGGAAAAAACCTTAAGACAGAATGTCTTGGATTAAAATAACCCCTTCGTGAAATTACAATTAAAAAGGACAATGCAAATCCTTTAGCAAACAAAATGGTAGATTCGTTCTAGAAGGAATTTCTTATACCAAAAAAAAAAAAATCCACGTGATCTCAAAAATTCAAAGCAAACTAAAATTTAAATTAAATTACACGTGGAGAAACAAGCAAAATTAAAAATGAAATTTAAATCAAGCTCAAAGCTTCTTTTCACCTACCCCGAGGTGATTAAACTACAATTAATTTGAAAACTACAAAAAAAAAAACAGAAAATTTAAACTCTAAACGCGATCACTTCTAAAACGAAAATTATTAACGAGCCTTACATATAAATTGTGCACAACGATATAACACCTATTAATAACTAGCGAGTAATCTGAATGTTGAACAAAATAACAAAAATTAACGAACAAATCTTTACTGAACAATTGCAAAAATTGGAGCAACGAAACAAATATTTACCAACGCCGCGTACATTCAGATAACTCTCCACCTAAGAGGCCCAAAACCTCGCATACATATAACAAAATAACAGATGCGCGCGCTGCAACAGCCGCAAAAGATCATCGAATATGCCTTTTAAGAAGGAAATAAAACAAGATAAACAAATGCTAAACATATTAAGGAATGAAAAAAATAAAAGACTGAACAGATAAATACTTAAATTCATCAAACAAATCTATTTACAAAAACTAATTTAAAACAAAAAAAACTTCTGTGAGAATTTGCGCGCAGTATAGCCAAAGCTTGATCTTCAAAAAATAACATCATAGAGTTCAAACAACCGGGGTGCCAGTCCACAGCAATACGTTACTTTTTCGATAGCCCTCGTATAAATATTGTGGTTTATGTGACTTAGGAAGCGATTGCTGTAAAATATGACATATTTTACAATATGACGTTTTTGCAAAAATTTAGCGAAAGTGTCCTTATCTGTCAGTGTATGTGTCATGTGTGTGGTGTCTATGTTACAGATTACTGTAATTACAGGTTTCTGTACACTATATCCAAAAAGCGAATACGAGGCTATCGAAAAAGTAACGTATGTACTCCAATTATTAATCTTGGATAAGTTGGTAAAAATTTCGAAAATCGTAAAACTGTTTGCATTGCCATAAAAGTAATAGAAGTATCTTCCAAATGAGCTTCTAAATGAAATTACTTCCCATTTAAAATTTTAAAGATAGCTGCGCCCTCTATTTTACATCAGACGCCATGTGCGTATCTCCATAGGCAAAAGTCACAAATTATCTCTAATTTCACTTGGTTTTTGTTTCATTACTCTATCTCATACCATTCAAAAGTTATCGGGAGGGGGGGGGGGGTACCATTTACGACCTCACTGTATAATAAATTCCGAACAGTAGCAAGTGCTGCCTTACGACTTTCAGGTGGTGTGCACGACAGATTATCATTGTCTGTGATATCATTCATTCGACATATTGTATAGAAATGTTTATAATAAATATTTATGATATTAAATTAGTTTTACTTACTATTATTGAACACTTTTTGAAAAACTACTCTGACTTGACGGTTTTCAAAAAATATTTGACAGATTAAACCCACTATCTATCATATCACTCACAGATGTCTTTATTATTTTTAGACATTTAATTTGTTTAAATTGGACTGGCTGGGGAAAAATAGTATGCAAAGCACGTGAGGAAAGTGCTATTGCAGGCCGCAGGCAAATATAATAATATAATAATAATTGCCGAAGTACTACAAAATTTACATAAATTCTGGAAAAAATAAAAATTATCTATCAAAAATTAAATTGGCAAATAAAAAATTAGAAAATGAAAGAGTGCGCGACGACCATTTTAAAGTATTATTTAAAAATAAGAACTCATTCATTCTACAACAGTTTTACAAAAGGAATTCTTATGCAGTAAATAGCACAATATACAAAAAACCATTATATATTGGAAAGCCTCGCATAAGATTAGACGAGCGCGAAAGAGAATAGCAAGCTGTTCGCATACTTATTTCCTTAACTATACATATACCTACTCGAAAAGAATCATAAGAATTATGTATATAAATAAAATAAATTCCACATCGCAGATGCAAACCCGAAAAAGACGAAATTAGGAATATATTAAGAACAGAAAGAAAAAAAAGGAAAGAACTTAATTGAATCGAGACATAAAATTACTCCCAACGAAAACGTTTTCAACTTTAATTGAAAAACTTGTATCCTTCAATTGCGAATATCCCCGGCATTAATCTCGAATTTATGTCTGGCAAATATGAATTCCAAATGAGGAACGGATAAGCGAAAACGAAAAAAAAAAACGAAAAAAAATACACCCCTACCACTCTTCAAGATGCGACTTCTGTTCTCCGTCTATTGTTATTTACGTAGTACGAAATTTCGCTCTTCTTTCTTAGAGTTTAGATATAAAAAAAAAAGAAAAGACAAAGGATCAACAATGAGGGAGGGAGGGAGGGAGGGAGGCCGTGCAATTTAGCACGGGATTCGTATTTCCCTTGTTAGATTTTCTTTCGCCCTGAAGAGAGAGTATAATTTAAATATATAGCGATGCGAAGAAGCTATTGCTTATAGCGGCTCTCGTTTCAATTAAACGACGCCTCTAGAAAAAGCGCTATATTTATTTTTAATTTACCCTACTTCTCACGCTTAATTAAATAACTTTTAATTAGTACACTGAGTACTTGGGTATCGGCCATGGTTAAAGGAATACTCTTACTGATTTATTATAATACCAGTTGCGAGATCTTATTTAAATTAGTCTAATTGAAATTTCTGCTAGAGTGTAACAACATAAAGTCTGCATATTCTACATACTGCTGTGGCAACCCACATTACCGCAAGTATATTTTAGTTGCCTAATTTGTCATGTTTTTCCGTTTTTCTGAATCATAGTACCGAGAAATTTTCATAATAATGGTTTGTTGTATGATTTTAGTTAAAGAGTTAATTGTTTGATTTATTTAATTAAGTGTTAAGTTTTTTTAAATTAATTTCACTCTTTAAGATGTCTTTTATTCGCTCATGTTGTTTAGCGCTTTTTCTGTTAGATTTTGTCGGTGATTTGGGCGTTTGCGTTGTTCGTATTATTAGAACTGCGCTGTAAAATTTTGTCAAGCAGTTCCTTGGTTGACTTAAACGTGAGTACATGTATTTTTAAATATCATTGTTTGCCTTTTTATATTTCATTTTGATATCGTAATTTAATTCGCATAAATTGAATTTTATATTGTCCATCAAGGAATTCGCTTTATAATAATTGTTATTATATTGATGTGTGCACATTATAAATATAAGATCATTTATTATTTCTGTGCAGGAAGATATATTTTAATTGTAATTTTCTCATTATAGTTAAAGAGTTAATTTTTCCGTCTTTCTATTTTGCTGATTCATTTTTATTTTTATCAATCACCTCGTTTGGGTGAGTAGAAGCATGTGCTTACATTTAGTTTTTCATTCTTGTTATTTACTAGAAATTGTCCACGCTTAATTTAGTTTGTTTTAATTTGAAACCACATGGGTTGTATTGGTAGAATTAGGATTATCTTCCTGAACAAACAAACCTTGTGCTATGTATAGGAAATAGCATTGTCCTATTGTAATTTAGAATCAAGTGCAGTTTATTAATTTAGGCCAGAACCTTCAGTTCACGGTTTTTTACTTTCTTTCTTTTGTAATTAACCCTTTTTATAAAATAAATTTGATTGTTAATTATCTTCGATGAGTTAAAAAAATACTAATTAAACCTTTTCAATTTTTGAGGTATTTAAGAAAAGTCTGATTTCATTCACTCACAATTTACTTTTCGTGCTTAGATTCAAGTTTTAATTCGCGAGGGTAACTCTGAGGTTAATAGTTCTTTTGTTCAATTTAAAAATCTTATGCGTTGAGCTAGCTAATTTAATTTTCTTTTTTATACATTATTAAATGTAAGTTTTGACTTTGTCATAAGTTATTCTATTCCACCAAAACCCCATTCTCTCATTTGCAATTTGTTAAGACCGGGTTATGTCTCTCTCTGCAGACTCCAGATTGTAGTACCGGTCTGTGTGAGTAGGTTTCCGGTACACTCTATGGCCAAGCGTTCCATTCCCATTCCTGCTGACTAACACGTCCAGGAAGGGGAAGCCTCCATCTGTTTCCCTCTCCATCATGAACTGTGTGCGTGGATGAACGCTGTTTAGATGTTGGAAAAATTCCAATAGTGCGTCCTCTGCGTGGTGCCAAATAATGAACGTATCGTCCACATAACGGAACCAGCAGGAAGGTTTGTATCTGGATGTATCCAGTGCCCTGGTCTCGAACTGCTCCATGTAATAATTCCCGACAACAAGACCCAACGGGCTACCCATTGCCACTCCATCTAGCTGGTCATAGTGTTCCTAGTTCCATTGAAAATATGTCGTGCTCAAGACATGGTCGAAGGGTCGTGTAAACGCGATTTTCAATTGTTTTTCTGATGACACGGTTGTCGCCCGCCTCCCGTTTTGTTGCACTAGGGCGTCGGCTCGTTTTCCGCATATTACGTTGGAGCATGGGCTTACGTTCATTATATTTTAGCGTCGATCTACAGCTGTACCTCGTATGACTTCTGTTTTCAGTGTATTACGTTGGAGCGTCCGCCTACGTGTTACCTAATTTACCGGCACCGAAAGAGACGGTAGAGTAGGCAAGAAATCAAAATAAAGAGAGAAAAAGTGATGCACTTCCGCTTTACAAACCTTCGAATAAGTGGGATGATAATCGGCAATCATGCAGGGTGCCAACCGGCTCGTCAGCGAGGGAGTGGTTGATAGAAACACAAACCCAAGATGGGTAAAAATTTCGACGCCACCTGCTTTAGGATTACTTACCCTGTCATGCCCCCAAGATAAGCAGGAATCCACGGTAGGAGGAAAATGTTGTTAACCTTGACACAAAATTCAGAAAATAAAATATTGTTTTTAACATAAAATTCAGAAAATAAATATGTGATACTCTGTATTATTAACGTTATTATCGAGTATGAGTATAAATTAAAATATTGTAAAAATAACAGATAGTCCTACGGTAGGACTCGAACACCGAACGCTTTGGCCAACGCAATCAGTTCACACACAGTTATACAAAGAAAATTCTTACGCTAAGAGTTAATTTCAATTCAAGAAAACGTTTACTGTTACAAAAAAAACTAAAATAAAGCTAAATATTTGACTCGATTACATTAGTGGTGAATAAATCACCCTGTATATGACAGGCCGATATGTTTTAAATAATATTTCGACCTTGTTAAATAAATGAAAAGATAAGTGAATACTAAGTTGCAGTATTTTTACTGAATTAGCAACACGTAGCACCCTCCGATCCTTGATATAACATAATATAATTTACATGTATCGTTAATATAAAGCAATAAAAAAAAATAAATGATCGTGGGTGGTTATCTACTATGAAAATTTTATACACGAAAAAGATAAATAATAATAAAAGGGAAACGTGCAACTTAGCTTTGCCCCCGATCAGCTGTTAGTGGAGCGTAGAGATCCTCTCCTATTCGGACAGACAGATCGTAGCCTCTGGGCTGACTCGGTAATACCCGAAACCAGGTGGTCCGTGTAATTCCAAAGAAGGTAAGGTTCTCCGAAGGACTTAAAAAGTCGCAGAAGTCCTCAGCCACACGTGGGTGGTTCAAAATTTCACACAAAACGATGGAAAGATTCCAAAATTAAAATTGAGGGGGAATAAATGACCTCGTTAAATAACGAGGTTTTTCAATGAAGAGAAGAAAGATACAGAAATGGCGTTGGAGAAATATATGGAGAAAAATATCGGGCTCATCCGCCGTAATAATCACGAAGTTTCCACTTCAAACACAAACGAAGATACGGCCAATGATTATTTCAAGCAAACTTCCAATAAAATCCACAGATGTGTGAAAATATCCAAAATTCTCAAGATAGGAAGCTTTACTCGTAAGAGCGCGTCTAAACAACAACCAACAAGGAACAGGAAGCGGAAGGAAGAATACGTCACGCAACCAATCAGAAGACAGATAATTAAAACAAATCACCTACTGGAATTAGTCACCCACTGTAATTAGCCACCCTCTGCAAGTGACCATCCACTAAAGAACTCAGGACATCAGTGACCGCTTAGAAAAGTTCAACCTACAAGAGCTTACCCCTTTGGCTACCTTATTAGGACATCGCAGTCACCGGTAACCTTGAAACGCAGGTACCCTCGACAAGTTCCTTGCTTCACCATTTTTATGCCAGCCTAATTTTATTAAACATTCACCCCATCGTAACTCTAATTTATGTAAAGTCGAACCCATTGTCTGTTTCTATTTTAAAGCGGCACGCTCTTTTCTACCCTCTGCTTTCCTATATCTAGTTCCATTTTGACGATTACAGTATAAAACCCGTGTTATAATGACTGTACATCGAATCACTCGCATTACAACAAACGTCATTGTAACACTAGTATTTTAATATACTATTATCTCCCGTGAAAATTACTATGGTTTGTGGTAAAGTATATTTCCCTAAATGGAAGTAACGTTTCTCTTAGCGCACAAGAAATAAATCCAAAATAAAGTGGCTAATTATATAGTCAGCGAAAACGATAACTCCTTTCAAGTCTTCAAGATTATCGCTGGAACCATTCATTTAAATTTAATAAAACTAACACCAGCGCGAAGCGCTTAAATGAATACAAAATGCAGAAATAATAACGTAGAGCTGTGCTGGTTTCCCGGAAGTTCAAGTGCAATTTATCTTGCTCTTAGCAGAGAACTTTGCGAACATGTGCATTATGCGATAAGATAGCGAATGATTTAATTTCTCTATATAAGTCTAGGTCTACTAAAGTTGTATACTCTGATGTTAGAAGTCACCGGAAATGTCTCTTCCGCTGACTCCGCGTTGGGCATTATTAAAGATCGCTTGGCTTCGTATTACATCAGTATATTCATTTCAATTATTTCTGCGCTTATGGTTCGGTTATTTTGGAAATATGTCATTAATTCTGGTTTCAGAAAATGCACTGTGTGCAATTAAAGACGTACAGATGAAATTTATTTCATTATTCCCAAAAATTTATGAGTATACTCATGTGTCTATGGACCGAACTAATTAGAGTATTTCGAACATTTAGTAGGAAGTTTGATTTTGAAAATCACCGAGTAGTCATCTATTTAAGGAAAATATTTTCAGCTTTGTAACACTTTCGATATATCGTGTGTTGGCATCCATTTTCTTATTTTAAATGGCACTGTGGAGTGTCGCCTTCGCGCGGACGGTAACTTAATTTAATCTTATGATCTTTTATCATTTTTTTTTTTCGCGGCTTAACTGATAGGAAAACTGATTGTCTACCTTCACATATGTGGAAATGGTTACCTATGAGCTGGTAGTAGTGTTCCCAAACAGTCGTTTTGATCGTCCATGAACTTGTATGTCGAGAAAATAGCGGAGCAGCCATAGGCCGACGCTCTAACGTAATACACGAAAACCGGAACTCACGCAAGGTACAGCCTTAGGCCAATGCTCAAATGTAACGAACGAAGAAGGGAAATTGCGCGAGGTGCAGCCGTAGGCCGACGCTCCAACGTAATAAACGGAAAACAGAAGTCATACGAAGTACAGTCATAGGCCGACGCTCAAATGTAACGAACGAGGAACGGAAATTACGAGAGGTACGGCCCAACCAATTTTGTCAATGTTTGCATAATTAACACAGTGAAAACTGAAAAGTGTATTTTCGTAATGACAGTTGTTGTTGCAAGGGACTGTATCTAGAAGTAATAAATAAAATTTTACAAACATTTTTATTTTAAATCATTTAAAATTATAACACTTTCTTGTTTTCTGCATTAAAGTGGAAACCGTTAGTATAAAACTAATAACTCATAATTGTACATGTGCGCACCGAAGGTATTAAAGTAGGTTTTGAAATTATAGAACAAGGAATAATAAATAGTAGGTAAAATAAAAATGTCTATGAAACTCAATAGAAGTAAATGATTAATAATAAAGTACTTTTAGCTAATGATGTGAATTCTTATTATGCAAAAACATTTAAACAATAGCTGCTTTCCATTTACCGGTTGATTCACCTCATTTCAGTTTTCTCCGTTAAATTACGAACTGTTCACGTCAAACTCATTTAGTCGCCAGGTTATGTCATTCGTAGTAAGTAACTCGTAGCTTAACGCACAAAACTGAAGTGAAGTGATCCAGACGATAAATGGAAAGCACCTTATAGCTAATAGTAATGAACAACTTGTTAAACACATGTATCGTTCTGTTTCTTATAAGTAAAAGGTAGGCTTTGAAATTAAAACAACAAAGCAATGTAGTAAACTATTTTAATTTTCTGGTAAATGAGTAATTACTACTATTTTTATTGTACCTACTGTTTATTATTTGTTGTTCTCTAATTTCAAAATCTACTTTAATACCTTCGGTTGACACATGTAGTGTCACCAGTTTTCGACTAGCGGTTTTCATTTTAATGCAAAAAAACAAAAAAAAAGATTATAATTTTCAATAAAGATAATGCTTGCTGAGTGGTTTAGAAGGAAAATGTTTGTGAACTTTCATTTATTAGTACTATATACAGTCACTTGCAACAACATTTGTCATACCGAAAACGTACTGGTGTGGCAACCCTTTTACCGCGAGTGTATTTTGTGTTGCATATTTGATTTGCTTAAAACTGCTGTATCATTGTATCGAGAAATTTTCATAATAATGTTTATTTTTGTATAATTTTGGTTAAAGAGCTAATTGTTTGGTTTATTTAATTTTGTTTGTTTAAAGTTTTTTTTTTAAATTAATTTCACTCTTTAAGATGTCTATTGTTTGTCATGTATAGTTAAAGTTTATTCTAGTAAATTTTGTCCGTGATTTGTGCGGCTGCGTTGTACGTAGTCGAGAGATTTTTGTAAGAATATGATTGTAGGAATTTTGTGAGGCAGTTCCTTGGTTGACTTTAACGTGAGTACTTGTATTTTTTTTAATCTTTTGCTGCCATTTTGTTAATTCAATTGATATCGCAATTTAATTCGTATAAATTGTCTTTTATATCGTCCATCAAGGAATTCGCTTAATAATAATTGTTATTAAAATGATGTGTGCACACTATAGATGTAAGATCATTTATTATTTTTGTTCGGGAAGATATTTTAGTTTAAAGAGTTTATTTTTTCCGTTTTTTCTATTTTACTGTTTCGTTTTTAATTATCTATCACCTCGGTTTGGGTGAGTAGAAGCTTTGTGCTTGCATGTAAATTTTTCTTTTATTATTTACTAGAATTTGTCCACGCTTAATTTAGTTTGTGTTAATTTGAACCACGTGGATTAATTTTGATATAAATGGAATTATCTTCCTGAACAAACTAATCTTTTGCTTTGATATAGGAAATAACATTGTCCTATTGTAATTTAGAATCACGTGCAGTTTTTAAATTTGGGCCAGAACCCTCTGTTCACAGTTTTTTTTTCTGACATTTTGTAATTTTACCCATTTTTAAAATAATAAAGTTGATTGTTAATTAGCATCTTTGGGTTAAAAATTCTGTTCTTTTATTTTTAATTAAACCTTTTCAATTTTTGGGGTATTTAGGAAAGTCAGATTTCTATCACCCACAATTTACTTGTCGTGGTTAAATTCAAGTTTTAATTCGAGAGGGTAACTCTGAGTTAATTGTTCTTTTGCGCCCTTCAAAAATTTTATCCGTTGAGCTAGCTAATTTAATTTTACCTTTTTCATTTTTTAATTTCATTCTGCATTTTCAATTCAGTCAATACACAGCAGTGCTTTTCAGTTTTCGCTCTGTTAATTATACAAAAATTGACAAAATTGTTTGAGTATCAGCCAAATTTAGAAATATTACTGCTGTTGAGCTGTTAAAAACGTAAAAAATGAAAATATGTAATTCAATGAAATAATATTTGGAAAAATTGTGATTTTCATTTTTTTAAAAATATCTTTACAAATTTTGCACATAGCCTCAGAATTGAATTCTAAGCAACTTTTTCAAATAACTTTTTTTGGATATCTTGTCATCTAAAGTCACTTTTTGGAAATTAATGGCATATTTTTTAAATTTACCGCCATACTAGTGATCACGTGACGTATGTCAAAATAAATTTTGGGGTTCCTAGACATGCACAATCTATCCTCTCAAGAAAAAATTGGAATATTTTAATAATAAAAAAAGTCTCATATGTTGCAATAAGTATCAATATATTTAACGATTTTCCTTCACCTGAAAGGCGTTTTATATCCTAAATAAAAACTCCGATAGTGAACATCGCTGCGGTCAGATTCCCAAAACGCAGTCAAGGCAATTACGGTTAGAAACCAACAGAACCGGAACATTAATATTTACTCGTGAGTTGAACACGAGTGCTCAATATCCGGGTTCGGTCGGCGTACAATCAAAAGCGGACAGATTTGACCCGGCTATTGTGTTATAACCGAGCAGACTCTATGAATCCGATCCGCTCTCCTCCACCCGCCTATATATACGTTACGGCCCCCGATAGTTCATCTGTGAATCGTAGTAATCTGGCGTGTGTGCGCTCCATTTCGTGAACCGAATTTTGGTCCTATTGTCAATCGGGGAAACCTTCGGGACGAAGACGTGCACCATTGTGGGAAATATTAACCGACTAATCTAATAATCTCCTTTGTCGAGGCATTGTGTTTTGAGGTGGAAAACGTTAAATTCTTTTCGAGAAAGCACTGCTTCGATTCTTCTTTTTTTGTAATGGATTGAGTGTAATCACGTCGCAATTAAGTTTTATCGAAATCAGTGTAAAAATAACGAAACATACACATTGAAAAGTTGTAGGAAACAAAACTGAACAAAAAAAAGTTGATTTTTTAAGGTTATAATAAGGTTAGGTATGCGTTAGAAAAGCGCGTTTTTCTAGCGTATACCATATTGCTTTGGAACAAAAGAATAATCTTAAAAAATCATTTTTTTTTTGTTGAGTTTTGTTTCCTACAACATTTCAATGTGTGTATTTTGTTATTTTTACACAGATTTCGATTAAAAAAAAGTTGATTTTTTAAGGTTACTTTCTTTTGTTCCAAAGCAATATGGTATACGCTAAAAAAAACGCGTTTTTCTAATACAAGAATTTGTCTTTTCGTTTCGATTCGTGATTTGCAATGACTCTTTAAGATGAGCCGTCACTGTCAAGAACTGCTTTGATAAGAGCCGAGGGATAGCAAGTCAACTATTGGCTAGAACGAATTCAGAAAAGGTAGAGATTACGTGCAGTTAAAATTTACTAGCTGTCCGTTATGTTTCTTGGCAAAATCGTTAATTAAAACAGTTCTCCTGCAAATTTTATTTGTATGTAAGGAAAATCTGTAGAGGAATTTTATTTTTTAGTATACCATGTAATCTATAGGAATATATTGTAATGGTACATATACTCCACTATGATTTAAAAGGGAATGTTACTGTTTACTTAGTTATATTTTAAAACTAATTAGATATTATAAGAAAAAGGCTATAATATGTAGCAACAGACAGCCAGACGATGTCCAGATGATGTAGGAAATCTCTACATTTGGCAAGTCCTTCAAGGCATTTTCTTTTAGAATTCTCCGTTCAGGAAGTAAAAATGATCAGCAGTGATATACCTACACATCGAAAATGAATATTAGAATTTGAATAGTATATTTTACAATAGATTTTGACAGATCAAAATTGGATCCAAGTTCAATTCAAATGAACATTCTTATTATTTTTACTGTGTATTTATGTCAGTTAAATTTAGTCTAATAACGTTTGTATATGCATTGGCAGTCTAATTGCTTTGATATGTCAACAGAAAGACATGGGGAAATTGCTGGAAATTGGGTTCTGTAACAATTCTATATGTATAAATGGTTGCCTACCTTTTAGGTGCAATAATGAATTTTAAGATTGTTAATTTTACATAGTAATAAGTGTTTAAAAATTTCAAATGTATTTTTCTCACAATTCAGAGACACATACCTTCATCATATTTCAATTGTAAGGTGATTCCAGATTTTGTAATTTTATTTATTTTCACTTCGTTTAAACATCTGACAGTTCTTTCGGTCACATGGATATTCTCATGTATAAAACAATGGATGTTCCCCTCATTTCGGTTACATTAACGGATTTTCACAGACAGTTGGACTCTTTGACGACGACAATCGCTTTCAAGTCAGTTAAAACATTTTCAATTCGAATCATTCACTAACCGAGCTTTGTTCGAGGCAGACCTATGTGAATTTGTTCTTGTAAAATTTAACGGCTATTTCGTAAAAATCCAATTTTATTTCAAATTACAACCTAAAAATAATTGTTATTTGTTAAACAAGTTCATCACACAAATATT
Organism: Protaetia brevitarsis; assembly: GCA_004143645.1. NCBI lineage: Eukaryota > Metazoa > Arthropoda > Insecta > Coleoptera > Scarabaeidae > Protaetia > Protaetia brevitarsis. Next base: position 495,865 of record RXPK01000150.1, on the reverse strand, counting down.
ATCCAAATTATCTGTAACCTTTTTGGGTAATTTTTCTTCAACGACGATTTTCCTGAGTCTCCTAATATGTTCCTGTCCTGATTGAGCCAGACTCCGTGATCTGAAGTACCTATGATGTACCAGGGCCCTCATTCGACACCTGAGCAGTCCTGACCACTCCGATGTCTGCAGAATCCGGCCCTGTAGAAGGTATTCCTCGTCGAATCTACCTAAAAATAAACGTTTTATTTCCATTCTAATCTAAATTTAATTATACTTATAAGAAATTTCATTTTTATTCGTTCAGAAAGAATTGAGGTTAGAAAATTGTTTGTATCGTCTGCGAAACCGTTCGCAGTTACTTGGGGAAATTTGTGTAAATAGGTTTATAAGTATTTGTTATGTATTTACGATACGAACCAATATCCAGTAATTTACCATCAAGGTTGGCTAATCTGTTTCACACGTCTCTTTAAGCCTAACATAACTCCGTTTGAACGGTCAGAAAACGCGGGAATTTTGAAATTCAATTTAAACGTATTTACGTACGAAACTATGAATTTGAATTGCAAAAAGTTGCACTTAAATGTTTTAATTTTACATAAGAGATTAATACTACTTGAGAAACCAACATTATATGTCTGACTTAAACAAGTTTAACTGGTCATTAACAGTAAAATTGAAAGGAGAGGACATTGTTGACAACATCCTCACTCACTAATCTCTACTCTTACAAAAAGAATTCATTATTTCTTTTATGGACACCGCCCCTAACATCGGGAAATTTCTCGCCCTGCATGCCATCTGGCCGGTGAGAAAGCACACTTCTAAATCAAAATTAATAAAGATAGAGGGCACTGGGATGTATAAAATTTGATTTTTCTAATTTAATTAATGTATTTCTTCTAAAATTTATTTTTTTAATCCGGGCTGTATACTACTGTGTAGCGTAACAGTATATAAAAGTAAAGTTGGTAACAAGGGAGAAAAAGGGAAGTTGGTAGCACAAGAGTACACCGAGTAAGGACAATGGATGAATCATAGGGGACCAAATTTCTAAACCTAACTTCACTTGAAACAACAGCTTCCCAAAATGGCATGGTTTGTTATTGTTTACGTTCGTATCTACACAAATTAGTTTACTCATCCGTTTAATCTACATGATTTACTTGTTGTATTTATTTATTTTACGTATTTTATTAGTTTTGAGTTACCACTGCAGTTTTAAAAACATTTCATGAACCATCCCTAATAGTCAAATTTAAATTTCCCGCCACTATTTTTAGTAACTTCAACGTAAAAGCATTAAAATAACTACCAATGAAGTACAAAATAATATGTAATTTCATATTTCAACGTTGAAGTTAGGTACTAAGAGCTATGTCGAATAATATTCTTGTGTAAAAGGTAAGATCGGTGGCCAGTGGCTATAATATTTACATACTTTCTTATATATTATATTATTAGGTTTAAGTGAAATAATAATAATAAACAAGACACCAATGAGTATCATGTTGTAGTGCTAGTCGCTCTCGCAAGATAAATTGTGATGCTAACGATGGTCGCAGTTTCTTGGGATTTCCGAATGAATCTCGTATATATGACACGGCAAGAATTAAGAAAGTACATGAATAAGAAGAACTATTATCCTTGTGCAAAGATTCCTAGATCACATTATATCAATTTATTTGTTAGATAGATTGAGTTAGATTGCTATTTATCGCAATAACTAACCTAATTCATTTTATGTTCACTTTTTAAAATAATGTGATTTTGGTTTGAACTGCATTATACTGGTATAAATTTTAATCGCATTTATTTACATTATAGACAATTCGATATTATATAGTCTACGTTTGAACTCTATCCACTTGTGCACCCCCGGACATTATTGTCGACAAACCAATGCAGGATCGGATGTTAGAAATGAAGTAGGCGGATAAAAAGGAACAATCTTTGTATCGCACAGAAGGATATAGTCATAACTCTTGAACCCTAATTAAAAGTTATTGTCTATTCGTGTCAGAAATTTGAAAGTCTCTTCCACGGAAGCTGTTGCATTTTTATTAATTTATTTGAGAAAGAACCACAACATATTTATTCCTGGAAGAATATTTTACACTATAAAAATATAAACAATGATTTATTTCACAAAAAGGAAAGAATACGAATATAATTATTGTAAAATACTTGCAAATATATGTATCAATTAATCAAACATTATTTTACTGAAATCGTGTTTTTTATTACTATAAACTGTTTATAAATATTTGCAACAAAATCAGAAGAAAAACGCAAAAAATTTGTGTATTTTTTAATCTATTTTTTCTACTTCCTTTAAAATATAAATTATTCCTCACGTTTGAAAATTCGCGGCAACAGCTTTACAAAATGGTAACTGGGCTTGAAGGTCATTCAAAACGGATCACTAAAGAACAAAGGATTTTTGCGAGCTTGTCTTTATTGTGTTATACTGCGCTTGGCAGTAGTGTAAAGACGTTGGAACCGTTGTAGTTGTTGTGACCAATACAATTAGTTTTACATTAAATATTAAAACAAGAGACCAACAGTTTTATTTGAGACGATAATAGGAGACGAAGAAAACAACCATATCTGTTAAATAAGTTGTATAAGCGAAACAAAGTCACGTATATTCATTTCGAAAGATGTCCCTGTATACAAACATCGAATATATTTGACTTATGTAAATAAACATATACGTATGCAAATAAATTAAAACAGACGTCATTATAAACATTTACCTTTACCCTCAATTACCCTCCAGTTCTTAAACTAGCAACGGAAAACAAAATTTTCTTCGAAAGCAACGATACAATCACCTTTCCTGTTTCTCTTCAGGCGACCACTTAGATATGTACGGCACGCAAGTAAATAAAATAAAAAAAATAAAGAAAGAAAATACTCATCTCAGAGCAAAGTGAATTGGAGCCGAGCCTCCTACGTAAAATATGAACACAAAGAGAAGCGGGACGGTTATTTCGCATTTTCCTGGTTATTTATCTAAACGTAATGGGGTTGCGATAATTCTTCGAGATATACAGTGTACCCATATATATAATACTACTATATTGCGGGTATGTGCTCAAAAATTCCGAAATCAAAGGGAGACAGCTATATCGGATATGCCACAACGTTCTGGCTGCATTATGCGCATGCGCGAACCTTAAATAACCATGCATCTTTCTCGCACATGTTGGTCAGTTGTTAGTTGTTTCATTTTACATGTTTCTCGTTGACAACTGTGCGTATGTTAACGCTTGATCATTGTTTATTGGTGATATTGTGGTTATATCCATTGCTGTTGATTATTTTATATATTTTAACTGTCATGAATTAGAATTGAAGTCTGTATAATATTTAGTTTTTTGGAATATAAAGATGGTAAGATATTGCTATTTGTGTGGCCATCAACAAACAAAGGAAACGTGAAGGCTTCTACGCATAGGTAAAGCAAATAGTTATAAAATGAATATATTGTAGTAACAATAAACTTAGCCACATTTTCTTCAGATTTCCTAAAGACGACAACACGATCTGCCTGGAAAAATGTTTGTGGATTGTCAAATGAAGATGATGTAACAACTTCATTGATTTGTTCGGCTCATTTTCTTCCGGAGGATTTTATAGAACCAAATGCAAAAATACTTGGGCGAAAAAGTCTCTATCTTAAAATCCACAGCCATACCAAATTCCTACAGTAACAGATAAAAGTACATCTACATCGAGAACTGATGTACATATAGTTAAAGAAACAGGTAAAATATTCTTTTTAATATATCCATTCTATTTCGATATATTGAATGTATATTTTTCTTTGTAGTGGCTATCAATCATGACGAGATTTTAGTAATAGATGATAGAAGTACCCAGTTTCCTACTGTAGAAACAATGGATATGAATTATGCAGGTAATACTGGATTTCTTGAAACTTGAAACATACAACCGACTACCACAAGTCGTACGCTACTTCATATGAACCTGCATGAATATGCCGCCGCCTTTCTCTCATCATCCCGTGATAGCAAAAGATAGCGATGGTTACACAGATATTCACACCTTGGGAAGATGTTCTATAAAAGCATTTATATGGAATAGAATTCTCTCAGTTTTAATACCCCTAAACTGAATTTACATATTTTGAGTCAAGGGATTTTTAATAATCATTGCATGCAATTATGTAAATTAATTATTAAATGCTACATATCTATTCGATTGTATCATGAGGGAAAAATATCATCAAAGGATGAGAACATACATCAGAAATATAACAAATTGGTTCTTTTCCAAAATCAATAAATGTAAAAGTGGTTTTTTATTCACCTTTCCCAACTACTTTGCTAGCTTTTAAAAAGAATCCTTTTTTTTTCAGTGTAATACCTATTGTGTTTTGTAAACAATGTAAATTGGTTGAATTTGTTATGGTATAGTTTGAAATAAATATTCTCAAATGAACATCAATGTATTATTATTTACCAGTATTTATTACGATCCACTTTTGTATATTTACAGAATTAGTACATCTCTTATCGTTATTTATAGAGGCAAAGGTTTAAATTTCGTTGCATATATCACTATAAAACAGGTCATTCTCTTAACAAATAAGGAACAATTTGTACTCTTCTTCCAACGAATGATCATTCCATTATTACAATCATTTGATTATTGAAATCATTCGATTATGCCTATCACTACCAAATTGCTTCGTTCGCACATGCGCAAAACAATCGTAGAACCATGTCAGACAAAGAAACTCATTTTCCATCTCCCTTCATCGGCGAAAATTTTTATCATTGGTTTTTATACGAGACACCATATAGTAGTATTATATATATGAGTGTACGCCCACCCACTGCCATCTGGGACATTTCTTCTGGGCGTGTGTGCTTGCTCCTTCGCACGATAATTCCGTTAACTTAAATTGGGAACGATCGTTGTGCGTAATGATGATGGGAATACCTATATTAAATTGTCGAGTGGTTAAAGTGTGGCCGTATAGTCCCTCGTTGACCTATTTAGAGACGTAGAGTTTCTGTAACCAGAGCGTTGAATTTAATTGCGGAATGTTTAATTTCTTTCCCGCCCCTCGTTACGATGATATATCAGGTACTGTTTATATATTATACAGGGTGTCTCACGATTACATCGATCGATATATGAAGAGTATACATGGGGAATTCTGAAAATTTCGCAGTATACTAAACCGACCTGCGCTATTGAACTAAAAATTTTTAATAATCTTATAGAATTTTGTGAATGCGTTGGTGCTGGATTTGTCACTTCTACGTGATGTGTTTTAGATAACAAACACACAAAACCCTTTTTTGTGTAATTTCATATATTTACATAGTAAGATATTTACAAATGTATTGTCGCTTGAAATGTCGGAACAGAACTGCTTATTACAATATGGTTTTGAACTAGTAGTCCCTTGTTACACTGACCATTTTCCCTTGGTGGGGTTACAAAAGTGATTGCGTGTGGTGTACAAAGGAACTCTAGTGGTCGTAAATTACAAAATCAAGAGGGTGTCTGTCAGAATAAAGAAAGAATCGAAAAAGGGAAAGATGTCTTCACTATTAACTTCTTAGAACTGAAGGAACCTAAATCTAAATATAGGGACGTAACAAAACTAAACTACGGAATCGGGTTAGTACAAAACAAATGCATATAATTCTGTTCTAAACAAATCTAATGCACCCAGTTGTACCGCAAGTGGCTGACAACTTTGTTATTTTAAATGTAACACCATATATATATTATTACATTTTTTAACTCCTCGTTCAAATCTAAAGTAAGTTTGTTTTAACAAACAGAATAAAGAAGGAATCGAAAAAGGGAAAGATGTCTTCACTATTAACTTCTTAGAGCTGAAGGAACCTAAATCTAAACATAGGGACGTAACAAAACTAAACTACGGAGTCGGGTTAGTACAAAACAAATGTATATAATTCTGTTCTAAACAAATCTAATGCACCCAGTTGTACCGCAAGTGGCTGTCAACTTTGTTATTTTAAATGTAACACCATATATATATTATTACATTTTTTAATTCCTTTCTCAAATCTAAAGTAAGTTTGTTTTAACAAAGAGAATAAAGAAAGAATCGAAAAAGGGAAAGATGTCTTCACTATTAGCTTCTTAGAACTGAAGGAACTTAAATCTAAATATGGGGACGTAACAAAACTAAACTACGCAGTCGGGTTAGGACAAAACAAATGCATATAATTCTGTTCTAAACAAATCTAATGCACCCAGTTGTACCGCAAGTGGCTGTCAACTTTGTTATTTTAAATGGAACGCCGTATATATATTATTACATTTTTTAATTCCATTCTCCAATCTAAAGTAAGTTTGTTTTAAGAAACAGAATAAAGAAGGAATCGAAAAAGGGAAAGATGTCTTCACTATTAACTTCTTAGAACTGAAGGAACTTAAATCTAAATATGGGGACGTAACAAAACTAAACTACGGAGTCGGGTTAGTACAAAACAAATGTATATAATTCTGTTCTAAACAAATCTAATGCACCCAGTTGTACCGCAGATGGCTGTCAACTTTGTTATTTTAAATGGAACACCATATATATTTTATTACATTTTTTAATTCCTTTCTCAAATCTAAAGTAAGTTTGTTTTAACAAACAGAATAAAGAAGGAATCGAAAAAGGGAAAGATGTCTTCACTATTAACTTCTTAGAACTGAAGGAACCTAAATCTAAATATGGGAACGTAACAAAACTAAACTACGGAGTCGGGTTAGTACAAAACAAATGCATATAATTCTGTTTTAAACAAATTTAATGCACCCAGTTGTACAGCAAATGGCTGTCAACTTTGTTATTTTAAATAGAACACCCTATATATTATTACATTTATTAATTCCTCGTTCAAATCTAAAGTAAGTTTATTAAAACAACTATGTTGTTATTTTCAACCATATTTGAAATATTTGCATTTTTTTTTAAATTTTTGACAGATAGACGAGTGCATCTGAACTTCTATAACTGCAAAGGTATTTAACTTGAAAAATTGGAAATTTGCAGAATTGTTGATCGGAGAGGGTAGCATCCGAAACCGAATGAATTTTGCGGAAACATTATACAGCGTGTCCGAAAATTATAGTTAAACTTGAAGAAGTGTCAAATCTTTTTTTTTAATTTCAACTACCTACTTTTCTCTTTCTCATCAAACTGCCCTTATAAAAATACAAAAAAAAAACTCGTATTTACTACCCATCTAAAATAAATACTTTTTAAGATAATTAGTAAAATATGTATGTATATATGGTGTAAGAAGGCAGCTTATGTAGTTTTTTAAAATGTCATCCTGCTTTGGTATATCTGAGTAAGTCATGACCATTCGGCAAACAATTCAGCATTGATGAAATGTCACTTAATTTTCAATTATAAATAATGCCGGCACGGTTAAATTATATAAACGAAGATTATTTAAATTTGTTTATTATTTATGGAGAATGCAATAAAGTGATAACAAGAACATGTCATACCTTTGCTGCTAGGTATCCTCAAAAGCAGAAGCTGTCACCAAACACAGTTAAGCGAATAATACAGAATTTTGAAAACGGTTAAGGCAAAAATTCAAAAACATAAACCTATTGTTAATAATGCAAACTAAAACCTTATTTAGAATACTTCATAGTAAACGTATAAAGCAGCATATTTAAATTATAAAAAAGCAAGAAACGTAAAATTTATTGAATATTATATATATATTATATATTATAGCTGCAAACAGTACCAACCATGCTCCATTTTCTAATTTTACACCGTTTCTAAAGTATGATTCGATAATAAAAACTCTATGACTTTTTGTAAACAATAAACCAATAGGGTACATATGACAAATGTATTTTATTTGTCACTACGAACGTGATATTTTGAATGAATAAAACCATGGCTTTCTAGAGAGTAAAATTAATTGATCATTGTATTTAACAATTTAACGAATACAATAAAGTTCACTGGTCACAACAACTTTTGACAACTGCCTATATTGCGGTTCATTGTTAAAACTACTAATCTTGGGGCGCTTCCCAAATAAGCATTACCAACTTTCAACTAATATAACTAGCGTACTCGTTAACAAGATGTTCTATTTAAAATAACAAAATTCATGATGAATTCCAGTTAAGCAAAAACCTTAAAAATATTTTAGTAAAAAGTAACTATACAATCACCACAAATTCCTAGTCTTTAAAGATGAAGCCGGAAAAGTTTTAAGTTTCCTATATTATATTCCTATTGAAATAGTATATTTCAAACCAAGGGAGGAAAGTGCTGCATTGCAATTACAATTATTATTATTACAATTATTGCAATATTTGCCCACGGCCTACAATAGCACTTACCTCACGTGGTTTGAATACTATTTTTTTCCCAGCCAGTCCAATTTTAACTAAATGTCTAAAAATATGGAAGACATACCTGTGAGTGACATGATAGATAATAGGCTTAATCTGTCAAGTATTTTTTGAGAACTGTCAAGTTAGCGTCGTTTTAAAAGTGTTTAATAATAGTTTAATTGAAATTTAAAGCACAGTATACCACAGTAAGGACTTGCTCACAAAAATCCATTGTTCTTGAGTGGTCCGTTTTAAATGACCTTCAAACCCTGCTACCATTTTGTAAAGCTGCTGCCGGGAATTTTCAAACGTGTGGAATAATTTATATTTTAAAGGAAGTAGAAAAATAGATTAAAAAAATACACAAATCTATGCGTTTTTTATTCTAATTTTGTTGCAAATATTTATGAACAATTTATAGTAATAAAGAACACGATTCCAGTAAAATAATGTTTGATTAAGTGATACATATATTTGCAAGTGCTTTACGATAATTATGTTCATATTCTTTCCTTTTTGTGAAATAAATCTTTGTTCATGTTTTTATAGTGTAAAATATTCTTCCAGGAATAAATATGTTGTGGTTCTTTCTCAAATAAATTAATAAAAATACAACAGCTTCGGTGGAAGGGACTTTCAAATTTTTGACACTAATACACAATAACTTTTAATTAGGGTTCAGAGGTATGACTATATCGTTCTGTGCAATAGAAAGATTGTTCCTTTTTATTCGACTACTTCATCTCTAACATCCGACTCTGCACTGGTTTGTCAAAATAAAGTCCGGGGATGCACTAGAGTGGATACAGTTCAAACGTAGACTATATAATATCGAATTGTCTATAAAGTGAATAAATGCGATTAAAATTTATACCAGTATAATGCAGTACAAATCAAAATCACATTATTTTAGAAAGTGAACATAAAATGAATTAGGTTAGTTATTGCGATAAATAGCGATCTATTAAATTAAAATGTGTATCTAACAAATAAATTGATTTAATGTGATCTAGGAATCTCTGCACAATAATAATAGTTCTTCTTATTCATGTATACTTTCTTAATTCTTGTCATGTCATATATATTAGATTCATTCGGAAATCCCAAGAAACTGCGACCATCGTTAGCATCAAAATTTATCTTGCGAGAGTGACTGCCGCTACAACATGATACCCATTGGTGTCTTCTTTCACGGTTATTTGAGTTATTTCACTTAAACCTAGCAATATAATATATATGACAGTATGTAAATGTTATGGCCACTGGTCACCGATCTTACCTTTTAGACAAGAATATCATGGTTCATTAAATGTTTTTAAAACTGCAGGGGTAATTCAAAACTAATAAAATAGGTAAAATAAATAAATAAAACAAGTGAAGCGTGTAGATTAAACGCATGAGTATAATTTGTGTAGATACGAACGTAAACAATAACAAACTGCCATTTTGGGAAGCTGTTGTTTGTGTGAAATTAGGTTTAGAAATTTGGACCCCTATAACTCATCTCTTGTCCTTACTCGGTGTACTCTGCTTAAAGCTCAGACTGGATCGAATGTACTAATGTCATCTATCAATAATATCACATATTATAAAATGTACAGTTTCATCATGTCAATGTCACTTACTTTCCCTCCCTAGGGCGGAAAGTACGACATTCCTCCCTAGGGCGGAAAGTACAACTTTCCTCCCTCAAATGGGGAATAAAGTGGACACTTTCCTCCCTGCTGGGAAAAAAAGTATTGTACAAATAGTAAAATACCTTCATTATAAATTTAATTGCTTTTTACAATGATTTTAAACGTAAATCATCCGCACACTGCTTTCAATGCAAATGTCTCCTGAGAGAAGATCCATTTTCCTCCTTCGAAAAAATGTTTAAAAAAAGTTTATATCCAACATTTCCGCATTTCATTCCTACACCTAACGAAAATAAGCAAGCGAATTAGTAACGTATCGTAAAGAATCATGTCAGAAACGCAAAATGAAGTCATCCGATCGTATCTCCGCATTCTTTATGCAAATCGAATCTGTTCCTCTTTCCGCCTTCTTATTATATTGTTGTACATCGCATTGAGCCCGTTTCGAAATCCCCGCCAGGGAGAAGGAAGAACGAACGCCCTTTCCACTTGCTCTTTAGCATTTTCCTGTGGAGATCGAAGCGATACGGTCCCACTATACACGCTCCGACATCGCAGTTATATTTCTGTTTTTCAATTTTCCCTTTTCTACTTCCAGATAAGGCGCCGTCAGAAGCAGTTTTTCGCGGAGCCGAATTTTTATCCTACGATCAGACTGGCGGAGGGCCGATAGTCAGCGCTCAAGATTCAGTGACGCTCTACTTCAAGACCCGGCAGTCCAACGGCTTACTTTTCTACACAGGTAAGAGATCACAGAGACACACGATCAGATTACTGGTGCCCTGTATCGGGAGCCGGTTTTCTTGGGGATGTGATTTAATACATTGTAAATGTTTCGATTCAAGTTCTATATGAACACTAAATCAAGATTGGAAAGACCTGCCTATGAAATAAAACACTTGCTCATTATCACACTTTTATTTAATTAGCTTTAAAGAAAAAGGTACTCAATACCTGGCCGTAGCCAGATATGGACAAAAATTCGAGAAAACAAAGATGGCAATTGAAAAGGTTAGAATAAAAAGGGTATAAGTACACTGAGAAAAAAAATTAATAATCATAAATAAAAATACAATTATCGTAAGTAAAAAGTTCAGCTGGATAGGGGACAAAAGCTGCCCACGGACAGCATGGCACCCGAAATTATCTTCACTGAAAAGGTGAAAATCTCCATACCGAACAGAGACCAGGTACGTAGTGAGATCACTGCTAACGAAAACTGGTACACGGATGGATCCAAATCCAGCCAGGGGACAGAAGCCGGTATTTGTGGGCCCAGTCCTAATCAAAGGATATTCATAAGCCTGGGGAAACATACAACGGTCTTCCAGGCAGAGGTATTCGCCCTTGCAGCCTGTGCAGAAATGATTGAAAAAGGGGCTACATGAGGAGGAAAATTAATATAATGACTGACAGCCAGGCTGTCATTAAGGCAGTCTCAAACCCTGTAACTAGGTCAAAACTAGTTAGGGACTGCAAACAATCCCTCAATGCACTGGCACGAGCCAACATGGTGTCTCTGATTTGGATGCCGGGACATGAGGATATAAAGGGCAACGCAATCGCCGATGAACTAGCCAAGGAGGGCTCTAAGAGACACTTCATGGGTCCAGAGCCCGTATGTGGGATTACTAAGGATTCCACAAGAAGGGAGATCTGGACCTGGTTAGATAAAGAAAGTACAAAGAAATGGAGGTCGACTGAAGGTCAACTCCATACCAAACGCTGATATGGGATGGGGATGGTAGTTTCTCTGATAACCTAACTCAAAGCGCAGTAAGAAAAGAGTTAAAACCATTACTGGGTTGGTAACTGGACACTGCCCTCTGAAAAAGCATCTATACAACACAGGCCGTGTAAGCGAAACCGTGGTGTAGAAGATGCGAACTACAGAGGAAACGAGTTTACATGTAATCTGCACATGTGAGGAACTAAAGGTACTCAGGCAGAAATATTTCGTGAGAGATCTATTGGAGCCCTCGAAGGTCCTCAAGTTTCCACTGGGCAAGATACTGGGCTTTATAGAGAACACCAAGCTGCTCGAGTGGAAATAAGAGAATCAATAGGGATGGTACAATGAGCACCAAGTTCAAGTGTCCGGACATCAAGTGCCCACCCTAACCTGAATGAATGAAATGAAGGGGACAAAAGCACAGATTACTTAGCACTAGTAAAAAAGAGATCCTAAACACTGATACTAACAAGAAGCAATCTAAGTTACTTACGGTCTGCTTCATACCGGTTACTTATAAAGTTACTTATGGTAATTAAACTGATGTAGTTAAGCCAAAGAATATATGTAGTTGCAGTAAGCAAAGATTTGCCCTTGTCATGTAGTAGGTGTATTGCTGTGAGTGAACTATTCTATAACAGCTATCACACCTTCATAATTAATTAATAGAAGCTATTTAGATTACTTGTGATAAGGAAGCAGTATCATTAATGCACGTTCACTAAATACCTGATATATAAAAGGTAATGGTTTGCTATAAATATACAATATACTTACCTTAAATTTGTTGTTCAACTTATAGGTAGTGCAGGAAACGCAGAAGTTTAGTGAATATTTATTAAGTAGCTTACTGTGTACTCTGTGTGAGTAGCTGATAAAGTACAAAAAAAAGCTCCACAAATCTTGAATTATTTATGCAACCGCAACTATAAGTAGTGCGTACCGAGCAATGCGTAATTCAAAATTGTTTGCAAATAATTTTTAATTACTCTCCAGTGTGCTGTAGCTTCGATTGCATTAATAATTGAAGATTAAATTCGCATTTATTTTGCTAAAGATGGTACATGATACTTATTACTTAAGAAAAAAAAGCAGTATTATTAGTAATAGTTTTATTTTGTATAGGGCAAACACAGTGACTACCTGATATGAATGAAATATATTGGTTTCACTTTAACAACAATTTTTTTTTAAACAATTTACAACGTAAAGACTCATAAAATATATTCCTTAATAATGAAAAAATGAACAAAGCAATAATAAAAGATAAGGTAAATGGGGCCCCCTTGAAACGTTATTTAGTTATTGAAATTATTGAAATCTAAACAAAGGACATAAATAAATATAGCTTTGAAGTTACAACTAATAACAAACAAAGAAATAATATACCTGGGCGGTAAACTTGCGGTTTCTGTTGGTTCTTTGCACTGGGCGTTGTCTCGGCGAGTTGATCCACTATTGGCGTACGTGGCGGTTATGTCCGGTGATCGCCTCGAAAACGGCTACTTCGTCGGGGTATCCCTAACTGCAGGTGGCACTTGGACTGTCACTCACCTAGCGACGGCATCCACACTTTAACTTCATCAGCGGGCGCAGACATCATCACAATGATGGGGAATTCAAATATCCCACCACGTGGTTTAAAACTGCAATCTTGAAACATCCGATTCCTTATAAGCTTGGTACTTCTTCTTTCGCTGTGATTCTTTATACGGATGGGGCCTTGAGTTAACCCACCCAGTATTTTTAATATATTTGCGTTCCAACTGGCCTACAATGACCGTACTTCTTGGCCACCCTTTTTCGACGACCTTTTCCCACGTCCGTAACTCTTACTTGACGCTAGCATGCGCCTGCGCGCGTAGCTGTCTCGGAGACTATTTCATTACTCCGCCGCATTAGCCAATCAGGAATAGTAAAACAATCACGGGGTGGCGGCAAAACTCAAATAATCATAGTTGTGGCAAGTTGTTACCTATTTAAGAAAATACATGAGTTTAATAGCGATCAGCATTGTATTTACCTCTACTAAACATGTGCTGTAGTTAGATACAGTACCAGTAGTCATAAGTAATACGTTACTTACCACAAATTCGTCAGGTACGCTGTGTAATAGCTGTTAATAAAAGCACTATTTACAGTAACAACTTGCATTCAAGAAACTGGGTTTAGTTGCAGGTATTAATTAACGAGAATAGTTCCAAGTAAATCTTTATCTATTGTAAATATTTTTTTATCAAGTAAACACTTTACTTAGCCCATTTTTCTCAGTCTAGCATACGAAAGATTCGCCGAGATTTGAAGGCGAACAATAACGAGCCATTTAGTAAAAATTCGAACCTTAAACAAACCTCGTATATCCAACAAAAGAATACAGATGAGATAGCTTTCCGAGTATACCAAGGAAAGCTGGCAAATCTTCCAAAACGTACAGATTGGATTTTAACTTCACATAAATATAATACGATGCAGTAACTGCATCTTTCTTCAACAAAGGGATATATCTTTAAAACATGGCGAGTGGAAACTTAACCTCGTAATACTTTTCCCGCTCAGTTTTTCCAATAATATCCCGTATCCGCGTGGGGTTTTAGCAACGTTATTGCCAACATAAAGATAAGTTAAGCTTGTATTACATCTGTGTATTCTCGCCATTCGGAATTGTAGGTAATACATTGTCTGAAAATTATGAATACCGTATTTAGGTACGTGATTTTCAGATTTATATTTAACTTTTTGTTTGTTACAAACTTCTAAATGTAGGTTACATTACGAGGTTGCGGCTTTTGTAAAGCCGGTTGTGGGTGCAAATGCGGTCGGATCGAAATAATAATACACTTTCAAACAGATCCTTGGGTAACATTGTATATTTTAGGTGAAATTTAATGCAAATATAAAAAATACAAAGCTAACATAAATATTTTAGCTCTTGTATTATACAAGAGATAAAATTGGCTCCCAAAGCAAAATATTGAGGTTAGATATTAACGAAAAAAATATTATTTGAATTTTAAAGTAAAATGATTTAAAGAATGTTTTTAATTTATTCTAAGCGTAGATTAAACTAATACTTAAAGCAATTGCATGAAACTTGAACAATTTAGGGAAATATCTAACAGAGATTAGATCAATCTTTGTATGCTTTTACAAACAATACACAGCAAATAGAAAATATATACGCTAACGACTATGAAAGAATGGCCGAAGGCGAGGTTTGTATAATTGCCCAAGGCCTGCAATAGAACTTTCCTCACATGGTTTGAATACATTTTTTTCCCCAGCCAATTTTAACTAATTAAATGTCTAAAAATAATAAAGACATACCTATGAGTGACATAGGCAATCTGTTAAATATTTGTTTTGAGAACTGAAGTCAAGTTAGCGTCGTTTTTCAAAAAGTGTTCAATAATAGTGTAATTGAAATTTAATACCTAATAAGTTAACAATTATCTCATAAATCGACTCAGACTGGGTCAAATGTACTGAGGTCATTTATCAATAATGTCACATTTAAGATATACAGTTTCATCATGTCAATGTCACTTACTTGTCGCCCTAGGGAGGAAAAGTACAACAAATGTAATGAAATAACACCAAACGTATTGCAGATTATTTTTAACAACATGAAACGTTGTATTGCATTATGCATTCAACATAATGGTGACCATTTTCAACACTTATTGTAAATTATAACACAAATAAAATTTCTACAAATAAGTTATTTATCCTAGTTGCTTGATTAATATCCCATCTTTAAATTGTTCACTCACACACTCACCAATACAATATATGATGTAGATGATTTCTTAAGCTTTAATTATTTATAAGTATTTTAATATGTTGTTTTGTTGTTATTTTACTTTACTATATACATCTTTACTGTTTATTGACATGTCATGCAAATATTGATGACCAAATAAATGAATATGAATATAATAATTGTATTTGTTATTAATTTCATCACACATTGCTCAACGATAAATGTTGACAGTTACAGGTGGATAACCTATACACTATTTAATCTATACCCCCATTTCAAGAAAGCGGAATATCATATGTTATAGAAGAAATTCATTACTGTCATATATGTGTAGATTGTGTTGCATTCCACCTAGATGTAATTCATTTTGAAACAGTCTGTACTAGCAAACACAATATAAATATATATACGTGCAAAGAATAGTTCCGCTGGCGTACTATAGATGTCCCAGCTAGGCTGATTTTAGAAAAGTGTACGACCAAACAAATATTAAACGTGATCTGACGTGGTTAAACGTAAGTGGAATTTTCCGTCGCAAAAACGCGTAAAAATATAAGATAACCGAAGAGTCGGTGCAAGACGAATGAAAGTGGTTTAACTGCGCGCGCAGCGAAGAGGTAGAGCATCCATAAATGAATTGTCATTTCGCAAGATTGTTATGAAATTAATATTAAAGGAGGCAAAACAGTTAAGTAAATAAAACAAAAACCAAAACACACATATGGACTCAATGGATTAATATTCGTTTTATAAAGAAATTAAAACATATTGCGTTAAAGCGAAACTACACACGGAATATTTGCTTTTATTTATTTTGTCAAATGCATATTAACTTTTTTATAGCACATATTATATCTTATTTACCACTGTTGATTTATTTGCAGTGATAACATATTTTTGCTTTTAGTGGACTTGTGGACATTTAAAATAATCTTTGTTTCTTGATATATAAATTTATGTTTTTTTTTGCTAATTCTTGTCAATATATCTGCAGTTAACAGCGAAAGAATATTATCTTGCTAAAAACTGAAATAAAAATATCAGAAAACATTAAAAAAGTCCATAAATTTTCTTTTTTTTTTAACTTCACTCTCAGAAACATCATGATGTTTGAAAAACATAAGCTAGCTCATATTTGTTTCCAAAATTATTGTTTACTGTTTTCATAGGATAGTCGATGACGTATCAAACAAGAATTTTTTTTTATCATTTTGCTTAAAATGTAACTTAAAGCATTACAGTACGTTTCAATCGCAGCTCAGTAAACAAAATTCAAATTTTCCGCAATTATATGCAGTAACTTCAACTTAAAGGTATTCAAATAACCATTAATGTAATACAAAATCGTAGGTAACTTCATGCTTTAATGTTGAAGTTACTTAAAATAACTGCGCGAAATTTGAATTTGGTTAAATGGGTCTTTACAAAAAAAATATGCAACATTATATTATTATCTGGTTGCACTTTTAAGGTATTTTCCGCAATCTTGTGTTTATCAAAGTGTACAAGTACAAGTATGCTAGCTGTCAGACCTAAGCTTTTGTCGCTCTTGAACTTTTTCTGTTTCGTTGTTTGTAGAATCAATATAGAAAATATAATTGTTGGACATTATATTATTGTACATATTTTATAATGGTTAGAACTGTCAAACTACACAGAGATTCAAAATGATTGTCAAATCCGCTCCTATAGATAGTAACAGGGTGTAGGTATATGCCGCGTGTTTGTAATGAAGGTTTGAACTAAGTCAGTGTTGGAACACAAGAAAGTAAACGGATCTGTCATAAATAAGGAAAACGTAACCTATATTTGAACTCGCATTATCTAAACGACTATGGATTGGTGTTTCTGCTTGTAAAAATGAAATGTAATTAATTTAACTTTACTAAATTATGATTTTACAATTCAGTACTAACTGGTATTTAACTAAATTTATTTATTACTTCAAAATATAACATATAATTAGTATAATTATTAAGTGACAAAACTGCATCTCTCAGTTCTTCTATGGTATGCATGCGGTTTCTATAGATCCTATTTTTTAGATAGCCGAACATGAAGTAATCTAATGGAGTTAGATCAGGTGACCTTGGTGGCCATCTTTGTGCTCTAACGAACCTGTCAGCAAAAAACTGTTGAAGATATTGGCAGGTTTGTTGAGCAGTATGTGCTGGAGCATTATCGTGTTGAAAATAACCTGTTTCAAGCTCATTTTCTTGTAACTCTGCAATAAACAATTCCAACATCTGTTGGTAACGTTGGGCTGTTACAGTTTCCTCGAAGAAAATTGGCCCTATTATTCGTTGCCTGAACATAGCTAACCAAACTCCAACTTTTACGGGATGCAATTGCGTTTCTCGAAATTCATGTGGATTTTCTGCAGACCAGATACGATAGTTTTGTGAATTGATATAGCTTGTTAGATCAAACCAGGCTTCATCCGAGAAAAATGATTTGTTTAGCAAGCATCGCCCCTTAAATTGTTATTAAACCAATGACAATATTCCAATCGCCTATCGTGATCTAATGGTAATAATTCCTGTACCGTAGAAACTTTATAGGGATGAAAATGTAACTTTCTTTTGACAGCTCATTGCGCTGAAGTGTTTGATAAGCCTATAAAATTATAAAATGTAATAAACTATTTCACTTAATGTTAATATTGATTTTTTACCTGTTTGTTGAGCTATTACCACAGATAAATTCCCTTATTTTCTTACAGTATTCAGAAATACTATTGTTGATGATATTAGATGTAAATATAAACGATTTGAAAAACATTATAAGATAAATAATCGAAAGATACTACAACACGCACGCCAATGTCGCTAAATGTCAAGAAAACTCATTTAATGTATGAAATTTGTATGTAGCTAACTTCGCTCATTAAATTGGTAATAAGTATAGATAATTTTTCCGGAAAACAGTTTTTTTCTTACGACAATCATTTTGAATCACATGGTATATATTTCTAAGAAAAAGTGATGAAAAATAGAAAAAAGGAGAGAATTAGCAGAATTCAAATTTTCCGCATTATTTCTAGGAAAGATTTTCATTTTTTTTCGTTCGTTGCTTTTAGGAAATCTCAATTTGCTTTTGGAAATGAGACATAATACTAGAAAATTTTATAGGTATGCAACCAAGTGCAAATGCAGACTTTTTATAATAAATCATAAAATTGGAATTTTTATAAATCATCAATAAAAATCATCGATTATAGTGTATCTCTGTTTAGTACGTTAATTAAATAGCGATAAAGTATAATAGATGGATTCATAAAGAACAACTCTCCAAACATACATTCATTCTGTAAAATAACTTGGATAGATATAAACTGCAGAACTAATACCTAGCATCCGATCGTCAGACCATCCACTTATTTATATGCCGTGGGGTAGAAATCAAATATGCCGTGATTATTTATAGTTACTGGTCAGGATTGTATTGTAATACAAAATCGTTGGTAATTCAGACTTGAATGTTTTAAGTTAATGCAAATTATGGTGGGAAATTTGAATTTTGCCAATAGGAATAGATTTCTGAATTACCCACAGCTGTAATACTCAACTGCTTCCATATCAAGTACATAGTTCGCTTGGTCCACTGCTTATTTTCGTACGTCTCTTGTCCCGCCGCTTTTTAACTGCCACCGCGAAGAAGCTACAGTGGCGCCGCTCTATAGTACGCCAGCGGAACTATACGTCTTTGACCATATGTATACTAGTATTATATTTGGTACTAGCAAACATAACCTTTTCACTTCCTGTCAAACTCGTGCGATAAATTTATTTTATACATTTTATTTTGCAACGCCATCTGTGTTTCAAGGGATTAGTTTCGATAGGACAGAAAACTGCGTAGGCTACTATTTGATTAATTGTTGTAAGGAATAATTGAACAAATTTTATTTCAAAGTATTTAATTTCAATTCTACAATATCTCTTGCGGTAAATTAACTCCGGAAAAATGGAAACACCGTTACATGTGTTGGTCCCTGCTCGGGCGCTTAAAAAATTTGTTCGTTATGAATGCTTATCAATTTCCGCGTAGTTTTTCAACGAGAAATGATACTATAACGTTATCACAACCAGGTCACAACACTTTTACTGTCAAACTTGTCGTCGACAATTCAAAGTCGAGTAAGTGAAAAGTTTAGTGAAAAGCTTATATGCCACGGTAGATATCTATTTTCCATGCACTATTCGAATTTCGAAAGACCAATATTCACAAGAGACGACACCGAATCCTCCTAAAAGCTACACTACTACCATACGTATTTAATGCAATATGCAGTGTCTCGCTGTTATTACTATAATTGCTATTAGTAAACCCGTGATAGTGTTGGGGGTGGACGCCCGCTCTCAAAGCGACCGCATGTGCTCTTTACGGCCAGAGGATACGCTGACATAATTTTCTTGTAATTACAGGGGACGGCATGGACTACTTAAATGTCGCCATTAAAGACGGCTGCCTCAGCTTAACAATGGGATTAGCGAACGGGAAACAAGAAATGCAAATTAAACCCAACAAAGTCCGTTTCGACGACAACCAGTGGCACAAAGTTAGCGTTCACAGGCGGATACAAGAGGTACGTAGTACAACATTACAGAGCATCAGCAGGACCGGACGCACCTCGTTACGTTCCTTTTCCTTCGGCGTTAACATTAATTACTTCTTGCTACTTTATCCCTCTGATACATATAGAACGTGTATACGTACGTAACGGCGAAAAAAGAACGTAACAGCATGACGTGGTAAACAATGACGTATACCTTACTCGCCTAAGTAGTTTACTTAGTTTACGTGTAAGGCATTCATTAGAAGTTGGAACTACCCCACTTTGTGAGAAACTTGTTCCGTCCTTAGGGTAAAAGTTGCTAGTTGTTGCTGTGTATAATATCTAAGTACGTATACGTGCTTCCTTAAGAACAAATCTGACTGACTTTACACTGCCAGATTGCCTGCTGAAGAATGACGACAAATTCCTTAATTATTTTGCACTTCTTTTTCTTATTTGACCATAATATTCTAATTTTATATTATCTTTTCTCGTTTCTTTTTGGTTTTAATCATTATTAAAGAAGTACAAAAGGTTTTTCTTCTCATCACTCCATTTACTTAGGCCGTTACACATCGAATAATTACACATATACAGGGTGTCCCACCAAACTGGAACATTAGGTTTTTTTAAACTTCTAGCAGAAATTTGACTTTGAAACTTGCAGTGTAGTCATGGCCTACTGTGATCTATTTAAAGAAAATATTTTCAACTTTATAGCACTTTCAATATACAGGGTGTTGATATCAACTTTCTTATTTTAAATGGAATAGTATAATTTTTATCGGTCTAATGAATTTGGCGAGTCATTTGCAACTAGTTTATATGAAGGTTCCCTATCCCTAAACTCGACCGTTTTTGAGATATTTTCATTTTCGTTGATTTTTTGACAGTTGCACTCTTTCAAATAAAATCAAATATTTTATGAGATAGCAGATATTTAGTGGTTCTACTCGATGTAAATACAACGACGTAGCTATAAGGTGTTATAGCAACACTCACTGAATCACATACAGGCTGTTCAAATACGCGCCTCAAATGTAGATACTTTTAAGCTAACAAAACTTTTTTCTTTCAAATGGAACATGGTATTTTTTTACTACAGCATTGAATGCAGCGCAAAATTCTACATCGATTGATATTACGATTTGGTATACCTATATACCCTTAATAGTTTTTGAAGTATCAGCATTTCTTGCAAGAAATTGCTAAAAATATGCCTAAATTCTGGCTGGTAAAATTGGTGGGAGTATTTTATGCACAGAGTGACTCACTGGAATCACGAGATACATGTGGCCGTTGTTAACAATTTTCAATTCAGTCAATTTTCGAACTAGATGATGGATGTGTCGAAGTAGGTGAAATGTGTATTGAAATTAGTTTTATGTACACAATTGCAGATAAATCAGAACGAAAACAAACTGCTATTTCACTTAAAATGAAGATCGAATTGCTTGAGGCAGTTGGTGAAAACCGGAGGTCAAAAACGGATATCTGTAAAGAGTTTAGCATTGCTAACTCTGCCTTGTCGACGATAACTAGAAATGGAGACCAAATTACGGCAACGTTTGAGCCCAGCATGTTCAAGCCAGAGAGAAAACGCATGAGAACGGCCAAATACGAAGATTTAGAAACTGCGTTGCTTCTTTGGTTTAAATAAGCTAGGTCTCCCATATCAGGACCTTTATTGCTGGAAACAGCTGATGAAATTGCAAAACAAATGAACATTGAATTTTCTGCAAATCCAAGGTGGTTGGAACGTTTCAAGAAAAGAAATGGCATAATGCTGAAAAATGTTTGCGGTGAAGCTAACCGAATTTTACCAACTATGACAACAGAGTGGCTGTAATCTACTGCTGTGTACTGATTGAATTACTTAAAAAATGCAAAATGAATTTTAAAGTGAAAAAGAAAATAAAATTAGCTAGCTCAACGGATAAAATTTTTAAATTGAACAAAAGAACTATTAATCTCGGAGTCACCCTCGCAAATTAAAACTTGAATCTAACTAGGAAAAGTAAAATGTGAATGAAAGCAATTAGATTCTCTTAATTACCCGAAAAATTGAAAAGGTTAAAATAAAAATAAAAGAACAGAATTTTTAACCCAACGACGTTAATTAACAATCAAATTTATTTCAACAACGGGTAAAATTACAACTTGTGCAGAAGAAAACCGTGAACTGAAGGTTCTGGCCTAAAATAAAAACGGCACTTGAGTCTAAATTAAAACAGGACGATGCTACTTCCTATGCAAAGCAAAAGAAAACTATTCGTTCAGGAAGATTATCCAAAATCTTTCAATTTCAATCCACGTGGTTTCAACAAATTAAAATAAACTAAGCGTGGACAATTATTAGAAAATTTACAAGAAAAAAACGAAATGCGAGAACAATGCTTCTACTCACCCAAACGAGATAATTGATAAATAATAAAGAAACAGCAAAATAGAAAACTGAAAATTAACTCTTTAAAATATAATGAGAGAAAAACAAAAAAATATATCTTCCTAAACAAAAAATAATAAT
This sequence comes from Protaetia brevitarsis, assembly GCA_004143645.1. Classification (NCBI taxonomy): domain Eukaryota; kingdom Metazoa; phylum Arthropoda; class Insecta; order Coleoptera; family Scarabaeidae; genus Protaetia; species Protaetia brevitarsis. Next base: position 473,290 of record RXPK01000150.1, on the reverse strand, counting down.
TGATCTTATATCTACTACGTGTACACGTCAATAATTTAACAATTATCACAAAAAGAATTCCTTCATTGGCTATATAAAAGAAAATTAAAGCGAAATTTACAATATCAAAATGAAATACAAAATGGCAACAAAGATATACAAAAATACGTCTACTCACGTTAATAGTCGAACAAGGAACTCCTTAACAAAACTCTACTCAATCGTATTACAATTCAACGACAATATTGAATAGAATCCGCATTAAACAAAACAAGCTAACAATAGACATTTAATTGAATGGAATTAATTTAAAAAAAACTTAACACTTAATTAAATAAATTATAATAATTAACTCTTAAACTAAAATTTATACAAAACAAAAATATAATTGTGAAAATTTCTCGGTCAATTGAAATCAAACGAACGGAGCAAACAAAACTATGCAACTTAAAATATACTCAGCCGTAACGCGGGTTGTCTAACCACAGCACTACGTTGGCTTCAATACTTGAAGAATATGACGCGAAAGATATCTTCAACACCGATGAAACTGGGTTATTTTTACCGCTGCTAACCCAATAAAACTTTGTCGTTTAAGGGGCAATTATGTTCAGGGGAAAAAATTTCTAAAGAAAGAATTATGGTATTGGTAGGATGCAATTCGGATGGATCTGAAAAAGTGCCCTTATTTGTCATTGGGCAAAGTTTAAAACCGCGGTGTTTTAAAAATGTAAGAACATTGTCGGTTGACTATACAATTAACAGAAAAGCGTGGATGGTGGCCAGTATGTTCACCGATTGGATTCTCAATTTGGACAAGCGATTTTTACTAGAAAAGCGCAAAGTTGTTCTCAGTATAGATAATTGTCCGGCACACCCCGATATTAAATTGAAAGCTATAAAGCTTATATTATTGCCTCCGAACACCAGAAGTGTTTTACAACCATGTGATCAAGGCATTATACAAAACTTGAAGTTTTACTACTGAACGCAATTGCTTCGAAAATATTTAGTTGCAATTGAAGCAAAAGAAGATTTCTCCATCAATTTATTAGATGTACTACATATTGCTGTGTACTGATGGTACCAGCATAAATGCAAAATGAAAAGTAAAAAAAAAATGAAAATTTAAATTTACTAGCTCAGCGGATAAAAATAAAAGGGCGCAAAAGAACTATTTATCTCGGGGTTACTCTCACAATTAAACTAATCATGAAAAATAAAATGTGGGCGTTTGAAAAAAAATTGACTTTCTTTAAAATCCCCAAAGATTGAAGTGGTTGATTCAAAAATAAAAGAACAGAAATTTTGAATGACGTTAACAATCAGAAATTTTTATTTTAAAAAAAAAAAACATTTAATTACAAATTACGCAGGAAAAATCATACCTTGGGCTGAGAGTCCTGGCCAAATTAAAACCTGCTTGAATCTAATATTTACAAAAGGACAATTCAAATCCTTTAACAAAGCAAAGAGGAAAACAGTCCAGGAAGATAATCCTTATTACAACAAAAATTCCATGTGGTTTCAAAAATTAATACAAACTAAATTGATCGTGAAGAATTCAAGTGAACTAAAAATAGGAAAACTTAATTACAAGCACAATGCTTCTATTCACCTTACCCGAGGTGGTTAAAAATAATTACAAAACAGCAAAATATAAGAAAAACGAAAAATTTACTCTTTAAACTTAAATATATCTTCCTGTACGTAAAATAATAAAAGATCTTATATCCAATTTGTGTACACAATAATATAATACCAATTATTATAAAAATGAGTTCTTTGATGGCTGAGATAAATTCAAAAACACGAATTCAAAACTAAAATCAAAATGTCAGGACAAAATGGCAGCTAACAATATAAATTTACATGTACTCACTCGGCATCTCGTCAAAGAACTGCCCTTGAAGGATAAACAGTCGCATATATATAAAATAACAACTGCGTGCCCCGCACTTAACGCACAATGATCATAGAAAACAAACTACAAGAATAGACATGAGCTAACCTGAACAAATAAAAATATACTAAAGAGTGAAAACAATTTCAACTGGACATATAAATAAATAAATAACCAATCAATACATTCAATAACTAACTCTTATTAAAAATAAACAATTAAATTCTGAGACCAATTTCTCAAAACATTGAGAAAAACAGATCGTAATAAAATATAAACACTGAATTTACAAAACCGGGGTGCCAGGCCACAGCAATATGTTGCGATCTGCATGGAATTTAGTGACGCCAAAGACGATTAAAAATTATTTTCACCATGGGGGATTCTTATAAATAGCAGATTCTTTGGCGCTTCAAGAATTTTAGGAAAGCGTCTACATTATTAAACTGGTCTACATTATCATCGGATGAATTTCTTGCAGTTGATGATAATGTGTGCACAGCACCGATTATGACAGACGAAGATATTTTGGAGATCGTTCACAGCTCAAAAGATCACATCGACGCATCAGACTCCGATGACGAATTTGAAAATAAAGTCAACTTTGCAGTTCCTGTCCCCACTACATCAGAAATGTAGTACATCATGAATAGTATGCGCAGTTATTCAGATGCGCATTCGAATGACGAATATCGATGGACGATATCGATCGATTTGTCAGCAATTTAATGCTCAAAAAGACACTGCAAACAAATATCAGATTTTTTTCCAAAACAGCAATAATTCTCTTTACGTGTTTTTGAAACCTAAATCGTGTATCTGGTATGTACCTGGTTATGTAAATTTAACAGTAAATCGAGTTAATAAAATTTAACGTCATCGAGATTATTGGTAAGTTCCTTTTTGCATGCTTCGTTTAACACAATATTTTTTTAACACGGACGAACAGTTCGGTCCCTTGAGTTTCCTGTTAAGTGATTTCCACTGTATATCAGTAACGCCACAGTTTGTATTCCCTTGGTGTACTACTGCTGAACGCACCCTGTATATTGTTTAAAGAGTTTAAAGCATTATACCTGTGTATCCACTAATTTTTGCGTGTGAACTGTTAGAAGTAGTCCAGAACGAGATGTCATAAGGACACCACAGTCCTGTGAAGAGACCAGTCAGATTATATCTTATCATTCCTACTACTGCTAACTTACTTCCTCAATTATCGAATTACTTATAAACCTCTAACCATTACGAACTCGCCCGAAAAACACATTTTCTTTTTACAAAAAATTAAAAATTCGACCTGTACGTGTACATTCTAATTTTTATAATACACAAAATTCTATCAGCATTTCGTTCACATTTTCGGCGTTATTAATTCTGGGAAAATAAAACCCTCTAATGAAAGAGAGAAAAAAAGCGGAATATATTTTTCCAGCGCGGGCAAACAATACGGAAACAAAACAAAGATAAAAAAGAGTGAGAGCCGCCGAATTAATTGGCCTTTTCTCTCTGTCCCTCCCCGTTCCTCCGTTGCTATACCGTACAAACCCGGACTGCGGCCGAATTATTTAAAATAAACCCCCTAGCAGTAAGTTTTGTTTAAGCCTCGCTGGGCGATCTACATCATCTCGCTAAAGTTTATTTTTTGTTCTTTCTTTTTGTTACAGATATCAGCCATAACGAGTTTCTGCAGGGTAAGTTTCAGCAATATTTTTTATGAGATACGATTGTTTTTTTTCTGTGCTCCTTATTCGACTGCCGATGGTAGGTTTATTCTTTCGAAAAGATGTTTATATAGTATAACGTTGAGATAAAGTATGGAACCAAGCGAATAACTTTAAAACGGAGAGGATGATGTTGATGAAAGTTTGCAAATAAGTGTCACGAAATATAATACATCTAATTTCGATTTTGTTGTTGTGACTGTACTTCCAGTTCTACCGGGAAGTCCCCTTTATTTTTTTTTAATTAAATGGAACACCCTGTATATTTTTGCAGATTATAATAGATCTTGTTTTTGCGAATTCGACCCCATACTGGTTTTAGCACCATTATCTGTAAATAATGAAGAGATAGAACACTCCACATTTACTGAACAATTAATTTTATTTATCGTAAATTATTAACAAAATGGTAGTCATCTTATAAACGAAATCATTTAAAACGTTCAAAATGCTCGCCGTTTACTTCCTGACAATATGCAAGTCTTCTACGAAATTCCTGAGTTACCTTTTCCAAAACTTCTCTACGGATTAAATCGCATTCCTCGACTATTCTTTGCCTCAACTCCTGCAAAGTAGTTGGTCGCCTAACGTAAACACGAGATTTGAGAAAACCCCAAAGATAAAAATAGAATGGACTAAGGTCTGGAGAATGTGCAGGCCACTCTATGAATCCTCTACGTCCAATCCATCGATTTGGGAAAATAGCACCCAAAAAGTTCCTAACTCGCCTATCATAGTGGGGAGGCGCTCCGTCCTGTTGAAACCAAAAACTTTGAGGCAACTCCCCATTGTGTTGAAGTGCAGGAATAATGTGGTTTCTCAGTAGATCCAAATACTTTTCCCCACTTAAGTTTCCTTCTATAAAAAGTTGTTTTCAACAATTCTTATCCAGACATTCAACTTTTGAGGATGTTGAGTATGGGCTTCATGAATCCAGTGAGGATTCTCATTGGACCAATACCTGGAATTATGGCGATTGACTGTTCCATTCAAACAGAAAGTTGCTTCGTCAGAAAATACCATATTAGTTGCAAAATGTTCGTCTGCATTACAAATTTCCATCATTCTTTGGAGTTTCTCCAAAACTCCAGGCGTCGGTCAAAATCATCATCTGACAGTTCTTGAAGTAGGTGTATTTTATACGGATGGAACTTTTCTCTCTTCAAAATTTTTCCTACAGAAAGACGACTTATGCCATGGTTTAATGCTGAAGTTGTGGTGGAAGTTTGAGGTGATTCTTCTAATTCAATAGCATTGTTTTCTCTAACAACTGCGTTAGTTGCGGTCTGTGGTCTGCCTGTTTTTGGTGAATTTTTAACCGTTCCAGTCATACTAAAACGTTTTAGTGTTTTGGTGACAGCTGAACGTGTTATAGGTGTACTTTCGGGATGCAAATCATTAAAAAAGTGACACACTTCTTCACGAGTTCTAACGCGATCGCCATTCCCGATCATCATTAAAATTTCAATACGCTCTCTTTCATTTAAATGCACCATTTTCATCTGTACAATTCGTAATTTGATGGACATGAATTAAATAAACTTGACAAGTTTATCAACAGTTACCTACTAGATGATAATACCTTTTGTTTGTTCGTTGCTGGGCAAAGCTTCGGGTTGTGACCGACATCTATGGACTTATTGTATCATCCCCACTGACATTTTGCCGAACTATTATCTCTCCATTATTTAAAATAATGGTGCAAAACCAGTATGGTCGAATTCGCAAAAACAAGGTCTATTATAATCTGCAAAAATATACAGGATGTTCAATTTAAATAAAAAAAAAATAGAGGGAACTTCCGGTTGAACCGGAAGTACAGTCACAACAGCAAAATCAACATCAGATTTAGTATATTTCCTTACACTTATCTGCAAACTTTCGTCAATACCATCCTCTTCGTTTTAAAGATATTTGCTTGGTTCCATACTTTATCCCAACCCTGTATATTTATATGCTAACTTATACTACGTCATATAATAAACTTTATTTATAAAAGATTGTATCAATGTAATAATTTAAATTGCTGTTTTTCCAAACAATCATTTGATAAAGAATACTTCTTTGTTTGTCATTGGTAACAAAAGGTTGATGTTTACTGCGAACAACATTTAAGTTGACAGATTGACAATTTGCGCTTGAAAAATAGTGACAGCGATATCTCGAGTACACCTCCTGAGATCAGAAGTGCTCTAAAACCTGTAAGTTTGAATTTGTTACCACAAAAATCAAGAACATTGTACGAGAAGCAACATATAGGTAACCACTGCACAACTTAGTTAAATGCGAAAAAAATATGTAAATATTCAGAAAACATACTTGTTGCCTATTTTTCTGAGAAAGCCAAGCCACTAAAATCGTCATCACTCTGGTCGATTTACTCGATACTAAAATCCACATTATCTGCAAAGAATGATATTGACTTAAGTCAGTTCAAAAAGTTGACTGCGTTTTCTCGAGTAATAATATATCACTTTTCGCTCTTAATATACAGGATGTTAGGTAAACATGCAGCAAAAATTCAACGGGTTATTTCTTGGCCTATTCTAAGAATATTTTGTCCTATGATGATTTCTGAAAAACCCCTTTGTTTCGAAGATACAGGGCAAACAAGATTTGCGACAGTAACAACATTTTATTATCAAAAAGTATATGTAAAGTTGCTCAATCTACAATAAATGTTCGAAATGGCTTCCTCCAGCCAGGATACAAGCATTCAATCTTCTCGTTATTGACTGTCGAACTCTTTCAAACACTCCAGAATCGTTTCTAATTGACTTACACCCAGCAATTATCCGATTTCGCAAATCGTCCAAATTCTCCACTGGAGTAGCGTAAACTATTGACTTCAGAAATCCCTAGAAGAGATAATCTAGGGGGTTTAAGTCTGGGGATCAAGCAGGCCATGCGTGTGGCCCATCTCGACCAATCCAGCGATTTCCGTATGTTGCTGTTAAAAAATTACGAGCAACGAAACTGAAATGTGGTGGTGCACCATTGTGCATAAACCACATTGCAATTCTTGTCGCGTATGGTACATCCTCCAGAAACTCAGGCAGCGTTGCTTTCAAAAAGTTGCGGTACACCACGCCAGTAAGTCTTCCTGGTAGAAATACCGGTCCAATTAGATAGTCACCCACAATTTCAACCCAAACATTCAACGAGAACTGATGTTGAAAACAACCTTCAAATACCTCATGCGGATTTTCATCTGCCCACACATGGTTATTATGAAAATTCCTTATTGCACATTTCTTGGGAAATTGGCTTCATCGGTGAAAAGAATCTGTGTCAGGAATAGAGGGATGCGAACTATTATTTGCAATATCCATTGACCTAATACGTGGAGGAAAATCAGCAGGTAGTAGTGCCTGAACGCGTTGAATGTGGTATGGATACAACAAATTGTCCTTAAGAATTTTCCAAACTGTCCAATGACTTGCATTCAAAGTATTTGCAATTTTTCGCGTAGAACTACCAGGATCTTCCTCTATCATCTCCAGCACATTCTGTTCCAATTGTACCGTTCTTGCGGTCATTGATCTTTCTGGCCCTCCACTTCGTTCCATTGAGTCTATTTCACGAAGACGTCGATGAATGTTTTCGAAGATTTTTCGGTCAGGGACATTACGGGCAGGAAATCGTTCAATACACAATCGTCTAGCTTCTAATGAGTAGCCATCAGCGAGTCCACACATGAAATGCATGTCAGTCATCTCGGCGTTCGTATACATCATGATAGAGGATTTCACTAACTATTAAAGACACGTCAAACAGCCAAACGTCATTCAATCTAAACAAATGCGCCCGATGAGACGCATTCAAATGAAATCCACTAATAGATAAAACAGCCGTTTCATGTGATCGAGATCGAAAATATAACAACGCATTGTAAACAATTTTTTTGTCCTTGATAAACTCATTGGTGTACACCATACTTTTATTTACATTAATAATTTCAACGAATACCGAATATGGTTGTCGCAAATTTTGTTCGCCCTGTATCATAGGACAAAATATTCTTAGAATAAGTCAAGGAATAACTCCTTGAATTTTTGCCGCATGTTTACCTAACACCCTGTATAATAAAATACCGCAAATGTACATTCATTTTAGATCTAATAGGAGTTGTTATTTCAAAATCTGTGCATGTACTTGTCATTGTGTCAATAGTAAAGAATAAAATGCATTAGTTATTGATTTCATGAAATCATGAACTCGCAACTAATATAAAACATAATTTCGCATATCTAACAGTTCAACATAAATGCAAAATTAACGTATAAACAACACAAATTGACGTTTGACTGACAAAAGTAAGGTTATTTCCTAAAATTTGAATAAGTAAAACGCTGCGGAACACTTTATATATAACATAAATATAATTATAATTAAATAAATGCTTTAGACAGCTCAAATTGCTTCGAATTTAATGAATATATTCTATAATTTTGCCGCACAGTCTATTTAGAACTGTGTGAGCAAATGTGGTAAAATGTATTAAATACAATACGGAGTAGGTACATTCCGTTACCCTTAAAAGCTCTTCTATATTATAATGTTTACAATAAACCCGCCGTCAGCATTTGTCGACGCTAAAATATAATCGTTCTTATCAAACTTTGACCGACATTTTAGTAGGTACCTACCAACTCATTCAGTATGTTCACTTAGCGAGAACGTTCCCTTAGTTTGACAACTACATAATTCGTCCAAGGGATTATTCAATCTCAAGTCCCTTTCGCGTCGAAAATTGTATGTGAATCTGTTAGAGGCAGAATATCTAGGCTTACCCTTTATTTTTCAACTTAATGGTTTTATCAGCAGCTTATTAATTTAATCCTCCGCAATTCAAATCGCAAATTATTATTATTATTATTATTATTTCGATATTATAATAAAATCACATTAGTTAAGATTGCAAATTATAAACAATATTTAAATGAAACAAGAACACCATATGAGAATTCTAAGTAACATCATTTCGGGATTTCATTCAAAAATAAAGAGATAAGTGGTACAATGTTGAGGAAAGAGAAAATAGAAATTCTCAGGTGATTTGACGAATAAGCGCCATCTGTGAATTTAGAAGGAAACATTATTTACAACGGCACGGAGTATCGATAGAAAAGTATACAAACTAGAAATAGTGAATACGGAATAATTTAGTAAGGAAGTTTGTCGAAAGGCAGTACAAAACAGATGAAATACTATGACATTCAAAATGATTGTCGTAAAACAAAAACTGTTTTCCGGAAAAATTTATCTATACTTATTACCAGTTTAATGAGCGAAGTTAGCTACATACAAATTTCATACATTAAATGAATTTCCTTGACATTTAGCTACATTGGCGTTCGTGTTATAGTATCTTTCGATTAATTATCTTATAATTTTTTTCAAACCGTTTATATTTACATCTAATATCACCAACAATAGTATTTCTGAATACTATAAGAAAATAAGGGAATTTATCTGTGGTAATTAGCTTAACAAACAGGTAAAAAATCAATATTAACATTAAGTGAAATAGTTTATTACATTTTATTATTTTATAGGCTTATCATACACTTCAGCACAACTTGCTGTCAAAAGAAAGTTACATTTTCATCCCCATAAAGTTTCTACGGTACAGGAATTATTACCATTAGATCACGATAGGCGATTGGAATATTGTCTTTGGTTTAATAACAATTTCAGGGACGATGACTTGCTAAACAAATCATTTTTCTCGGATGAAGCCTGGTTTTATCTAACAGGCTATATCAATTCACAAAACTATCGTATCTGGTCTGCAGAAAAATCCACACGAATTTCGAGAAACGCAATTGCATCCCATAAAAGTTGGAGTTTGGTTAGCTATGTCCAGGCAACGAATAATAGGGCCAATTTTCTTTGAGGAAACTGTAACAGGCCAACGTTACCAACAGATGTTGGAATTGTTTATTGCAGAGTTACAAGAAAATGAGCTTGAAGCAAGTTATTTTCAGCACGATAATGCTCCAGCACATACTGCTCGACAAACCTGCCAATATCTTCAACAGTTTTTTGCTGACAGGGTCGTTAGAGCACAAAGATGGTCACCAAGATCGCCTGATCTAACCCCACTAAATTAGTTCATGTTTGGCTATCTAAAAAATAGGATCTATAGAAACCACATGCATACCATAGAAGAACTGAGAGATGCAGTTTTGTCACTTAATAATTATAATAATTGTATGTTGTAATTTAAAGTAATAAATAAATTTAGTTAAACACCAGTTAGTACTGAATCGTAAAATCATAATTTAGTAAAGTTAAATTAATTACATTTAATTTTTACAAGCAGAAACACCAATGCATAGTCATTTATATAATGCGAGTTCAAATATAAGTTAAGTTTTCCTTATTTATGACAGATCCGTTTACTTTCTTATGTTCCAACACTGACTTAGTTCAAACCTTCATTACAAACACGCGGCATATACCTACACCCTGTTACTATTTATAGAAGCGGATTTGACAATCTTTTTGAATCTCATAGTAGTATAGTCGAATCATATTAAAGCAAAAGTTACTTTTAATTGTAGATGAGGAATTTACGGTTACTCGTTTAAAATCATTTCACAAAGTTTACTGAAAAAACATAAAAAAAATACCAAAACATTCAAAGAAATTGAAGTTACATTTTCTTGAAACATAAATCGGTAACATGGGGGTTAATACCTAATGATGTACCCGGTCGTGCGTCACAGTAATAACCCACTTGGCAAAATTTAAATTTCCCACAATTATTTTTAGTAACTTCAACAGAAAGACATCGAAATAACTGGTAACCTAATACAAAACCATTGATAATTTCGTGTTTCAATGTTGAAGTTACTAACAATAAGAATAATTGTGGAAAATTTAAATTCTGCCAAGCGGGAAGGATGTAGCAGTAAGCAGCTACAATTGAACTTATATATAATATACAGAGTGTATCGTCTTAGAATATTTTATCGTTGATCCTGATCAGCGCAAGTCCTCTCAAGATCTCTAACATTGCAATATTACCGAGAAAAATATTAATATCTCTTAAGAAAAAGTTAAAATTTCTTATAATTTGAATGCAGTAATTTTCAAGTGATAAGGAAATAAGCAACGCGCGCATGCGTTAACTTAGAATGTTCTGGTTTAAGTCAGACGTAGACAGAAATGATATAGTGCTCGGCTACCCGTGGTTCTGTTTTCTTATTATTTTAGAACTATTATACTGATTAACAAATTAATGTATTTCTGCAATTAAGCTAAGAGGAGATAAAATAAGTAAGTTCGTGCGTTTAACCGAACATATGTCGATATTAGATCTTGTAAGACCGGCAGGACGGCAAATATGTAAGGATTGCTAGCTTTTTGCAATGAGAAATTATCAAATTAATGTATTTCTGCTATTAACTGTAATAATTAGGAGGCATTTTCCCCAAGAAAAAAAAAATTGTTCACGCAGGATTCGAACCTATATCTTCCTTAGAGGCTTAGAAACTTATTCACAAAAACCTGGGATACGATGATCTGACCGTCCACTTGTGAGTTTACTTTGTTTAGAGTGGAATAAATTTTCACACGCATTAAACACAATCATCAAATTACCATCGAGTTTTTATACTTATTCGATAGTTATATGTAGAGACCGGATTATATGTAAAGAAAAACTGAAATATATGCGCATATATATGCATCGATTTTTGAGAAAATATGCATAAACCTGGGGCATATATGCAAAAAAATTGCGACAATATGCAAAATTTTTACATAAAATAAATAAGAGCAGAAATTTAACATTAACTTTATTGCACAAATTTTTTCACAACATATTTCTAAAACAATTTATAATTAAGTGTTTTTCAAAATTGTGTAAAAGAAACTTTTGTCTTCTATCAGAATACATATATGTTTCGAAATAGAAAAGCTTCTTCTTCTTAACAACATTCATAGATGTAATTGGTGTATTTTTTAACTTTGAAATACATTCTAAACTAAAATTAAAATCTAAATCGTTTACTGTTTCACCTTCCAAAATTTTCTTAACTTTCTTCAATTTCAAATACCCCGCATTTTTATTTATCACTTTTTTAAATTTATTGTATATAGAATTATCTATTGTACCCTTAACCTTCTTATATAGCATATCAAATTCGTCTAGTATTTCGACTGATTCCGAGAGCGACATCGCTTGCTTTTCTAGTTTACGAATGGAACTTGAAACAAAGCTATAATTTGACTTAATATACAAAACTTTTGTAGCAATTCTGTTGATGTTACTATCTTTTTACAGATTTCTAGACCAATGCAGTCAGCAGTGATTTCAAGAATTACATTTTTTATTCCTTCAAAATTATCGGCGAAAAAAATTGCAGCCTCTAACCATGTACCCCATCTCGTAATAATCGGTTCAGGAGGCAACTTAACACCGGGAAGTCGCTCCTTATAAAATTGGATTCGTAAAGGTGCTTTTAAAAATACTTTTTTGAGATTGCTAATTAAATCATTAATCAAAGGGAATTGATTCCTAATGTCTTTGGATACACGATTGAACCCATGAGCTAAACAAGTGGTGTGAATAATGTTACTATAAAAAAAATTTAAATTTTGCGCGTCTTTTATCATGTATGGTTGCAGCGTCGGACAACATTAGTAAAATTTTTTCACAAGGTATACTTTCAGGTAAAAAGAAATTTGATAAACCTTCTTGAAAAAATTGGGCAATTGTTACACGTTCTTTACAATAAATTAAATATAATTTACCTACAATATCTTCATGAAGAATTCCTATTAACAAATGGGCAATATAACGGCCGCACTTATCCGTACTTTCATCTACCATGATATAAATAAAATTATTCCCTACCAATTGTTGAATTTCTGCTATTGTTTGCTGGTAACAAGATGTGACATAATTTTTTCGTAAGGTACTTTCATCAGGTATATTATGTTTGCAATATTTTTGCAGAAATGATTTCAAATTAACATTGTTTAATCTCGCTAATGGTATGTTAGACGAAATTAATGCGTTACACAGATCCGTATTATATTCTTCTTGTTCTGAGTTTCGTGAAGTTGATGCTACACATTGACGTATAGATTGCTGCACACATGCGGATCGCTTTAGTTTTTCACATTTTCCAATATGTGATGGAGTTTTAGCGTGTTGATCAATCAGGTATTTTCTCTCAGAAGACATCTACAACAACAATTGTCATTTTATATCAAAAGTTAAAGAATTTAAAACAATTGTAAAGCTTTTAGTAAAATTAACTTACAGTTTACTGCAGGCTCGACAAAATATTTTGTCGCCATCCTTTACCAGTTCAGGATATGGCTTAATCCATAAAGAAATTTTGTTCGCTATACTCATTGTATGTACGCACAGTATTTAAAAACGTAACACAATTACATGCTGTTTTACTCAAAGATATTCAAGAATGAATAGTTTATTTGGAAATTAATAATAATAAAACGTATTTACCACATCCCTTCTGCTAGGCGAAATTAAACACGTGTAGTTCTTGGAAAAAGGTATTAGAGAAACCAATGTAAAAGATTTATCGTTCTGAGAATTGTCGGTTGTCGATCTACATTAGGAATTACTAGGAATTTTTACTAAATAGAAACGATAAGAAAAAGCTTAAATATGCAATATATGCAATTACTAATTAGCGCTAATTAACTTCAATTAGTGTAATACCTCTACATATAGAGTATAATTAAAGATATGCAAAAAATAAAATATATGCACTTTGCATATAATCCGGTCTCTAGTTATATGCAATCGACTTTTTGTGGGCCTCCCTCTAACAACATTTCTGGCTACGCCCATGAAGGTAAATCAAGTCCCAGAAACACCGGGCATAAGTATCGCATTTCCAAACCGAAACGATTTCTTTTAATCTGATTGGAATGATCACCCTTAACGATGGGGCACATTTGCATGTAAATGACGTGCGAGGACACAGAACTCCCTGTAGACCAAAAAAAAAAAGAGTGTACGACGAATTCGACCCCTAAACTCAGGTGTAATTAAGATACGATCTCACGACTACCTATGCGAACCGTCCATGTCAGCGCCAACAAAACGAGAGGCGCACAAAGAGCTTTTTGATAACGGTACCGAAACAGAACGACATCATAAGCCCATAAGAAGCTTTACGGGCGGTTTCGTTTCTCTGTGGCGCCATTCCCATAAAAGTTTCGAGTCTCGGCGGCTGCGAAATATAACCGACTTTACTCTCTCTGATCAGATCTGAACGTTTCGCGAGAAAACAGAATCGCTTTCCGGACGAAATAAGTACACCGACATAAATTAACTTCGGGCGTAGCGAATAGGTATACAAATTTCAAAGCGTATTATTTATTTCGAGTGTAACGCCTGCTCGGGGATTCCCCTTCTATTTACTCAGTTTCCCTCATCTGATTAAGGTATTAGGACTAGGTGCCTACCGAGGAGTCCGTAGAGATGTGGCGAGAATCTGATTCCGCCTTAAACGGTGAAAATTAATTTGTTAATTGGAGGATTTCCGAGTAAATCTTTTCGTTGCTTAGCGCGAAGCGCAAATAAAACACGTTGTAGAGTCGTTTAAGAGACGAAATGCATTAAATTTTGCATCTACTTAACAAACACTTCGAAACTACAGCGTAACAGATATTAATTCAATTTGCACAGCTCTCTATACCTTGCGTATGAAAGAAATTGAAATATTTATCGTAATGCCCCACGTTGGGCGCTAACATATAATCATTTACGTGCGAGTGAAACCTATTTAACAACAAATTAAAAACCAAATAATTAATCGTTGATCTTTACTACATCGAAAGTGACAAGTACGTATATGATAGCCTATGTAATTCACGGTGAATTAATTATAAATAAAAGTGTGATAATTTGTTAATTGAAGGATTTTCGAGTAAATATTTTCGTTGCTTAGCGCGAAGCGCAAATAAAACACGTTATCGAGTCGTTTAAGGGACGAAATGCATTAAATTTTGCATCTATATAACAAACACTTCTAAACTACCGCGTAACAGATATTAATTCAATTTGCACAGTTCTTTATACTTTACATATGAAAAAAAATGAAATATTTATCGTAATGACGGTCCAGTGAAACCTATTTAACAACAAATTAAAAACCAAATAATTAATCGGTGATGTTTACTACATCGAAGGTGACAAGTACGTATATGACAGCCTCTGTAATTGACGGTAAATTAATTATAAATAAAAGTGTGATAATTTGTTAATTGGAGGATCTCCGAGTAAATCTTTTCGTTGCTTAGCGCGAAACGCAAATAAAACACGTTATCGAGTCGTTTAAGAGACGAAATGCATTAAATTTTGCATCTACTTAACAAACACTTCGAAACTACCGCTAAACAGATATTAATTCAATTTGCACAGCTCTTTATACTTTAAATATGAAAAAAAAATGAAATATTTAACGTAATGCCCCACGTTGGGCGCCAATATGTAATCATTTACGTGCGAGTGAAACCTATTTAAGAACAAATTAAAAACCAAATAATTAATAGGTGATCTTTACTACATCGAAAGTGACAAGTACGAATATGATAGCATCTGTAATTGACGGTGAATTAATTATAGTCGATTAAGAGACGAAATGCATTAGATTTTGCATCTACTCAACAAACACTTCGAAACTACCACTAAACAGATATTAATTCAATTTGCACAGCTCTTTATACTTTACATATGAAAATAAATGAAATATTTATCGTAATGCCCCACATTGGGCGCCAATATATAATAATTTACGTGCGAGTGAAACCTATTTAAGAACAAATTAAAAACCAAATAATTAATAGGTGATCTTTACTACATCGAAAGTGACAAGTACGTATATGAAGCATCTGTAATTGACGGTGAACTAATTATAGTCGTTTAAGAGACGAAATACATTAAATTTTGCATCTACTATACAAACACTTCGAAACTACTGCGTAACAGATATTAATTCAATTTGCACAGCTCTTTATACTTTACATATGAAAAAAATGAAATATTTATCGTAATGCCCCACGTTGGGCGCCAATATATACAACATTTACGTGCGAGTGAAACCTATTTAAGAACAAATTCAAAACCAAATAATTAATCGGTGATCTTTACTACATGGAAAGTGACAAGTGCGAATATGATAGCATCTGTAATTGACGGTGAATTAATTATAGTCGTTTAAGAGACGAAATGCATTAAATTTTGCATCTACTCAACAAACATTTCGAAACTACCGCGTAACAGATATTAATTCAATTTGCACAGCTCTTTATACTTTACATATGAAAATAAATGAAATATTTATCGTAATGCCCCACATTGGGCGCCAATATATAATAATTTACGTGCGAGTGGAAACCTATTTAAGAACAAATTAAAAACCAAATAATTAATCGGTGATCTTTACTACATCGAAAGTGACAAGTACGAATATGATAGCATCTGTAATTGACAGTGAATTAATTATAGTAGTTTAAGAGACGAAATGCATTAAATTTTGCATCTACTCAACAAACACTTCGAAACTACCGCGTAACAGATATTAATTCGATTTGCACAGCTCTTTATACTTTACATATGAAATAAATGAAATATTTGTCGTAATGCCCCACATTGGGCGCCAATATATAATCATTTACATTCGAGTGAAACCTATTTAAGAACAAATTAAAAACCAAATAATTAATCGATGATCTTCACTACATCGAAAGTGACAAGTACGTATATGATAGCATCTGTAATTGACGGTGAATTAATTATAGTCGTTTAAGAGACGAAATGCATTAAATTTTGCTTCTATATAACAAACACTTCTAAACTACCGCGTAACAGATATTAATTCAATTTGCACAGCTCTTTATAATTTACATATGAAAATAAATGAAATATTTATCGTAATGCCCCACGTTGGGCGCCAATATATAATAATTTACATGCGAGTGAAACCTATTTAAGAACAAATTAAAAACCAAATAATTAATCGGTGATCTTTACTACATCGAAAGTGACAAGTACGAATATGATGGCATCTGTAATTGACGGTGAATTAATTATAATCGTTTAAGAAACGAAATGCAATAAATTTTGCATCTACTCAACAAACATTTCGAAACTACCGTGTAACAAATATTAATTCAATTTGCACAGCTTTTTATACTTACATATGAAAGAAAATGAAATATTTATCGTAAAGTCCCACGTTGGGCGCCAATATATAATCATTTACGTTCGAGTGAAACCTATTTAAGAACAAATTAAAAACCAATTAATTAATCGGTGATCTTTACTACATCGAAAGTGACAAGTACGAATATGATGGCATCTGTAATTGACGGTGAATTAATTATAGTCGTTTAAGAGACGAAATGCATTAAATTTTGCATTTGCTCAACAAATACTTCGAAACTACAGCGTAACCGATATTAATTCAATTTGCACAGCTCTTTGTACTTTACATATGAAAAAAATGAAATATTTATCGTAATGCCCCACGTTGGGCGCCAATATATACAATCATTTACGTGCGAGTGAAACCTATTTAAGAACAAATTAGAAACCAAATAATTAGTCGATGATCTTTACTATATCGAAAGTGACAAGTACGAATATAATAGCATCTGTAATTGACGGTGAATTAATTAAAGTCGTTTAAGAGACGAAATGCAATAAATTTTGCATCTACTCAACAAACATTTCGAAACTACCGTGTAACAGATATTAATTCAATTTGCACAGCTTTTTATACTTACATATGAAAGAAAATGAAATATTTATCGTAAAGTCCCACGTTGGGCGCCAATATATAATCATTTACGTTCGAGTGAAACCTATTTAAGAACAAATTAAAAACCAAATAATTAATCGGTGATCTTTACTACATCGAAAGTGACAAGTACGAATATGATGGCATCTGTAATTGACGGTGAATTAATTATAGTCGTTTAAGAGACGAAATGCATTAAATTTTGCATTTGCTCAACAAATACTTCGAAACTACAGCGTAACAGATATTAATTCAATTTGCACAGCTCTTTGTACTTTACATATGAAAGAAAATGAAATATTTATCGTAATGCCCCACGTTGGGCGCCAATATATACAATCATTTACGTGCGAGTGAAACCTATTTAAGAACAAATTAGAAACCAAATAATTAGTCGATGATCTTTACTATATCGAAAGTGACAAGTACGAATATAATAGCATCTGTAATTGACGGTGAATGAATTATAAATAAAAGTGTGATAATTTGTTAATTGGAGGATCTCCGAGTAAATCTTTTCGTTGCTTAGTTCGAAGCGCAAGTAAAACGGGTTGTCGAGTCGTTTAAGAGACGAAATGCATTAAATTTTGCATCTACTTAACAGACACTTCGAAACTACAGCGTAACAGATATTAATTCAATTTGCACAGCTCTCTATACTTTACATATGAAAAAAAATGAAATATTTATCGTATGAGGTCCAGTGAATATCTTTAATAACAAACAAATTAAAAACCAAATAATTAATCGTGGTGATGTTTACTACATCGAAAGTGACAAGTACGTATATGATAGCCTCTGTAATTCACGGTGCATTAATTATAAATAAAAGTGTGATAATTTGTTAATTGAAGGATTTTCGAGTAAGTCCTTTCGTTGCTTAGCGCGAAGCGCAACTAAAACACGTTGTCGAGTCGTTTAAGAGACAAAATGCATTAAATTTTACATCTACTTAATAATCTTCGAAACTACCGCGTAACAGATATTAATTCAATTTGCACAGCTCTTTATACTTTACATATGAAAATAAATGAAATATTTATCGTAATGCCCCACGTTGGGCGCCAATATATAATCATTTACATGCGAGTAAAACCTATTTAAGAACAAATTAAAAACCAAATAATTAATAGGTGATCTTTACTACATCGAAAGTGACAAGTACGAATTTGATAGCATCTGTAATTGACGGTGAATTAATTATAGTCGTTTAAGAGACGAAATGCATTAAATTTTGCATCTACTTAACAAACACTTCGAAACTACCACTAAACAGATATTAATTCAATTTGCACAGCTCTTTATACTTTACATATGAAAAAAAATGAAATATTTATCGTAATGCCCCACGTTGGGCGCCAATATATAATGATTTACGTGGGGGTGAAACCTATTTAAGAACAAATTAAAAACCAAATAATTAATAGGTGATCTTTACTACATCGAAAGTGACAAGTACGTATATGATAGCATCTGTAATTGACGATGAATTAATTATAGTCGTTTAAGAGACGAAATGCATTAAATTTTGCATCTACTTAACAAACACTTCGAAACTACCACTAAACAGATATTAATTCAATTTGCACAGCTCTTTATACTTTACATATGAAAAAAAAATGAAATATTTATCGTAATGCCCCACGTTGGGCGCCAATATATAATCATTTACATGCGAGTAAAACCTTTTAAGAACAAATTAAAAACCAAATAATTAGTAGGTGATCTTTACTACATCGAAAGTGACAAGTACGAATTTGATAGCATCTGTAATTGCGTGTGAATTATTATAGTCGTTTAAGAGACGAAATGCATTAAATTTTGCATCTACTTAACAAACACTTCGAAACTACCACTAAACAGATATTAATTCAATTTGCACAGCTCTTTATACTTTACATATGAAAAAAAAATGAAATATTTATCGTAATGCCCCACGTTGGGCGCCAATATATAATCATTTACATGCGAGTAAAACCTTTTTAAGAACAAATTAAAAACCAAATAATTAGTAGGTGATCTTTACTACATCGAAAGTGACAAGTACGAATTTGATAGCATCTGTAATTGACGGTGAATTAATTATAGTCGTTTAAGAGACGAAATGCATTAAATTTTGCATCTACTTAACAAACACTTCGAAACTACCACTAAACAGATATTAATTCAATTTGCACAGCTCTTTATACTTTACATATGAAAAAAAATGAAATATTTATCGTAATGCCCCACGTTGGGCGCCAATATATACAATCATTTACGTGCGAGTGAAACCTATTTAAGAACAAATTAAAAACCAAATAATTAATACTAGGCTTAACCTTCCTAACCTTTATTGAGGAGCCGCCTCTGTTAACGACTGTAGATTTCATATTAGAAACGATGTGAGGAAATAATAATATGGGAATGAAATCTACGGTTGATTTTCAGGCCCAGACAGTCAATTTCTGGCAACTGAATTTGACAGTTGAGTTTTATTACAACACGCCGATGTTCGTATACTTCCATTTCTTGTTTGTAGCTGTCTCGTACATGATATTTTTTTCTCATATATCACTTGTATTATCATTTTATTATTGCCGCGATAAAATTGGAATTTCGCGGGGGAAATAATGCTGACAATCCATCCAATCTTCACGTTTCGAAAATAGCCTCCTATTTCAATTTTCGCTCATCAGACGCGACGGCCTTATCGAAATACTAAATCCCCGAGTGATGTATGTATTTCTGAAAGGACTTTTCGCTGATGTATGTGGCGGCGTAGAATATTCTCTATTAAAAATTTAATATACCGTATAGCTGCTAGGAAGCGCCTTACATCTGACTGCAATATTTCGGTATTACAAATTTTCTATTCGCAATATTTCCTGCCCGGGGTGCAAATTCGAATAAATTCAGTCTTCCGCACGTCAGGTTATGAGATAATGCAAATTGCTTTCCCAGATTTTTTTTTGTGTGTATACAACAGCAGCTCGTCGTGGTAAAATAAACCTTTTAGGTCGCCTGCCTCAACGTGTCAGGCGAAAGAGATACAAACGCCCAAGCATACATCACATTTTATGTAGATGTGTGTTGTAGGTATCTTCTACATATCTAAATTCTGAAAGAATCGAACATACAAGCTTTTTGTGTGAGATGAATACTAACCCTCCTTTGGAAAAACGGCAAATCGAAGCTGCCACTAATAACGGATAAGGTCTGGAACTGTAACAATCGCAGTTTCTGATGAAACTCTATTGCGGTAGAACTTCAACTTTACGGAGTGCAATTTGACGTTGAAATTCGCCCCAAATTTCTTTTATCCAAAATAACTTTTAAATTGTAAAAGATAGAAAGAAAGTTTCAACGGCGGGATTGCACCCTTTCGGTTAGTATCGGTGTACATCAAATATTATATACAAAAATGATTTAGATTTATTATATTACAGGGTGTTCACACAATTATGAATATGGGCATAGTTTCTAATACTAATGAGGCACTCTATACCTCATTATGTGATTGTATTGTACGTTGATAGCCGGTGTAAAATTGTTTTTAATTTGATAGATAAGAGATATATCCGAGTAATGAAAGACGACTGTACTTTTACTACACCCCCTATTTATGTGACCGTTTCCCAAGAAAAAATGGTAGTGTAGAAAATCTAAAATGACGTATTTTGCCAACAAGAGCCTGTACTTTCTGAGTACAAGTACTAAGACTGTGAATCCTGTATAATTATTTAATGTCTTAGCCCCACGTTGGGCGCTAATTATCATCATTAGGTACACTATATCAAAAATTAAATGCGAATGGAGGAGGCGTTTTATGTAGGCAACCAATTTAACAAAGTCATATAGTTATGATCCGTAATGCACAATTCTTGATACCTAATATTTCGATTTTTATTTCATTATGCACTTAAACCCTTTTTTGCTGACGAATATCCTTAAACCATATTTATAAATATTTAAAACTGTGCATTTTATTGTCGAAATTAGGACGTTATAGGCGTTAGTGTCGGAAAAATTGTTCCGTGTTTGAAACCGCCACGGGACGGGTTTTTAAGATTAGTTATTGTGCATAGTGGAAGTAACAGCTGTCAAAACTAATGGATCTTATCTCTTAACTCTACTTCTTAAATTTCGTTTTACTATTCTAAATACTTTAGAAGTTATACGGCATCATCAGTGACTTTGTGCAACTAACAAAACATTGCTCAAGCAAACCTTTTTTGTTAAGTTCTAGTGGTATTTTAGTCTGAAAACCCAGTAAGGTGTTGCACCATATGGGCCAATTCAACCTGTGCTGCTTGCTTATAAAATATTCACTGTGCGTCTAGCTAATGCAAGTATATTGACAGTAAATCGAAAACCATAATTCTTAAACTAACAAGTAGCATACTGCACAAACCTTAAAGGATGCATATTGACTACTTACAAAAAATTGTGATTTCTGTATAGTTATTTAGTGTCTCGGCCCCACGTTAGGCGCCAATTATTATGATGTACGTACAAATAAAAGAAACATTAATTAATTATAAAAATATTTGTGAAGTTTAATGGATTTACGTTCTTGTCTGTAGAGGTTTTTCATATAACAGACGTTGGATTTTCAATACTTTTAGTTGTATAGAGCAGACGATTTTATACAGTTCAAATTATTTCTACAACTTAAGTAAAATAATCGCCCGTCATACATTAAAACCACTTAAGATTCTAAGCTTAGGTTTCCCCCAAGATTTTTATTACTTGATTATAAAAATGTATCATATGTAGCATAATTACTTTATTAATGGATCTTATCTCTTAACTCTACTTCTTAAATTTCGTTTTACTATTCTAAATACTTTAGAAGTTATACGGCATCATCAGTGACTTTGTACAACTACCAAAACATTGCTCAAGCAAACCTTTTTTGTTAAGTTCTAGTAGTATTTTAGTCTGAAAACCCAGTAAGATGTTGCACCATATGGGCCAATTCAACCTGTGCTGTTTGCGTATAAAATATTCACTGTGCGTCTAGCTAATGCAAGTATATTGACAGTAAATCGAAAACCATAATTCTTAAACTAATAAGTAGCATACTGCACAAGCCTTAAAGGATGCATATTGACTACTTACAAAAAATTGTGATTTCTGTAGAGTTATTTAGTGTCTCGGCCCCACGTTGGGGGCCAATTATTATGATGTACGTGCAAATAAAAGATACATTAATTAATTATAAAAATATATGTGAAGTTTAATGATTTACGTTCTTGTCTGTAGTGGTTTTTCAAATAACAGACGTTGGATTTCCAATACTTTTGATTGTATAGAGCAGACGATTTTATACAGTTCAAATTATTTCCACAGCTTGAGTAAAATAATCGCTCCTCATGCATTAAAATCACTTAAGATTCTAAGCTTAGGTCTCCCCCAAGATTTTTATTACTTGATTATAAAAATGTATCATATGTATCATAATTACTTTATTAATGGATCTTATCTCTTAACTCTACTTCTTAAATTTCGTTTTACTATTCTAAATACTTTAGAAGTTATACGGCATCATCAGTGACTTTGTGCAACTAACAAAAGATTGCTCAAGCAAACCTTTTTTGTTACGTTCTAGTAGTATTTTAGTCTGAAAACCCAGTAAGGTGTTGCACCATATGGGCCAATTCAACCTGTGTTTGCGTATAAAATATTCACTGTGTGTCTAGCTAATGCAAGTATATTGACAGTAAATCGAAAACCATAATTCTTAAACTGACAAGTAGCATACTGCACAAGCCTTAAAGGATGCATATTGACTACTTACAAAAAATTGTGATTTCTGTAGAGTTATTGTTAGTTAGTGTCTCGGCCCCACGTTGGGCGCCAATTATTATGATGTACGTGCAAATAAAAGACACATTAAGGCTGGGCTATTTGTGGTGGGGAGAGGTTGTTAAACGTGACACCAGAAAGTGCTGGTCCCTAGAGTTTAATAGCAAAAATACGTGCGAAAAAGTAACGTCACTATTACGATAGATGGCATAATACAACCAGTTGCAGGTAATGATTAATACGTTGCTTATACACGAGACATATTTTCAGAATAGCTTATTTATATATATTTATTATTATTTATATATTTGTCAATATGTGTAAAATTTAAACATGTATTGTATAAGTGCAGACAAGTATCTAAAAATTAAAAATAAGTCCAAGCGTTGCCAGTATTATAAAGTCTACAGAAATAAGTAACTGTCAAATATCATTATTATTAGATTTTATAATTTCACTGATAAATTCCAGTGACGTATTTCATGATAGCTTCATAAATAATATAAAAAAGTTAAATAAATAATCATCAGATATTCTAAAACTTAACAACGTAAAGCCTTAATTAATAATGGAAAAATATATTTAATAACCATAAAATTTTAACTCCAACTACGTATGTAGGTATCGGCGATTGTAAATTCGACCGCTTACGAAAATTAACATTAATTCCGTATGTAATCTCGGTCGGCCGGAAATTTTATAGCTATTGCAGTTTCAATATGTAAACGATGTTGATATAGTATAAGTACAGGTTTTTAGTTTAACTTAACATAATATGCATACATAGTTGTCCACTTGGCATTCTTTCTTAAATATTACGTTTAATATTGATCTTATCAGAAAATGTTAAGATACATGTTTTATTCGGACGTTTCTTGTTCTATCTAAAAATATTATGAGAGAACAAACAACACAAACAAATTATAATTAAAAAAAACTGTTTGTAATAATAGATTTACCGAAACAGTTTATGTATCAGATCTTTTTGTTTGTTAATATTTTCAATATTACTATTAGTAAGTAGCAGTAAATAAGTAAATACAGTATTTTAATATGATAATATCATACACATCGCCAGTGAACATTTATAATCGGAATAAACGTATGCATAAAAACCCACCGTAGTTGCCGAGCATTGCGAACCAACGCGCGCGAAGGGGATTGGAGAGTACAAACTATCGGAGGTACGCTTTGGCAACGTGCAAGCAGTAATATTATAGGAAATCGCATTCAGTGATACCATTCCATACCGGTATAGTATATCTGCGTTCACACGAGTTGTCTTAAACCCACCTGTATGTTATGTACCCCTGGCAAAATTTAAATTTCCCACAATTATTCTTAGTAACTTCAACATTGAAACACGAAATTACCAATGGTTTTGTATTAATTACTAGTTATTTTGATGTCTTTCTGTTGAAGTTACCAAAAATAATTGTGGGAAATTGAAATTTTGCCAAGGGGGTATGCAATATGTCATTTGTCTCTGGAATAGATGCGAGGCTATTCCAGACGTAAATATTATAGTTACGTAAATACTTTAGTATAAACAAGAGGTAAATGGCGAAAATAGAGGCGAACTACGAATCATATGTTCAAATAAGCAGTATTAGTGAGTTACAGAGTATATTATCAATATAAAAGAATTAATTAACATGTGATAATGATTTGTGCCATGAGAAAAAGCAATGGAAAGAATATTTTTTTTAAAAGGTAGCAATTTTTTCCAAGGGGTATGATTTTTTAGACTTTGTTAATATAAATAATTGCCAGTGGGATTTATGTGTGATAAATTATTTTATACGTCCACATTGTAAAAATTCTTATAAAACTAAACATTACACAGTCTTTGTAATCGAAGTAATGACTTCAGCAAATTTATTTCAAATAATTATACAAGAACACATTTTAAGTACTTTGTATTTGTATTTGTAAATTATACCATCAAAACACCCGTCAATAATCGATGGCTAATATAAGCAACAAAGGAGAAGTATATACGCCGATAATCATTC
The DNA here is from genome assembly GCA_004143645.1 of Protaetia brevitarsis. NCBI lineage: Eukaryota > Metazoa > Arthropoda > Insecta > Coleoptera > Scarabaeidae > Protaetia > Protaetia brevitarsis. The sequence continues at coordinate 448,086 of RXPK01000150.1, read as the reverse complement.
CGAAAGTTAATCCCCTAGATGTTATGCGACAAAAGTGCCGCAAATTTTTCGGCTAGTGATTTATATTCGTAGAATTTTACTTTATAGTTTCCGCGGAAGAATTCAATATTAAAATTCTTAGAATCTGCGCACACGCAATCGCTGGTAGATTAAAGCAGTTGTATCTTTCCTTATGTTCCTAATGGCTTATTTCCCCTATGTCATCTTTTTGAGAGTCGATCGTACAATCAAAAACGCCTAATATTAGTATACCTCCTTCAATAATTCCGAAATGTGGAAATTAATATATTGTATGTATATATGTCAGATTTTTACGGTAACAAAACACCGTGCAAAGCAGTCGTTCTTCGTTCTTGCTTGGTGTTTACTTGGTTGCGTATCTAGTTGGGTGCATATTAAAACTACGGAAACTACGTAACATGATAATGATACTTGATATTCCTGAATAATAATTTATTAGTTTACGCCTTGATACTTAAATAATTATTTCATTATATATTTCACAAAAAATACAATTCTTCCTATTAAATTAAAACAAAAAATTATCACCCGCATTGCCATCTCTTGAGTAAGTGCCAAAGGTTTCGAGAGCGTTTCCAGGCGTTTCTACCTTTCTCCAAACCATGTTGCAACTTCACACCGATTGAATATGGTTAAATATAGCTTTTAGGAAAACTAATAATTTGTTTACAATTTGCTTGAAATTGCTATGATGTACGAATTTAGGCTGTCCATGTGCTGGGTAGGGTTATTTTTTTACAGTTTTTTCGCTTACGCAACAAAATTATTTAATATGAATACCAGCAAATGGTGCACCTATTAATTTCTAATCGTTTGATCTTTTATTCTTTATTAATTAACTTTTCTGAACGACAAAAGCTATTCCCAAACGAAATCACCTTCCCCCACCACAAATAGCCCAGCCTTAATTAATTATAAAAATATATGTGAAGTTTAATGGATTTACGTTCTTGTCTGTAGTGGTTTTTCATATAACAGACGTTGGATTTCCAATACTCTTAGTTGAATAGAGCAGACGATTTTATACAGTTCAAATTATTATTACTTTATTACTTCATACATTAAAACCACTTCAGATTCTAAACTTAGATCTCCCCCAAGATTTTTATTACTTTACTTTAGGTACGCACGTCTTTCAATGATTCATCAACCTCATTTTTTTTATAGCAGCACTCGGCCGCGTGTCCAAATTGAATGGGCGTATCGCCTTCAGCCGTCCCAACCGTGATCCCACGCACTTAAAACTTCCAACTCGTCCCTCTCTAATATTTCGATTTTGTTCCGTTCCAGCTGTCGGCGGTGGTGGACGGCGTGTACGCCGATCATTCCCACATAGCGGGCAAATTCACCATGCTAACTTCGAGCAAAATCCACGTAGGCGGTAGCATAAACACGCGAGCCCTTCACGGATCCAGGGTGCACAACAATTTCGTGGGCTGCATGAGGAAGGTAAGGAAGGAGGTTCTGGATTCCCGCTCTAGGCGGACGCCGAACGTCAATTGGCAAGGCAGAATCGCTTCTCCGAATTGACGCCTTACGGTGGAAATCCATTTCTATACGTTGTTTCTCGGAATCCGAAAGGAAAAAGAATGCAATCGATACACTGAAGGTGTTGACATTTACGCTAGCACCTTATTTATTCCCAGAATTAAACGAATAGTGTGGGTTGCGAGTGTAATTGGGAGAATTTGTAATTAGTTCTTCGAAAAGGGTTAGGTTAACACTTAAATAAATTGATTGGCTTGACAGACGCATGGTATTTTAGACTAATGAAATAGCATACACTGCCTGCAGTAAAAAAAAGTTATAATATAAACGTATTTAAAAGAAATTAGGCAAAATTAAACATTGCATACATGAAATCGTGAACATAGCACTTGGATTTTGTTTGGACCCTATGAGGGAGACGCTGAATAGAATGCAAATGTCGGACTTGGTAACAAACATATGAGATAGCGTCGTTTTGCTGGAACAAACGAGAAAAAGATAAAAGTACTAGAATGTCGTATAATATTTCATCATTTATATAATATTTTATCATTTACATTAAAAAGTATGGTGGAATGATAATACCGACTGTTTCAAAATGAATTACAAAAAGGTGTTCACAAATTTTTGCTATAAATTATGATATTTCGAAATGGGCATATAGATTAAATAGTATACAGTATGAATCTGTCATCTGGAATAAATTCAGTAAAGCGAAGACAGTATTTTTTCCAAAAATATGCTCGGACACGTCGATTAGTTTTTCAAATTGCCCACTTTTTCATCTGAGAAAATTTTATACAGCGTGTCCCAAATTTGAGATATGACGTCATCGACAATTTTTTTAAATGGTAGCCTTATTTTTTTTATAACTATTCTTAAAGGGTATATCAAATTACACATGCGTACCAAATTTCAAGTTTTTATTCCTCGTCATTAAAAAGATATTTAACAATAACTAATTCGAAAAATGAAGAAATCTGATTCAAATTTATTTTTATGAAGTTTAAAAATGGCACGTCAAAGGGATTATGTTTATCATTTTTTTTTGTCAAACCAGGTTGACGTCTTATCACAATGTTAGAAAACAAGGTAATAAAAATAAGTAAGAAGTGAAGCTAGTATTCGACTAGTATTGAGCGAGAACACATATTAGTTTGTCGTTTCGTGAGAAACACCGTTTGTTGAAAAATCGACCATAATGCCGTATTTGAACTGAAACCCACAAAATTGAAATTTTAATGATGATTGGCTACGGAGATAGGACAAGAACACAAAATGAAGTTACTCATTTATTCAGAGAGAAGTATCCTGATTCACCACCCATATTTCAAAGTACCGTAAGCAAGATTGAAAAACAGTTTCGGGAAAACGGGCATTTAAGGAAAACAAATAATCATCGTCAGAGTGCGCTCAATGAAGAAGTAAAACTTAATGTACTTCTTTCTGTTCAAGAAAATCTTTATATCTCCAGTAGGCTGATAGATAGGAAACTCGAAGTTAGCCAGTCTTCGGTGGCAAGAACTCTTAAAGCGCACAAATTTTATCCCTATAAATTGACAATCGTCCAGGAACTCAGCGAAGATGATCCGGATCGAAGACTTCAGTTTTGCGAACAAATGATTGATCTACTAGACAGAAATGTTGTAAACATAGAAAACGTTCTATTTTCTGACGAATCAGCGTTTATGTTAAACAGTGAGGTAAATCGTCAAAACTGTCGTTATTGGGCAGACAACAACCCACGATGGATGAGGGAAGGCCACACTCAACATCCAGATAAAGTAAGTCAATGTTTGGGCAGGCATTGTTGGTGATCGAGTAATAGGACCAATTTTCTTCCAAGAAAATCTCAACGAAGCGAGATATTTAGAACTCTTGCAGGAAGAACTAGTTCCGAATTTGGCTACTCTATTCCCTGATCCGCTTGAAGCTGATGTCCAGAATAGAAACATTTGATTCCAACAAGACGGTGCGCCTCCTCATTTTGCAAGACCTGTCCGTGAGTATCCAGATGATGTGTTTCCAGGCAGATGGATTGGTAGAAGAGGACCTTTTGAATGGCCACCCAGGTCTCCGGATTTAACACCAATGGACTATTTCTTACGGGGGTACTTGAAAGGCAAAGTTTTTAAAACCAAACCGGAAAATATTGAGGTGTTGAAAGAACGAATAAGACAGAAGTGTAGGCTAATTTCCGCTGAAGTAATTAGAAATGTTCAAAATGAGTTTCGGTTCCGTTTGGGAAGTACATGGACGACATTTTGAACATTTATTGTAGAAGAGATATGATTGAGGTGAATCAGATTTCTTCATTTTTCGAAGTAGTTATTGTTAAATATATTTTTAATGACAAGGAATAAAAACTTGAAATTTGGTACGCATGTGTAATTTGATATACCCTTTAAGAATAGTTATAAAAAATTAGGGCTGCCATTTAAAAAAATTGTCGATGACGTCATATCTCAAATTTGGGACACGCTGTATAAAATTTTCTCAGATGAAAAAGTGAGCAATTTAAAATACTAATCGACGTGTCCGAGCATATTTCCGGAAAAAATACTGTCTTCGCTTTACTGAATTTATTCCAGATTACAGACTCACATTGTATAAGCTATCCACCTGCCACTGTCATAATTTATCGTCGACCGATGTGCGATGACATTAATAACAAAGACAATTGGATTATTAATTTATAAGATAACTTAAATACTTTAAATGTTATAATCCAGCAACAATGACTTTGTGTAGCTAACAAAAGATTGCATTGCTAAGCAAACATTTTTGTTAAAGTATAACATAAATACAACAAATAAATATGATCAATATAGCATTGCACTTTATGAGCTAATTCAACCTGTGCTGCTTACCCATAAAATATTCATATCTACCTAATGCAAGCATACTGACAGTAAATCGAAAACCATAATTCTTAAGCTAACAGATAGCATACTGCAGCGTTGGTAATTTACGAATACGTAAACAGTAATATACACAAAATATGCATGTCGTACTCTCATATCATATGTATCTAGTACACCTGCAACATCTACCGAGCAGTTATAATTACTGCATCGCTTCTACGTGCGGTTGGTAAAGATCATTCGTTGCTTAGGTAGCTTGTAAGATAGATAGAAACTAAAAACGCACTTATGGAATGCACGAACATACATATTGTGATAAAACAGCGTTAGATCTATTCGAAATTACATTTTTAATCCCATTCACGATGAAACCATATGAGGGAAACTCATTCCGGAACATATATGCGCGCTAAACAAACTTTGTAGCAGACGTGAATTCGAGATAACTTAAAGAGATAGCGTCGTTTTGCTGGAACAAACCATAAAAGTTACATAGTGCTAAAATGTCGCATAAAATGACTTAAGTAATTTTGTTTTACCAGTTACAAAGTGTTAAAAACGAAATAAGTCACCAAGGTCAGAAAATATTTCAATCTACTTGATTCGAGTACAGAGAATCCGAAATTTCGAATTCCCGATGACAGAACGCGCAAGAATGTTCCAAAAACCTATTTGGAAGTGCAGATGGTAGCTAAATCTCGGAAGCAACCTTCCAGATCCCATTCTGGACTACAAGAGATAAGAAGCCCTAACTTACGACCTCCAGAGATGCTGGACAATCCGAAAATCCGGAAAGCAATGAACAAACACTGCAAAAGATTTCATTATTAGATTGTAGAAAGTCAAACGTCTAAATTTCTTAACTGAGCTCTAAAATTGCATTAAGTTACAACGTTTAATTGGTTTATTGAAAATTTGAGCTGAGTTGGCACAATTTGAATCAATTTCCTAGAAATAAGATAGCAAGTCATAGAAATTTCATCAATTGATGATTCATGGCATTAACAATTAATTCCTTTCATAAAATAAGATTTTCAGTTTATCAAATAGACAATATAGATACAAATTTCACCTAAATTGACGTTAAGAATTAAGAACGGTTTAAAAATACAGAATAATATTCAATTTGGCCAGGAAGTGTAGCGAAAAATAGTTTATACGTTAGATAATATTCACCGAATTAGAATTAACTGCTCCTTTCAGTATTAGTAAATGCATTTTTGGCCTGTTTCATTTACCAAAAAAGCAAACTTGGTACCAAGCGTCAATTTCGAGAAAACGAAGAGATAGCGTCATTTTGCTGGAACAAACGAGTGAAAGATAAAAGTTACAAAATGCTAAAATGTCATGTAAAACGACTTATCTGATGGTATTGTGTAATTTGCGTATGATTCCTAAAAGTAAGATAGTAGTTTTAAATAAGTAAGCAAGTTTGGAACCGGGCGTGAAATCCGATACAACGAAGAGATAGCGTCGTTTTGTAGGAACAAACGACGGAAAGATAAAAGTTACAAAATACTGAAATGTCATATTCGACTTCTCTGATAATATTGTGTAATTTGAATCTGTTCCCTATTATCAGATAAGTCGTTTTATATGACATTTCATTATTGTAACTTTTATCTTTCCGTCATTTGTTCCAGTAAAACTACGCCATCTATTCGTTGTTTCGGACTTCACACTTGGTACCAAGTTTGTTTACTTATTTGAAACTATCGTATTTTTAGGGAACAGATTCAAGAAGTCGTTTTTCTTATTTTTATAAGATAGCTTCAAATAAGTAAGCAAACTTGGTACCGAGCGTAAAGTCCGAAACAACGAAGAGATAGTGTCGTTTTGCTGGAACAAACGACGCAAAGATAAAAGTTACAAAATACTGAAATGTGATATAAAACGACTTATATCTGATAATATTTTGTAATTTCAATCTGTTCTACAAAAATAAGATAATTTTAAATAAATAAGCAAGCAAGCAACTTTGGTACTAGGGGTGAAGTCCGATGCAACGAAGAGATACCGTCGTTTTGCAGGAACAAACGACGGAAAGATAAAAGTTACAAAATACTGAAATGTCATATTCGACTTCTCTGATAATATTGTATAATTTGAATCTGTTCCCTATTATCAGATAAGTCGTTTTATATGACATTTCATTATTTTGTAACTTTTATCTTTCCGTCATTCGTTCCAGTAAAACTACGCCATCTCTTCGTTGTTTCAGACTTAACACCTGGTACCAAGTTTGTTTACTTATCTAAACTATCGTATTTTTAGGGAACAGATTCAAGAAGTCGTTTTTCTTATTTTATAAGATAGTTCCAAATAAGTAAGCAAGGTTGGTACCAAGCGTAAAGTCCGAAACAACGAAGAGATAGCGTCGTTTTGCTGGAACAAACGACGGAAAGATAAAAGTTACAAAATACTGAAATGCGATATGAAACGACTTATCTGATAATATTTTGTAATTTTAATCTGTTCCCTAAAAATAAGATAATTTTAAATATGTAAATAAGCAAGCAAGCAACTTTGGTATCAAGCGTGAAGTCCGATGCAACGAAGAGATAGCGTCGTTTTGCTGGTTTTAAGTTATACACATTTTAGGAATTGACGATTTATTAAATTAATAGTTGATTCCTTTCATTAAGTAAGAATTTAATTTATCATATTGAGAAACACAAATTTAACCTAAAAGAAAAATAATATTGACTATTCGAATTACAAGCAATTTGGTTTCAATCATAGATAGTGCAATTCTTCACTAGGAACATTTGAAGACCAAACGAGCATCTGGAGGCACACATATCTAGCAGTAAAATAAAATTTTGCCGCAACAAATTTGAAACACTCCCTAAGATAAACTAATTTTATGTTATTAATTCATTACCATATTAATTCTCCTATAATTTGAATTATGCGATATAACTCCTCGTATTTAAAATTGGGAGAAGTGATTTCTGCATTTTCAATGTAGATTTTTATAAATTAATATAATATAAATTATTTTGCACAGCTATATAAAATTGCAAGGCATTTTTTATATGAAATAAAGCTGGCCAGTAACAAAACAAGCCTTTATTTGAATGTTATCTGTTCGACAGGTGGAATTCGTCGCAGATACGTTGAGGTTGAACCTACTGGAGCTCGGTAAGTCAGGCAGCGATCTTATCACCACATCGGGACAATTAGAATACAAATGCCCCACCGGAGAGACGCACGACCCCATCACATTTACGACGAGGGAATCGCATCTGGTACGTTGTCATCAGTTCGTTTTAGTACCGCGGGAAAATTGCCTTTTTCACGTTCGAATAAAGTACTTTCCAAATGCATATAAAACATGTCGCTTCAACAGCGCATACTTTCACGTAGATTAGAGTTTCTCAACATGGAAGGAAAAACGTAGGGGAATTTATAAGGGGAAAATAAAATGTGTTAAGAGATATTTTTATTAAAAAATACATATGTCAGGACAGCAACACAGATTTTAAAGAGCAAATATCAGAAAGAAAATGAATTAAGAGACTTTACAATATTATATAAGAAATATTTAGATGGTATCGTTCCTCTGTAATTGTTTCATTGAAAAATACTGGTCCGCTATAATTCTTCGTCTAGACATTGCTACCCAAATTCCAATTTTTGTCAGATGTAAAGTTGTCTCGGTAAATTCATGAGGATTTTCAGTACCCCATGTTCTGTAATTCCGTGAATTAACGTATTGTAACGAGTGCCAATTTTTAAACTGGTAGTTTCGTTAGGTGCTCCTGGATGGCGCTCGCATAGCGGAACAAGAAACTACGTACGAGGTTCGAAAGAGAAATGACAGAGGACAGTACCGGGTCGAAGATTCGTAATTGTTCTCTTCTCAATCTCGAAGCACGCGCTAGATGTTTCCGGAAGAGTCTCGTAGTCTCGGCGCGAAATATAAATAAGGCGACGCTATTGACTGGAGTCAGTCAGTCAGTCGATACGAGTTGAGTTGTGCGAATAAGCGAATAGCGAGTGGAAATAAATACGAGCGAATTAGTACGTGAGAAATAAATATCGGTGCTAATAAATCGTTTGCATAAATTTAAGACATTAGTAATTAAGCCTTTAATAATTAATTACCTTAAGCGTGTAAATAAATCTAGTTAATTTAAATATTTCGCCGGTTTATTTCTTTTAAACCCCGACAACGTTGTAAACAATTATTATTATATTATAAATAATAGAAAAACGTCACAGTATCCTGAGAAATGAAACCAAGCTTCATCACTAAAGAATGTCAAGTCAAGAATATTATTACTGTTTTATTGCTCATTGAACCAGTGGCAAAATATTACTCTTTGTTCAAAATCAGGTCGAAACAATTGTTGTATTGTGCTTACTTTGTATGGATGCATATGCAGTTTTTTTTTGTAAGTGCTTTATGACAAGTTCCAATAGAGAGTCCTACAAAATAAATATAAGCGATTTCAAAATTTAAACAAATTTTGAATTTAGTGGCCGTAGAGTGGAATTATTTAATTTTAATTTTTCTCAAGCAATTTAATGATTTTGAATTTGCAATTTTGACTTTCATATATTGTGAAATTTTTGTTTGCATCGATCTTTTATTCCAAATTTTGCAAAAGAAATGTTTAAATATTGCCATTGCTTGAGGAAGAATTTTTTAATAATGTAACGGAACGGGTTTTCTTGTCTGGAAACTTTTAGGGTTGGCCAGCCCAAATGCAAATAAGACAAGCCAAAAATTCCGTCTCGCAGACAACCCCTCCTGCTCTTTTGACCGGCGAGCCACTGCCCAACTTTTTGTTCGGTAGCGAATGGTTTTAGTAATTTTAGCCAAAGATGTTTCCCAACTGTGTTTTCCACCGTCAGTCGAAACAGGGCCGTTAGTTAGCCTAATGATTGTCGACTTACCCTTCTCATCGGCTTTCTCTTACCGATGATAACTTCCTCTCTAACCCCTTTCTAAGGGTTCAAACTGAACTTCTTTTAAAATGACGAAATAATAGAACAACTTATATTTTTTTAACAATTATATATTGAATATTTTAAGACATTAAATAAAAAAAACTCACAAACTACACATTAAATTAATTAACAAGTGACAAAAATGAGCAAAACACAATTTTGTTTTAACGAATTTCTTTTGTGACGATTGAGTTAAGCTAACAATCTACGAATTTAATAAAGTACCAAGCAAATGACAAAACAAAACACAACTATTTAGATGAATTCTTTAGGCTTTACTTAACAATGTTGATTAACTTAAATTCTAGTAATTCTTACTTTCAAATTATTTATTAAGGGAGAGAGAGAGAGAGAGAGCGAACGAGTTACGGTTTTCACGTAATTGCTTTGGTTAGTTTTAAGCAGAGATTTTAAACATCGATGTGGGAAAAATAATTCTTCTCGTAATCCAAATTTTTAGGCACAAAACTTTGCACACACAAACACTCACAATCTTTTTAAGCCAAGAAAAGGGGGTAATTTTCATGAATTTTATCACAAAAAAACACCTTTCGAGGAAAGCTTGTGCTTCCTGTTCTCGAATTTTAAGCGTATTTTGATTGCAAAAACTAAGATAAGAAGTTTTAATTTTAAGATTTAGAAACGCCAGTTACGAAGGGAACGCGTGCTTTTACTTTAGCTGTAACGAAGTCCACGGAATTAATTAATTGAAAACAGCTATGTTAAGGGTTTTTATAAACTTTGATTGTGACGTCAATTCGCACCGATAACTAGTTCGGCCTCCTTTACAGGAGGGCGCAAGTATGACCAAAGGCGTTATTTTTCTGACTTTCAGAGGCCCTACTTGAGAACGTAGCGTGGGAATTGCTGACAGCATTTGTAACCATACAATAGACAAAGTAGTAGATAAAATACAAAGTAATACCATATTATCTCAACTACGCGACACTTTAAGCAAAAATAGATTATTATTTCCTATGGAGCAGACGCTACTCAGCAAAAGCTACGGTACCTATCAACTACGCATTAATAAAATGAATTTAAATTCTCGCATTATACAGGATGGAATTTCGAATTCAACAATAAGTACAAACTTTTATTTTATGAAATTATTAATTGGGTTGAAAAAAAAATTTCTTGTTTAAAATATATAAAGACGTATCTTAGAAATATAATCTCTCCAGACAGACTTAACGGGTTAGCTAAATTATCAATAGAAAAAGAATTAATATCTAATCTTAGTAAAAACAGTCAATTTTATGAAGACATTATTAATAGATTTGCTAACTTTAAAGATAGACGTATAAATTTGATATATAAAAAATAAATTTTAAATGGGGTTTGTAGGACTATTGGCGATGACTTCCTAAACAAAAAAAAGTCAACGCGATCTAAGAATAGTACCTCAACGGTGACGTGGAAAGCTATTCAACTTTTGTTTGTGATCAAAAAATTTTAAGCTGTTGCAATCGCCTCACCTGGCAAATTACCCACGAGCCGCCACTTGATAGCACGTCTTCAATTTGAAAACATGACAGCAGATGACCTCACGTGACAATAATCTGTTTCCACCTTAAGTGTCACTTGTCAAAATGAAGAATACATACCGGACCTAGGAATATTTAATTCGTTACCAACGTAATATTTATGCAACCAAAGTTGCTTCTCATAAAAGTGCTCACGTGGGTTGAATCTCTTTCTGAAAGCCCCGTATATATCCTACTTGGATAATTAACAATAGTAAGGAATTAACTAATTCCATTTGCGTCTTCATGCCTTCCCATAATCCCTATATTATCCTAACATCTTGCGCAAAAGAGGCACAGACCTCAAATGAACGTTGCAAAACTATTATTCCTTGCGAAAACTAACTTTTGTTATCCTCCACAACGATAATGATTTCCTCCTGACCACAAAGGGCAGTAGCGCCGTGAAACACGCTTTGCGACCTACACAGGCTCTGTATAATACTAATTGGTCAGTGTTCAGTTAATGATTCGGGTACACAAAGACACTGCCCCTTCCAGGCAAAGGCCAGCTTCACTGGCGCACACCAGTAATTGAAACCGATCCGGAAAACAATCGCAAAAACGGTTCGCCTCTTGAGCAAATCTCCTCCTCTTTTTATTTATTTCGTTTATGTCCACGTTTAAAGATCGTAAAAAGTATAGTAACGGAAAATGTTTGCGAAGCTCGCCTGGATGATCCAGGTGAGAGGGCGGCTGGATCCCATATAACTCACCCTCACTGAATTATCTCCGAATTTTAACGTTGAAAGCCGTTTGGATTTATAAGCGAACTTCGCTTTTAGTATCTAATGAATAGGCGCATTAATTATGAATGGATTTACGAATTTAGTTCGATCACTGGGATTTCTAGGGACACGTTTTTTTTGAGGCTATAAGCATAATTTAATAAATTATTTACCGTTCGTATATTATCAATAAACAAGATTCCATTTTTTTCAAAATATTTTTTTGTGTGAAATATTTTTTCTTCTGAAGCCTATAATAGATAGATAGATAGATAGATAGATAGATAGATAGATAGATAGATCATATTGCAGTTGTACCAGTGGTGTTGCATCATAAGTAGAAACCGGATTATATGCAAAGAAAAACTGGAATATATACGCATTTATAAGTACTGACTGCCAAACGCACAAATCAATCGTTTTGCGAATTTTCTAAGCTCCGGAAAATGGTCTTCTTCGAGGTATTTCTTGTAGAAATCGCACAACTCCACGTCTTCAAATTTAGATTTTAGGAGTGAGTTTTCTTGAAGCTCGATCAACTCCATTTGCAAGTGTATAGGAGCATTTTGTACATTACTTTTTGTTGGAGTAGCTAATAAATTGAAACTGTCTTCCATGTTTTTAAAATCGCTAAATCTGTTCGAAAATTGCTCCGACAGTAATTTGAGTTCTTCAGCATATTGAGCATAAGCAGTATTTTCATACGCAGAGAGCGTGGTGAAATGGTAACTGTTACCAGACAGCAACTATGCCTCCCACAAGCGGATTTTGTTTTGAAACGCTTTCAAATGGCTGTACAAATCATTTACTAACTGTCCTTGTTTTTGGAGTTTCAAATTTAAATCATTCAAACGGCCTGTAAGGTCGACCAGAAATGCTAAGTCACATATCCATTTTGGGTCACTCAATTCAAATAGTGGTTATTCTTTTATTTGCATAAAATCTGCTATCTCATTTCTAAGCTCGTAAAACAGTTTCAGCATTTTTCCTTTGCTTAACCATCTGACTTCACAATAATATGTTACGTCGTCATATTCGGCTGATATTTCATCCAAAAACACCTTGAACTGGCGATGGTTAAGCCCTCGGGATCGAATAAAATTAATGGTTTTTACTACCACATTAATAACATTCTGGAGTCGAATGGACTTAGAACACAAGTTCTGTTGCTGTATAATGCAATGAAGGACTATCAAATCATCTTTTTGCACATTTAATTCAGTTGCTTTTTCATACAAAATTCCGATGAAACCTCCGACCATAGAAGGTGCACCATCTGTGCATACACCAACTAATTTTGACCATGGCAAACCAAAACTTGTAAATACCTTTTCAACTTCATTAAAATGTCCTCTCATGTAGTGGTTCCTTTTAGCGACAGTAAAGCAAGCAATTCCTCAGTAACAGTGAACTCTTTATCAACACCTCGAATAAATATAGCCAGTTGAGCTGTGTCAGACAAATCAGTGCTCTCGTCTAATGCTATGGAAAATGATTCAAAACCAGCCATACGGTCAGTCAAAGTTATTTTTATATCATTAGCCATCATTTCTATACGTCGGGCAACAGTTCGTTTTGACAAACTAATTTTTTCAAATTCATATTTCTTTTCAGGACACAAAACACTGCAAACTTCTAACATACACTCCTTGATAAATTCTCCTTCGGCAAATTTTTAATGACTTGCCAATTTTGAACTAACTATAAAACTAGCTTTCACAACACTATGAAGTTGTGTTCTTTGTTTATGAAATATTTGCTGCTGTTTTTCCAAATTTGCGGTAAGCTTTTGGATTTTGTCTTTTCTTATTTGTCCTCTCAGTGAGTGCAGCATAGGATGCTTAGTTGAGTAATGCTATCTTTATATTGAATTCTTTCATCACTGAAATGGATTCATTACACAGCAAACAAATAGACTTACCATTGTGCAAGATAAAAAAGAATTCTTCAGTCCATTTTTATAATCTTTTGTTGCGCCGCCAGTGAGGCGGCAAACATCAAAGGCTTTGATGTTTGCCGCCTCACTCTTTGATGATCGATAATATATTTTTTTAATTGGGTTTTTCAAAATGTCTCGCGGGCCGGATCAAATCTTACAGCGGGCCGGATCCGGCCCGCGGGCCGGTTGTTGCCCACATACGAGTTAAAAGATATAAACCAAATTAGTATATTGCCAACTGTTTCAAAGGTTTTCGAAAAGATTGTTGAATCGCAATTGCGGGAACATCTTGGAGTATGGTTACAATATTGGTTGCTTTGGATTTCTCCAGGACGTTTGATACAGTGGATTATTCAGTCATGGTGGCCCTTATGCATTACGTGGATTTATCTGATAAATCGTGTTTACTTGCTAGAAATTATTGATCTCATGGTGTGCAGTCTGTGAGATTGTCTGATCGCATTTAAAAAAAAATCCATTTTAATTTATTTATTTTTAACTTTAATGATGAAGATTCCTTATCATATCCTCTAACCCTTAATAATACAAAGGCTAAAATGAACATCTTAGAAAACGGAGGAATCTCGATTTTCCAATTGAAAAAAAACCGGAAATACCCGTCAGATATTAAATTTTTACTCTTTCAATAGAGGAGCAGAACGGAGCAGGAACTACCTCGCAAAAATTCTTTTGACATTTCTTCAGATAGATGGCTTTCTTTTTCCATTTCAATTCTCTGCTCTTACTTATACTGGATCTTTGATTATATCTCCATTTCCTATTTTAGTAGGAAACGCTTCCTGTAAACAAGTTTGCGGAAGTCAATCCAATAATATTTTCATCAATACAGAGTGTTAAAAGCAGACAAGCTTAGCAGGTAGTGATAATCCCCACTAATGCTCATTAGTCAAATTGTTATATCTATGGATAGGCTATACCTATTCCTAAATGTAGGCCGGAATGGACAATTATGTTGTGCGTGGGTCGATTGAAATAAAGATCCAAAATCGGTATGAAAATTGTTACACTCAATAAATCAATCTATCTCATTTTTCCAGTTTTTCCGGGTTCAATGTCCAGACTCGGAAATTATACGACAAATCATTATAACACAAAAACTGCACAGCACAAGTTAATGTTTTTCCAATTTGATAGTTTGGGTGTGCACTTAAATATTAATTCTTAATTGTATTACTTTATACAGGGTGATTCTCAATATATGCGACAAACTTTAAGCGCTATTCCTGGAGTTATTTTGATCATAAAAGTTCATAAGAACATATGTCCAAAATCGCAGTTGTACAATGTTTAATAGTAAGTTAACATAATTAATGTTTTTATTATAAATTAACACAATAATTAGTAAAACAAAATTAACTTATACTAACTGTTGAAAATGACCGCCCCCAACTGTAATACAAGCTTCTATCCTCCGTCGTATTGACTGGCGAGTCCGTTCTAAAATACCAGGGGTATTTCGAATTGTTTGAAAAGCTGCGATAATACGATTTCTCAGTTCATCGACATTTTCAATGGGAGTCGTATAAACTAATGATTTAAGGTGACCCCCGAGAAAAAAGTCCAAAGAATTTAAGTCTGGAGACTGAGGAGGCTACGGTTGTGGATCTCCCCGCCCTATCCACCGATCTGGATAACTAAACTAAAATGCGCTGGAGCACCGTCATGCATAAAATACATTTGTAATCTTAATTGCAACGGAACTTCTTCCAGCAGTAGTGGTAGTCCTCTTCAAGAAAATTGCGGTATACCTCGCCATTTAACCGCATCGTTAAAAAAATGTGGACCTATCAAGTGATCTCCAACAATTCCGGCCCACACATTGACAGAATTGATGTTGATGACGGGCATTCACTAGTTCGTGCGGATTTTCTTCGGCCCATATGTGACTATTGTGAAAATTAATAAGGGCGTTGCTAGAGAAAGTAGTTTCGTCGGTGAAGAATATTTGAGCCAAATAGTCAGGATTTTGTGTTGCATCCATTGACAAAAAGCCACTCTTTGCGGAAAATCTGCCGGCAAAAGTGCCTGCACCCGTTGAATGTGATACGGATACAACAGTTGATCTTTCAATATTCTCCAAACTGTGGCCTGACTAATGTTTAAAGCAAATGCAATTTTCTGGTGCTTGTAGTAGGATATTCCTCAATTTCATTTAGTACATTTCTTCAACTGTGGAGTTCTGCTGTAGATGGGTGCCCGTTATCAGTCGCCGTTTTTTTAAAATTTCCGTTTCACTAAGACGTTGGTGAAGAGGGCAAATATAATGATGCGCGGATGATACGGTTCGGGTATCGTTTTCATAAAGACGTCTAGCAGCACGCGAATTCCATTGGCAAGACCGTAAACGAAATGCATATCACACATCTCAGCATTCGTGTAATTCATTTTAGAAAACAGAAACTGGCAATAAACTGAATGAATACTCTGACAACTATTGACAAATATTGAAATGATAAATAAACAATTCCCTCTCAACACAATAGTTTTTGAAGAACCAACTGTGATATTATATCGTGTTAGTCATAGTTCATAATTTATTATTAAACATTCAATAACTTTAAAACCAAACCGTTTTGGACATATACTCATATGAACTTTTATGATCAAAATAACCTCAGGAATCAGCGCTTAAAGTTTGTCGCATATATTGAGAATCATCCTGTATACAGCCGAAAATGATGAAAAATATAAATTTTATTTAATAACCCACCGGCGTTACAACCCTAGAACTTCCTTATCCGTCCCACATTAGCTATTTTTCACGGTGACAATTCCTTTTCAGATATTACCCCCGTGGAACGCGAAAAAATCCGGAAATATTTCCTTCAAGTTTCGCACGAACGAGGCCAACGGCTTGATCATGTTCAACGGCGGCATCCGACCACCCCGGGTAAGTTCCTTAAGTCATTTCTTCGATATTTCCTGCTAGATTCTATCGATGCACTCACGCTTGGATGCACTCCACCGTTTCCCTGGAATGATTAAAACTGCACGGAAATAAATGGTCTGCTCGCAAATTCGCCCAGCTCCTCCACTCTTCTTCGGCGCGACCAGAACCTATTATTTAAATGGCGATCCCTTCTCGGAGAAGAACGATTTGACGTGGATTTCGCCACCGCAAACCGTTTTCGCAGATAAGCTTTTACTTTAATGGTATGTGTATTCGCGTGTAGACTGTTTCCAATCCCACACTATATTTAAGGTTAATGGGATAACTGGATGTAATATAGATGAAAGGACGTAAGTAAAGATACTTAATCAATAAAAGTAGCCAACGACTGGCGATTTTCAGCCATCAAAAATCGATTTATATTTTACAATTTTAATGAAGAACATAGAAACGTTTATATTAAAAGAAGAGTTAAAAGAAGTTTCTACTCATGCCACTGCAAAAAACCAAACTTACAATTAGGTAGAAATACTTCAATATATACAGGATATTCCACGTAACTGGTTCATTAAAAGTTGATGATGTTCTATTATTTACTTATATTTGAGATTTTGGCACCAGTATCTGTTCGATTGGAACTATAAATGTAAAATACCTTAACCAAAATATCACTTCCGGTTGACCGGAAATGAACGTTAACTTTGTTATTTTAAATAGAATGGTATAATTTTTTATTCATTTTTAGATTCTACGGCCATAAATACGTCAGTTTTCATTAGCTATTCCTATAGCTACATGTTGCCGTTTTTGAGTTATTTAAGTTTTTCTTTTTTTTTTAGTCATAATTATTGCATCATTGAGAAATTAATATCTCGTTTAATACTGCAAGTAGAGACTCCAAATTTGCTATGTTATGAATGTAGATATAACTCTAAGAAACGGTAAGCACACTTTACATTCTAACATACAGGGTGTTCAAAACTGAGGAACAAAGTGACATATTTTCAAATGCAGAAAACTAATTTTTTTTAAATAAAACAGCCTGTATTTTAATTCGGAATTAAGAAGTAAATATCATCCCCTATCACTTTATATCAGCATTCCCTATACCTATCTTTAATAGATTTTGAGATATGAGCGACTTTTTGTTAAACAGACTAAGTATTCTTTTTTTTAAATAGAACACCCTGTATTTCAATTCGGAATTAAGAAGTAAATATCATCCCCTATCACTTTATATCAGCATTCCCTATACCTATCTTTAATAGATTTTGAGATATGAACGACTTTTTGTTAAACAGACTAAGTAGCCTTATCTTTGCGTGTTTGTAGCTGGCTCTGAATGGGATTAATGTCAAATTCATTGACTAACCAAAAGTGTTTATGTATATCATTGTAATTACACTTTCGTACAACGCAATATTAATAGAAATGACTATTCGAACAGACATTCTTGTATGGTTATTCAAAAATAATACATGAATTTGACATTAATCCCATTCAGAGCTAGCTACAAATATTTAAAGATGGGGTTAGTTAGTCTGTTTAACAAAAAGTCGCTTATATCTCAAAATCTATTAAAGATAGGTATAGGGAATGCTGACATAGAACTATAGGAGATGATATTTACATCCTAATTTCGAATTAAACTACAGGGTGTTCTATTTAAAGAAAATGCGTTTTTTTGCATTTGAAAATATGTCACTTTGTTCCTTAGTTTTGAACAGCCTGTATGTTAGAATGTAAAGTGTGCTTACCGTTTCTTATAGAGTTATATCTACATTCATAACATAGCAAATTTGGAGTCTCTACTTGCAATATTAACCGAGATATTAATTTCTCAATGATGCAATGATTATCACTAAAAAAAAAAGAAAAACTTAAATAACTCAAAAACGGCAACATGTAGCTATAGGAATAGCTAATGAAAACTGACGTATTTATAGTTGTAGAATCCAAAAATGAATAAAAAATTATATCATTCCATTTAAAATAAGAAAGTTGACATCCATTTCCGGTCAACCGGAAGTGATATTTTGGTTAAGGTATTTTGCATTTATAGTTCCAATCGAACAGATACTGGTGCCAAAATCTCAAATATAAGTAAATAATAGAACATCATAAACTTTTAATGAACCAGTTACATGGAATACCCTGTATATATATATGACTGTACATTCCTTAGGGAATCTTAGCCGCTCTTAAGAGCTCTTCCGACATAAATTCAGGTGATGGTGGTCCGTCATTCCACCGCCCCTTCTACTTACAGTTTCATAGGTTCTTGTTTCTTCTTGCTTCTTCGCAATTTTTTCTCCACTGTCTCCTATTCTTCATTTCTGTCTTCCATCCCGTAATTCCCATTCTTTTAATATCTTGTATAACTTGGTTCTCCCACCGTGTTTTTGGTCTGCCCCTAGGTCTATTAACGCATGGTTTCCAATTAGTAATTTTCCTTAATAACGACTCTTCTCTTTCTCTATTTATATGACCATACCATCTCATTCTTTGCGACTTTATTATTCTGACAACATCTTCTCCTCCCAGTACTTCATTTATCTCACAGTTCATTAATAGTCTATATTCTTCGTTAAATTTCTTCGGTCCATATATCTTCCGTATTAACTTTCTCTCAAAAGTTCTTAGTTGGTTTTCTTCTTTTTATTTGTTAAGCACATAGTTTCCGCAGCGTATAACACCACCGGTCTTATCACACTTTTATATATTTTCAATTTGGTTTTTCTTCTAATATTTTTACTTGCCATTAATTGTTTATGTTTAGAGTACGCTTTATATCCTAATTGAATTCTATTACCAATTTCCCAACCCCCTTTCGTTTCTATTATGTATAATAGTTCCTAGATATTTAAAAGATTTAACTTTTTCAAACTTGTATTGTCCCACCTGTAGGTCCTTATCCTTTAGTCTTTCCTTCCTTGCTACTTCCATATATTTTGTCTTTTCTTGGTTAATCTCCAAACCTCTTTTTCCTGCTTCATTACTTAAGTCTAATAGTGCTATTTCTAATGTACGTGTCCCTTACCACAATTGCCAGGTCATCTACAAAGGCTACTACTTGTACAGCTCTATTTATTATTACCCCTCCTAGACCACATGTTCGTATAGTTCCCTCAATAGCCATATTAAACAAAGCTGTGGATAAACCATCACCCTGCCTCACTCCTCGATAAATATTTATTACTCTGGATATTCCTTCATAGGTTTGGACTGTCGCCATAGAGCCTTCCATTGTTGCTTTGATCAGCCTTAGGATTTTTCCTGGTATTCCCAATTTCTTTACACCTTTTAGAATAGCACTTCTTTTTAAGCTATCGAAGGCCTTTTTAAAATCTACAAAAATTATATGTAACACAATATCCTCTTCATAGCTCTTCTCTATAATTTGGTTAAGTACGTATATTGCGTTCACGGTTGACTTCCGCTTCCTAAATCCGTTCTGATACTCGCCAATTGCTCTTTCGGTATATACATTTAGCCGTTTTAATAACAATGTTGTAAATAATTTATATGTTGTCTTTAGTAGTTATTTGCAAATTTGCAAATACTTGAATGTTTTCGATAATATAATCTTACTGTCGATAGTTAAAGCAAGTGGCGTAAAATACACTCTCGCCTAACCATGTGAGGGGCCCTCAGATAGTTTTTTTTTAAGATAGGGTGGGCACCTATAGTCCAAGCACTTGAGCCAGGTGCTCATTCTACCGTCCCTATTAAATCTCTTACTTCCACTCGAGCAACTTGGTGTTCTTTATAAAGCCCAGTATCTTGCCCAGTGGAAACTTGAGAACCTTCGAGGGCTCCAATAGATCCTTCCCGAAATATTTCTACCCGAGTACCTTCAATTCCTCACATGTGCAGATTACATGTAAACTCGTCTCCTCCTGCAGTTCGCATCTTCTGCACCACGATTCGCTTACTCGACCTATGTTGTATAGATGCTTTTTCAGGGGACAGTGTATAGTTACCAACCCAGTAGTTGTTTTAACTTCTTTCTTGCTGTGTCTGAGTAGGTTATCAGAAAATTTAGCATCCCCATTCCCTGTAGGCGCTTTAGGAGTTGGAGTTGACCTTCAGTGAACCTCCATTTCTTTGTAATTTCTTTATCTAACCAGATCCAAATTACCCTTTTAGCAAGCTCTCCTTGGTGATTCCACATACAGGCTCTGGATCTATAAAGTGTCTTCTAGAGCCCTCCTTGACTATTATATTGTGTACTAGTATCAGTGTATCCTCCAAGTTGTTGGATTTCAATCTAAGGATCGCATTCATAGCCTCCGCTTTCACATAAAGCTCCAACGAGGGAGGCCCACAATGGTCTCCAAAGAAGCGGTTCCTCTGCTGTTAATTGCACCAGTGATTCCCAGCAATGCCTGTCTCTGGACAACAGTTAGCAGCGTCACTTCCGTCCTTCTCCACCAGACTACTGCCGCGTATGTTATCGCTGGCCTTATCACAGCAGTATATAGCCAATGGATCATCCTCGACTTTAGTCCCCAGGTTTTACCAACAACTTTAATGACCTGATGAGATCATCCACGACCAAGCTCCACAGCAGTGGTGACAATACTCTTCCGCGAGGATACCCTCTAGTGGTCCTCATGACGACGCTTTTATCTAGCATTTGGGCATAGACCACTCTGCTTCTTAGCATGCAGTCAACCCATCTGCTGGTAGTATAGCTAATGTTCCTGTCCATTAAGGATCGGTTGATCGAGGGCGTTAATGTGCTATCAAAGGCGCCTTCTATGTCTAAAAACCCAACTTCCTTTTGATGTAAGCTCGTTTCGAGTCCTCCCACCAAACTATGCAGGGCAGCCTCTCTTGATTTGCCTCTCTTGTATGCCCATCACAGAGGATGCAGTGGAGATCTAGCAAGTGCACCAGAACAAAAAAAATGACATAGCGTGCACCTACCATGTTACACTTTTCACAGATACAGTTGCCGGTGTATCTTTGTGAGTTTCTGCTGGACATGGATTTCAGTCCGAAACTGGGTTTCTTATTATTTTTACTGTACATACGTCACAAAATTGGACCGTTATAATGCATATATTCAATTTGTAACTGTTAGTTGTTCCATAAACGTATTTCTTTTACAGTCGGACCTGTTCGCCATTGAAATCTACAACGGACAATTGTACGTCCACCTAGACCTCGGATCTGGACCTTCGAAGCAGAGAGCCTCCCGAAGGCGGGTCGACGACGGGTCATGGCATGAGGTCACCTTCAGGCGAAGTGCAAGAGATGCTAGGATCACTGTAGATGGGTACTTTACCGACTTTAAAACCTCAGGTAAATAATCGATTAACATTAGAGGTTCCCGACGATTTAAAATCATTCCTGGGACACAGCAGATGCCATCTTTAAAATTTGAATAGGGAAGATGAGTCTTGCGACCAGTCATTCAAAATTTCTTTTAATGCTCTTTACGGCAACATGTATCAAAACGTCATTTTTTTTTAATCAGTAAGCAAAAGGTGCGTGATTTGCAACCTGTGTTATATAAAATATAAACTAAATTAATCGAAGAACTTCGGAATTTTTAAATACTGTCTTCTATGTTAACTTTTTTGATTCAATCTATAATTCGGAATTAGTTTTATATTTTTTCATATTCAATTTTAAATTTTCCTTATACCTACAGAAGTTTGTCTAAATAAACATGTAGATTAGAGTGAATCATTTTATATCTTATGTTTTATGGATGTTATATGCAGCAATATAGAAACTATGTTGTGAAATTTTATAACCTATGCAAAATCTATTGAATTACTTGAACTAAAAGTGTTTCACTAAAATATCAAACTGCGAAAAAACGAAATAAATAATGTTTGTTTAAACGATGTTGTTTTCATGAACGCATAGCATTGTAGGCATTAGACATTACGAATACCTACAAGTAACGATGAGTCATTCAAATACGTGTCCTACCGAAAAAAAAAATACTCGTAAAAGTTTAAGCCACAATTGTTTAGGGCTGTTTTGTATTGTCGTTTAAAATAGTACCTATTCACTAATAGTTTGAATTAGGTCTGTGTCAAGAAAGTTGTGTATGTTTTATGTTAAGCGTGAAACTTTTTCAAAAAATCCGGCAATAATAAATGTAACATGCATTTTATGTAACACGGACTTAAAAGTTTGTAGGAAATACTACAAACTTAAAAAAAAAACATCTAGATAGACTTCATCCGATACAGCGACATCCGGACGAAATAATTTTTCTAAATAGTTACTTATAGTGTTCTTTTTTATTTTATTTTAGAAATGTTTTATTAACTTATTATATAGTAACTTGTTTATTTTGTTTGCATGCATTTTTTTATATTTAATAATCAATATTTTTTTAAGAAAATATCTTTTCTGTTATTATATTCCGAGGAACGTTTCAAGTAGTACATATATTATAGGGGTACAAAAATTTACAACCTTTAAATTTCAGTAGTCTTTTTAGTAGTGATAGTCTGATATCACAAATTTATAAAAAATAAAAATAATAAGAAATAAAACGATCCACTCTATTTATTCAACTAGATGACGCATTCAAATCAAAAATTAATTCACCTATTGGATCTCAAGAACTGGGAATTAACATTCCAGAACAAATATTCGTATACTTTCTTTCGAATTCAAAGATCGGTGCCTATGAATACGAGAATCGAGAACTGACATCCGAGAACACGTATTCGAATACTTTTATTGGAATTCAAGACTCGGCGCATCTGAGTACGAGAATCGAGAACGAGTATTCGAATACTTTCATGAGTTCTCGAGTGGTCTCGAGAACAGTCTGGGATCGAGAACTTTGCCGTTTTGCATTCTAATACTCCCATCACTAGTATGCAAGTATGTATGTATGTACAAAAAAAACTCTGACTCGTTCCACGCCACTGCGTATTGAAAATAATCATCGCATAAGATATAAAATGCTTCGACCTACTCATGAATACAAAGTCAGTCACTATTTCCACACGTTCTTGGATTAGAATAGACCACATTAATTTATTGTGAATTCACGATCAAACTGAAAGTAAACTCCACTAAAAAAAAAAATATACATTCCACTAAACAATGCAAACGTAAACTAATACCGCAAAAAAGTGTCTAAAGCTAAAAACAGATGCAAAAAAAAATGGAGAAAAACGACATTAAAAATGATAAGTGAATGTAACAGAAACAAATAGAAGTTATCTTGGTTACTACAAAAAAAATGCAAAATTTTAGGAGAGTGCATAGGGAAAGCATTTGAAGCCATTTTATTCTATTCATGTTTCATTACACAGGTTGCAATTTATGCACTATTCGCTTAGTGGTTCAAAAAAAAAATGCCTTTCTCATATATTTTGCCATAAAAAGAATTAAAAAAGTGGTCAAAAAACCCATGTACCCATTCAAATTTTAAGAATGGATGGAATGTCCACCTAAATTGCCATATTAGGCAATTTAGTTATTTGAGTACATCTGCCAACTGCACATAAAATTTTATTGATGGATTATAGCACCGAAAGAGCTAACTTTAATTTAAATAATTAAACCCTAAAGCAGTCAATGTCAACTAGTTGTGACAGATTACATGTATAAGAAAATGTGACAATGTGCCAATGACTCTCTACCTCCAACTATTGTCGTCTTTACTCTATCAAGATTTTTCGCTAAACAACCCAAGAAACCAAGTTATGTATCAAGTACATCACTGCAATGTAGATATGTACATATCGTAAATGTTCAGTTTATGTTGGGTGTAAAGTCCATTTTGCATAATATTTATTTAGTATGTTACTTGGTTTCCGGGTTGAAACCGTGTTCTGCTAATACCTGTGACCGACATTTCGTCCTCACTTGAATGAGACATCTTTAGGTATTGCTACTAATGTTGCTGTTCAGCTGAAACTGTAGTTCAGCCGCAACATAAGTAACAGCTTCTATCTCATCTCATACGAGCGAGAACGATACGTCGGCCAGAAGCAGTTGCAGGGCACAGTTTCAACCTGAAACCAAGCAATGTGTTAGTACTAAAACGTCAAAAATTGACACTTAAGAGTTAAGTAAAACACCCTAAAAATATTTGCATTATCGCATTTACATCTCTATTTTACATGTTCTCTACGTTAATATATAAAATCAAGCCAGTTTGTCTTCATCACGATTGGTTTCCTGGGAAAGTAATCTTAATGAAAAGATCACCATGTAAAACCACTATCTATTCGCTTGATTAGTTTATATCCTGATATCACTTACATATTCATTGAGGGCCAGATCCGTAGAATTGATACAAATATCTTACCAATCGTCCAATAGAAAAGAAAAAGGACGCGCATCAGGCACACACACCGTCCGTCCGAAGATTAAATGCGATATTATACAAAACCACCTCTCACAAACAGCGTCCAATATCCATTCGGAAACTCAAAAAGTCCTAATAAATATACATTAGAGCGATCCTTTTTTTTATGCTCACGGATCCGATAAAACAAGAATTTGCATTCTCCCTCTCTCTCTCCCAACCGTCGTCCTTCTTTGGGATTCCGTATAATTCGAGGTTCTTCAGTAGCAGGGTACGCGGATAAAAACAGACGCATTCAAAACGGCAAATTCCAGCTCGTCCGAAAAGGCTGTCCCCTCTCGGGGATTTATGTGTTGTTTAGACAGATTAGCAAGTTAACGATTTTTTTTTCTTCCTTCCTTTTCGCTTTCTTACCGGCTTGGTTCGCCTTGCAGAGGGCTCTAACAGTCTGGAATTGGACGGTAATCTGTACGTAGGCGGCCTTGGACCGCCGTTCTCCGATATCCCGATCCCGTCAGGTCTGTGGACGGCGGTGCTGCAACAAGGATTTGTGGGTTGCCTCATGGATCTGGTTATGAATAATGAGCCAGTCGATGTGGCCGCCTACGCTAGGGAGCAAGATTCAGGTACACTATAATTCTATTAATATATTTATGTATGCTGTGTTCAACTGGTTGTATTTGTTGTCGAGGATATGCACTGACTGCTATGTTATTGTATGTTTAAATGTTAAATCATCCAAGATTAAGCATAATTTGGTATTTAATTATTAATTTGGAGTTATGCTTACGTCACCATCTAAAAACTGCGTTCCTATACCTACACAGAACAACAATAAGAGAAACGGTTCCTTGTACCAAGATATCCAGATAGTTTACTTGCAGTCCACCTTTGATATTCGTGGCACGAACGTACTTCGCGCAGACTACCGCGCCGCATTTCGACAGGCCCGCATTAATAAAAATGTCAGGAAGGGATCTACTGTAATTGGAACAAATGTTAAAAGTTGATGGTCTGTTCATTTTTATGTTATGAATTTAATGTTGGCAATATATCATTTACGAACTATAGGGAAGTAATTTTTAAGAAAATATAAACAAAACATAATCTAGAAAGATTGTAAGACTGCCTTCCAATTATTATCCAAATTAATAAAAACAAGTGAAAATATACGTTATTGTATTTGTAAATGATTGACAATAAGCGAATACTATACATATAAAAAATATATCAAATAAGAAATTTAATGTACAAAATCAAAACAAAGAGTATGTCATATTTTATCATTTTAGCATTAGCTTATAAAAAAAGCAATTGAAGTTTTAAACATTACTAGTTTGGGTAAGAAATAAAAAGTTAAAATGAAATTAATTATAATATATTAACAATAATACGAAGATTTTGAGAAACAAAGAGAATGCTGATTGTCTTAGTTAACTATCAAACGTCACACCAGGGTGAAATTTCGTCTCACTGGAATAGCCGTACTATGAAATTTATTGCTCATGTCCGAGCTACGTCACAATGCTGGGGGAGTTAGCGTGCGTAGTTGGAGCGCGTATTCAACACTTTACTCTCAGATTCGAGAGTATTTGCACCCAACGTATAATGCACTACCATGAATTACGGTCGCATTATTAGCGTAAACATTATGAAATCGATGCATGAAAAATATAATAAATAAATTAATAACAAATTTGTTAATTTCTTACTGAAAAGTGCAATCTTGCATAATGATTCACAAACAGTTAATTACATTTTTTTTTCTCTAAGGAAAACCTATAAACCACATCAGTGTAGTTATATCAATAAATCATTACAATATATAATCGAAGCAACTATTAGACATTCGTAAATTTTCAAACAGAAATTTTCGCGGATTATCGCGCAGTAATGCTTGTATTGCTAGAAACTTCTCTAAAGAAACCCAAAAAATAAATTCTTCCAAAATATAAAATAAAAAACGGCAATCTCTAGTTACACTTAAAATAAATAAAGAAACTCAAAATTATTAAATGAAACGAAAAGCAATTTCCTCTCCACATGCATTTGCATGATTAGCACAATACTACCACATCTTCGCTTGCTGAATCTCTAGTCGCATCGCATTGGCAAATGTGGACGCGAGAGATGTGAGACACTCCGTAATAAAATTTCGTAGCATGACGAACGGACTGAAATTACAGCCTGTTCAGTAACATCTAAATTCCTATTTCGTTTTTTTGACATACCTATTCCCTTTTTTATTAAAAAATGTCATATAGAATTCTGTACAATACACCACTTTTACTTATTCTGCTTGTTATTTCCTCTTCTATCTTCCGTCCGATTAGCAATTTTTCCTAGGTATTTTAATTTTTCACGATTCCTATTTTTTCCCTGTATTTGGGTTTCTAGTCTTCTTGCAATTAGCATCTCCATACGTGTCTTTTCTATATTAAATGCATCCCGTCTTTTATTCTTTTGCTCCATTTTCATTTATCTTTATCTTATACTATTATAGAAAACTCTCAGTAAGTCATCATCGTAGATGATTCATTTATAAATACCGGTCTAAGCTTTCTGTCTCCTATATGGGTTCCTTTCATCCTTTTGGATATTTCATTCATCACGGCGATAAAAAGCAGCGGACTAAGAACTCCTCCCTGTCTGACCCCTCTGAACTTTATAAAACTTCACTTTGTTCCTTCTACTATCCTATTCTCTATTTCCTTATAGACATTCAAGTGTTTTACGTTTATTCCTCTCACTTCTAGGATCTTCCAGATCTCCTCTCTTTTTATGCTGTCCAATGCTTTTTCAAAATCTATTGCTGCCACAAGCATTTAGCTATTTGTCAAGGTTATTTTCCCTGCGATTTGTCTTACAAATTATCCTAAACCCCGTGTTCCACCTAAAGGTTCCTAGGAGCAGGATCTGGGAAGAAGTCCCAGACCTTGTTACTAATAACCGGCAAATTATTATAATCCTTCTCAATTTGGAAGAGGCAACCTCCATAGCCATTCAATTCCGACAGCCGTGCTGTCTTCAGGTAGCTACTTCGTTTTTCACATATCATGAATTTGAAACAGGATAGAGCACCAGCGGACATGATCTAAAAACAAATAAAACAACAGCAATACCTATTCTAATAATTAACAATAACTAAATCCTAATTAACCGCCACTCATTAGTGAGTTGAATTCAATAAAACATACCGTTGTATCTATCCCCACCACATGAAAATGCAATCATAACCCACCAATCTAGAATATTTAAAATTACTGGACCCGTTATTAATTCTACCGCCTGATACGACAAATTAACCCTGATTACCCTACAACGTATAATGTTGCGATAAATTTCCTAGTCCACCCCTCATTTAGAGTAATATCCCTGCCAATCATTTTCAAGTTTATCCCTAAACGCTTTTAAATTGCATTAGCCGGTATAACCTACTGCCTGATTTATTGCAATTAATCAGCCTTGAAAAAATGCAATGTAAGGTAACTGTAATGTAATTATAATGGGGATATTTACCATAGACCACAATGACAATCATTTTCTCAAAAATAATAAAAAAAAAAACAATAACAGAATTTCAGTTCAGGATAGCAACCTCATTGGTCAACACTTTTACACAACATTTACAACATATAATGTACTATAAACATATATTACTATGTACGTCTATTGCTTAAGCGTTAAATAATCAATAAAAACTAAAAAACATTCATGTAAAGGTACGCCTAACTGAGTTCTTAAATTGTTTAGCATTTGTTAATCTTTTATTTGTGAAGGCAATTTGTTGAATGCCTTAATGGCTCTGTATTCAGACCGCGTTCATATAAATGCGATTTATGAAGCGAATGCTCAACAAATCGCATTCCTCGTAGACATATTTTGAGTACAGATCAGCATTCCTAGTGATAAACTTTTATTTGTAAATATACACACACGATCAGACTCATATATATACAAGCACGGTAAGGGAATATACGCAATTGTGTGAAACAGCGGTTTGCAATGACTTGTAGCAGGTTTTTTTAACATATACGATTATTACACGTTTTTGGCCGCGAAAGACTTCTATAAAATTATTGATGAGCCCCAAAAAGTTATACCATACCCGTAACCTGAGAAGACATTTATGCGAGTATAAAAGACTTTCAATGTTTCAATGTCAACGCTATCACGAATATTTAAGGATGGCAATAGCTAGCAACGAATTCAATTCTTTTGTACCTCACTTATATGACCGGCAATTCAGTGCGTCATCAATATGGATACCCAAGAATTTAGTACTTGAAACAAACTGCTGATTTGCCACTCATTGTTAAATACAAATCTCCATTTTTTCGATTATTAAATGTAAGGCTACTGTCTTTTTTTCATTTATCTGCAAACTATTTCTGCCGCTCCAATTAGAATTTTCCTTATTTGTACGACTGCCTATGTTTTTAAATTTCCACAATTTTCAGATACACAATACATGTTGTCATCGGCAAACTATACAAGCAGTCAATATTTACAAAGTGGGCAGATCTGAACTACACCAAAAATGTAGGCCCAGGATTGATCTCCTGAGGAACACCTCTCACTATATCACTAGTCGCAATACACAACCTCTCATATGGACTAACTGTTTACGGTTACTTAAATATGATCTCTAAAGATTAGTACTTCATCTCTAATGCCGTAATATTAGTTTTCCACAACAGTATTTCTATGATCAAGCATATCAAATGCTCTTGATAAATTCAACAGTTTTCAATTTATGTATCTAAGTTTTGAATTAGTTTTTGCAGAACTTATATATAGCTAATTCGTTGTTTTATCTTCTTGCCTACAAAGCCAAACTGGGTCGTCGGTATTAAATTATATTTTGTTTGATAGTAGATACTATTCTGTTATTTAAAATTTTTTCATACACTTTGGAAAGGCTGGTAATATAGATATAGGTCTATAATTGTCAATGTTATGAATATTGCCTTTCTTATGCGCAGCTGGTTATTTTTGCTATTTTATATTTATCAGGAAACTTGGATTGCGTAAGAGTTGTTGATCATATGACATAGAGGTGCAGTTAATCAGTGAAGATGATCTTTTCATAATATTGCATGGAATGTTATGATGCAATGATCCCCTAATTTAAACTCTTGATTATGTATTTCAATATCCCTATTATAAACGACAAAAACCGCCCCTGTACCACCACAAATTTCTAAATCCTCTCCAAAAGAGCCTATAAATTCGTTATCAGTAAAACTTTTTAATTCAGCCCCCTATATCTAACCTTCAAACGTAAACCTACTAGTAATATACCCGAAATAACGCACGCCGCGTCTATCGAAATAGATAAATACATATTCGCGGCCCTAACTGTTAACAATTTTTTTCAACCAAAGACAGAGTACCTGGATCTCCATTCATAAGGTCTCCTATAGGTGATATCTGATATTTATATGCAATATTAGCAGTCTAGCACTAGTTTCTGTAATATTTCTGACTGATACGATGTCAATCTTTCTAATATTTTTCCATTCTCTTAAAAACTTTTTAATTGATTTTGAGGTTATGCTTATTTTCTTACTTCTATCTATATAATATATTCGCCTAATACTATCACGACATTACAAATACAAACGTGACACAAAAAAATAAGTCGTCTGCAAGGAGAACCTGAACAACGCATTATACTTAATGACCAACACTCCAGCATGTATCATCATATTTCATTGCGCGTGTCCTCCATATGTTTATATCTAGAAGAGAAGTAGAAATTGCTTAAAGATCGGAAATTCTTTTCTTCTCCTCTCTTCTTCTCCTTTTTTAATTATCCACCCGCTGTAAAGAACTCGGATTGCCGTCTTATTATCCTTGTAATTTTATTGTGGCGCACGCGGACGCCCACTGGCATCCAGTCCCCTCCTTTTTGTTTGCGGCGGATTGGGTTTATAACAAATCTTTCTATTTCGCCACCATTGTGAGGCTTAACGCCGCAGACTCGTTAATTATATTATAAAAAGGGAGTGAGAGTGATTATCACTCTTAGTGCTTTATTATCGGATGAGGAGGAATATTTTACCATCATCAATGTATTTCTAAGTTAAGGAAATCCGGAAAAAAAAATGGTTGGTTCCCGCGTGATTGATCTAAAGAAATTGCAGTTGACATAACCAAATCTAGCTTTACCGTGTTACAAAGTTTTAATTAACTTCAAGCTGCTGCAAACAGACTGTCCACTGTTTGAATAATTACAAATTTAAATACAGTTAAATGTTATTGTTGCGTTTTTAAAGTTTTACAAGTCCACATATACAGGCTGTCCACTAATACTGATATAAGGGAACACAATCATCAATTAATATTCTATTATTATTTATATTGAATGCAAAGAAGAGATGAGCGCATTATAAACAGTAATTACAGAGTTTCCCAATAACTTAAGCGCATATTGAACCTACTACTGTGGTACTAATGTTCCAAAGAAAAATGCAAAATGAAATTAATAAAAATGAAAAATTTAAAATTAGCCTAGCTCAACGATAAAAAAAATTTAAAGGCGGGCGCAAGAGAACAATTAACTCAGGGCTTCCTCGCCAAATTAAAACTACACGAAAGTAAACATGGTGCAAGAAATCTACTTTCTTTTAATACCCCAAAAATTGAAAAAGTCTAATCAAAAATAAAAAGAATAGAATAGAATGACTAATAGACAACAATAATTTATTATATAAAAAAAAGAAAAAAAATTATTACAATTATGCAGAAAACAAAACGCCTGGACAAAGATGTCTGGCTTAAATCAAAAAAACTTGCTCTAGATTCTAAATTACAAAAGGACAATTAAATCCCTAACAAAGCAAAAAAAAAACGAAAATGAGTTCAGGAAGCATTAATCCATTTTATATCAAATCAACCACTGTTTCAAAATTAAAACAAATAAAAAAGTAAACGTGACAATCCAAAGAAAGTAAACCAAGAAGAAAAACTACATACAAGCACAAAGCTTCTATTCACCAACCCGATACTGACTTTAATAAATAAATACAAAGCATCAAAAATTTAAAAAAAAAAAACGAAAAATTAACTCTGAAACTAAAATATCTTCCAGAACAAAAATAATAAATGATATATATCTAAATTGTTACACAAACAAATAATAACAATTTTACAAGCATTCACTTGAATGACAAATAAATCAAATTAAACGAAATTCAAATCTCTAAATCAAATAAACAACCAAAAATGCATCTAAAATACAAATTATCTACTCACGCTTTAACGTCTATCGACAAACTGAGTCTTACAATGCAAACAGTCGCATACATATCAGTGTTGGCAAGTTAGGGAAGTTGATAAATTTCTACAGTGATTAGACATATTCGTGTGTTTTTTTGTCGCTCTCTAGTAAACTCACTAATAACACTGCTCCCCACTCATGATGCGAATCAAAACGAGCTATCTAGTCGTTTGTAAAATTTA